>OY720454.1:9710000-10310000 GCA_963082715.1 Harpalus rubripes
CAGGGTCAGTGTTATTTGTAACAAATTTTAACAGTGATGTAATAAGATAAAATAACAAATAAAAGAAGAAAGTATTGAAAAAATAAACATTAATTTATTACCTCAGAAAATACAAAATTCAGATGACTCATCTAAAAGCAAACAAAATATATATTCTGTTGGTGATATGGACCATTTTGACCAATGCTTTTAGTCGCTAACGGAATTGCAGTTTAGGTAAACATAAAATAGGTCTTTCTTCGTACAATTTAACTTGCCCGGTGTCCAGATTTTACATTTTCACCACTGCAACCAATCTCCTGTGCTCAAAAAATATGGGCCAATACATATCAGAGTTTCCTCATCGGAGCCATCTGAAGAGTAATCTGCGACTGTTACTTTTGGAACTGTTTTTCGTTTTTACCTTCCGTCACCTTTAGGTAAGGAAGGTATTGTCTTTGGTCAAAAAATTCGGTGGTGAGTTTTTGATGAATAAGCACGTTTTAGGGTCCCTACAATACGATTTTACTATTTTTACGATGATGTCTGTATGTATGTGTGTGTGTGTGTATGTATGTGTGTCTGTGTGTGTGTGTGTGTGTGTGTGTGTGTGTGTGTGTGTGTGTGTGTGTAACAAAATTTTCGTCTACGATAACTTCCATACTACAATTCTAAAAATTATAATTCTTTCGTATTTCTCTTCGTTACATCCATGTTAAGAGCTGATTAGATTTTGGTTATAATTGGACAACCGGAAGTACCCTCATTTGAAGATTTTAACAGTTTTTCTTGAAAAAACTATGTTAAATATCATTTTTTCACATTTAATGTTATTATAAATATTAAAGAATATTTTATTCTCTATACGATTTGACTGCATTTTATACTTCATATTAAATGGATGCAGAGTTAAAAAATTATAAAGAAATTAAATTTCATAAAGTAGCCATAGCTATGGAAACAGCTACTACCTATATTAAGAAAATTTTGATTGAAAGATGTCAGTGTCAAGTGAAATTGACATAAGGTGTACGTTCTATCGGTGTCAGAAATATTCCTACTAGAATAAGAATATTCTTAAAGCAATAGAACGCTCAGTAGCAAATAACTGTCAAGTAAAAAATAAATACGATAGAACAGTGGGAGTGTTTATGTGTTATTGTCAGTTAACAACTAAAGCTAACTTTGTATGTTTATTTTGGATCTTCAAAATGTTGTTATTACAGAGATTATAATTATATAAAAATATATTAAATAATAAAAATGTAAAGGAGGTATTTCTTTGAACACAGTTTAATCTGAACATTGACAAATGTAACAGAAAGATACGCGCGACAGTCGGCTAGTACAATTTTGAATTTATCTCCAATCTATATATCTTCCAACCAGCGCTTCCAGCTCTGAAGTTGGAATGATTCGTAGGAATATTCAGATTATTTTGACGCAAAAGAACGATCATTGAGGTTCTAGTAGAAGAAGTAGTAAGATTTCTGACACCGATGGAACGTACCGATAGTGTGTTTGTCTTATAATTTTGCTGGAAATATAGGATCTTTTGCTATAAATTTTCTGTATGGAATTTGCATAAAATACATGCAACTGCCGGAAGGTAAAGTACAAGAAATCTAATCTTTAGCAAGGAACTTTCTGTATGAAATTTGTACAAAATACATAGAACTGACGGAAGGTAATGTGCTGGCCACATCAGATTTTTTTGCTCTTCTTTTATGTCTTCGATAGCAGTGGTTTTTTCTTGTAATTTTTATTATGGTCAATACTGTACTTAATTATTAAACATGTTACAATCGACTCAGTGGCATGTGTTACAATTGACACCGATTAACTTTTAAAGATATTATTTGCTTTTTTGTATTTATTAGGTATTAATTCGAAATGTTTTTTAATGAAAAATAAAAGCAGATATAACTCACAAACTGATCCTTGACTTGATATATTTCCAAGCAGAGCACTTATAGTGTTTTAGAAACAATGTGTGTCACTACCTGTATTGACTTTTTTGTCGATTTACAGACATTCGTCAGAAACAGACGCCGTATTTGCGCGTATGCACTTACACTAAATACCAAAGAGCTATGACTCTTTCTGCTTCAGTCTGCAAGCGCGTTTTAATCTACTTCGAAAAGATGACCCTGTTACCTACCCTTGTTACATTTGACACCTGTTAAAATTGACACCGGTCTCCCCTACCTCAATAGAAAACATAATATAAAATACATGTTTCATGAGGCCTGTTGTTGCAATCGTCCTTTGTAAAACTATGACTCGGGTGTTAACCTTATGAAATTGTTTTTTAAATATATTATTATAAGTGTGAAATAGATCTATTTATGTGAATCCAATTATTATCCAACTTACTGTTTGTGAACAAATTGAGATTATTACGGCTTAATGGATAACATATAAGACATTCTAAGACTACAGATCGCTTTCAGTTAAGATGAAGACACACAAAAAATTTAAAAAAGAAAATAATCCGGACCCCTTCATTAAAACGGTGAAGATCGTTACGTCTTTTCAAACATCATCAAACTAATTTGTGAATTTATGTCTTTAACCATATATTGTGTCCTCGTTTCTACATACCATTAAAATTATTAATTTTGAATGTATGCCTTACTTATTTTGGTTAAGTGCACTACGTAGCGGTACTTTTAAAACCTACCGTCTATCTTATATAAATAGACATGTCTGTCTGGTACACTTTTTGTAAAAGTTACGCCAAAATCCAATCTACTTTCCAGAAAAGTAGAATATTCATACATTACTTTACAACGTTTGTACAACAAAATTAATCTTATCGCATGATTCATCTAACCTTTTTAGATTACAAGCAAGTTAAGATTTTATTTACGACTTTTTACAAGTTTGTAACACTTTAAACTATTTTTATCATAATGATACATTCCTTAAACACTTATGGTGCTATTCTGTAACTTTGCTCTGTAAGACTGTAACTCTGTAGACTCTGTAAGCTATAGAGCTCTGTAAGGCGACAGCTTACAGAGTAGTAAAATTACCTTTTCTGTAACTCCCTCTATAACAATTCTCGCTGTAGAGTTATTCTTATAGAATGCCTAACTTCATTCCTGTCTAGCTGTCAAATATGCTACAGTATATATGACAGTAATTTCGTAGGCATTCTAAAAAATATGAAATAGAAACGATTGTTATATAAATAATACACTATAAAATGGTAGGTATGTTGGTTCAAAGATACATATTCCATAATATATTTATGTAGTTGAATAAGCAATAGATTCCATCACGATTTTTTCATTATTATTAATTTATATAAATACATCAGATCTACACATATGTAATATATAGGTTTATGATTAAATGAAATATATAATTATTGAATCAAAATATGTTATGTTTTGATATTTGCAGGTAATCAATTTCTGTCATTGTTGTAATCAATGCTTGTCATTGTTAATGATTTTTTTTATTTCCTGTGTTTTAATTTTTGTCATCTTTTCTTCTCGCTAGTGTGATCTATTAATATTAATTATGCAATCATCATTTAATAACTGTTTCAACTATTCTCTGAAACTGTGAACAGTTCTCTACCATTAATTTGTACTAGTACAAGTAGGTAAGGTTTTCTTCAATTCAAATTATCTTGACTGGCGGAAACTGCCCTTGTCTTTAGATTTGAATCAATAATTACGACAAATTCTTAAGTATAGCTATTTAAAATTATACAACTTTATATTAAAGAAAAAAAAAGTCACTTTAATTAAAGTTTTACAATGAGTTTGTTTAAAAACATTTCTTAATTAGTAATGTAATTCATTATCTGGTACACCGATCTGAATGGATTTTGATAAGTCTGGAAAAATCTTCCCTATTTTCATGCTAAAAATATTTCTATAAGAATTTGTAGGAAGTAATTACCTTCTATGTTTTTCATTTAATAATAGATATAATAAAAATTGTTAACTTTTGCTATTAATTTCTATATTTGTTTAATTTTTTTATATAAAATATATATTTGACGTTTAAAATATATTTTTGACGTTTCAATATGCTCTGTAAATACTTTACAGTCAAGATTTTGGCGCTGTAAGATTTATAGAAATTTCTATAACTCTATAGCGCGTACAGTACTGTAACTTGGTTACAGAATAGCAATTTGCTTACATCCTGTAACGTTGGTTACTTACAGAGGCTATAGAGCTTATAGAACGGTACAGAATAGCACCATTACTTTGATTTGATCTTGCAGTTAGCCCCCGTCGAAATTATTCCATGCACGCCAGTGGAGAGTCACGCTTTTATTGACTAAGAGTCACGAATCAGTGTCTATATTCACTTTCGTGAGAATGGTACAGAGAAAAATTCTTGCACATTAAAATGTATTATTATATATTAATATTTAAAAGGAATTTTGAACACATTGTGGCTTTCTGTATTTAAAAATATTTAAATATATTCGGCATCGGATTGAATTTCAAAGAATTCTTACAGTCAGTGGACGTAAGAAGCTGCATAAGAGAGAATAAAAAGAGAATTTTATGGTAATATTTGAATACGGTTATCTTCCAGGGATTATGAAACGTATATTTTATCTGCCTTGATATTCGAGAAGAGTAATTTTCGGCTTTATTATTTTTTCAAAATTGGATATATTTTATTATTACAATTTTAAATTATTTATAGAAAAGAAGACATTTCGAAATGAACAATCTCAAATAAACAAATATACATTTCAATGAGATATAAATTTATAATTTATTTTTCAAACATTTTGGAATTAATGTGATTAGTTAAACGTCAATAATATATAACTAGTTTAAAATATAGATTTGAAACTTACAAAAACTGAATTTGTTATTTAAGTATTCCGCCATTTAATATTGGGTTACATAGCCTTTATTAGTAATACCAGCTATAGGCCAATTGATTGACAACTAAAAATCCCCTTTTCTGTGATATGTCAGCATACTTGATTGGTTAAAAAATTTAACCGGTGGTTAAATATTAACCACTGAGATATAGAATAGGCTCCTTAATAAGCCTGTTTCACATTTTTCAAAAAGTATTTTAATTAAAAATTTATGCAATATTTTTCTTATTAATAATTATTTTTTAAATAATTTGTTGTTATTTTCGTAAATAATTAAATAAAAAGATTGGCGCCAAAAATAGTCATGAAAAACAACCCCCAACTCCTGTGTCGTAGAAGCACATACATTGCGTCATTCACAGCCAATAGAAAAACAGTTTTTTCATCACCTTCGTTTATTTTTGTTATTTAGATAAATAAACGTAAGCGATAGTTTGTCACATGTTAATAACAAACTTCTAATTTGACACTTGACGCTGACATTTTCCATTACAAATGAGTAATAAAGTAACAATGGCTAATAGACTACACTCAAGTTAAGTCGGACAGTTTATCGAAAGTCGCTAGCTGGATGGTGGTTAAATTTATATCAGAAAACGATTGTTTGCAGCCACAATTTTCTTTTCTTCGCATCTTTTGGCATATTTATAAATTCAATAGTAGGTTTGCTCCTGGCAGCCTTTTTACAAAAATTATTCATTTTATATTGAATTTTTTATTATCTAACACGAAATTTGAAACTTGTTTAACTACTTTGACAATGTGTGTGGGGTATTCTACCACTGCATTTAAACACCTATGAATTGTCAGATACATTCGCACAACCTTAGCAGGAGTGTATTGCAAATAGTAAATAGTAGATGAATGTGGTATTTTTAAATGATATTAAACCAAAGAAATTGTGAAAAGAATGCTAGCTAGCGGGATTTGAACCCGCATCCTCAACATTTGTTCTGTTGCGTGCTACAAGTTGCACAACAGCTGGGCTGTAAATCCGCCGGCTTATACCCCACATCAACATGTGATGCGGATCTTATACAAGCCAATGAATTTAACTAACGAAAAGACTGTATAAGCCGGTAGATTTACAGTCCAGCCGTGGTGCAATTGGTAGCACTTAACAATACAAATGTTGAGGATTCGGATTCAAATCCCGCCGGCTAGCATTCTTTTCACAATTTCTTTGATTTAATATCATTTAAAAATACCACATTCATCTACTATTTACTATTTATTAATTTTTTATTTCAGATTGTGAATAAAATAATATACAAACCTCGACAATGAAACACTTTCCACCTCGGTTATTAATATACTATTACGGGATAGATAATATACGTAAAAACTGTTTCCCGTGTTAAATGCCCATGTAATTGAATTTAAGCGTTATTCAACTTGAGCTTATTTAAAAAAAAAGATTTATAAATGCTCTGTTACCCGCCTAATATCATTAGACATTAAACAATTGCATTTAATTGTGAATTACTTAAAGAATACTTGTTTCATAGTATAAATATATCTAATAATTTTCAGATATGATTATTTTGTATTAAACCTAACTGCGTTAGTTTTTTTTGTGTATGGTACTTTTTATTTCGAGCTGTTTTGATATATAATTTTTTAAATGTTTAACATGCATTTTACTTGTAAATTGCTGTAATTAAAGTATGTGTAATGTTCCATGAAATATCTTATAACTAATGTAAATTACTTGGTTACTTACAAAAATGTAAAATATCTCCATTATTTTATATTTATTTGTATCGCCTACAAATTAATTTTGCTCGCCTAACAAATAAATTTAAAGTGTCTACGGTGTCTTGATTGTACGTTTACTTTTTTGGTAAAAGAATGTAAGAGCTTGCGCGGCCCTTTGAAATAAATCTCCGACTAGTCTCCATGACAAAACCAACAAAACCAAATGACATTCGGTTTTGGCTAACGGTGATATACCGGTATTGTTTCCATGTCCGAGCCTTTTAAATCAAGTTTCACGAATTTATAATTCAACCGGAATGCAAATTTAACTTGTAGTGTTTGGCACTAAATGTCAGATTCCAAAATGGCAAAATTCGAGTTTTAAATCTGTAAATGGGCGTTCGATTGTAATTAATTCTCTGTAAAAGTTTTTTCGGATTAAATATTGATTTTTCGTTGGTTTAATTTACATTTATAAATAGTATTATAGTTTGTTTATTCATTTAATAAGTTTTTAGTTTTAATTAGTGCTCATTCATGCAGAACAAATTTTTGATGTACCGAATTTTAAATTAGTATTTTTCACGGGAACTAGTTAATTGCATATTGCGTATAGAACTCAAATTAGTTTAGACAATTGTAACCACTAGTAATTTTATACCGGATTCAACTAACATAAGGATAACATGGAAAATTGGGAAATGATCGGACACGCAGTCTAATCATTTCCCAATTTTCCATTCTGCTACCAGTCGATCATCGTACTCCACATTTACATCAAATAAGGATAACAGTTTCAAATGAGTAATTGCAAAACTTAATACAGTATAAACTATTGATGTTTATTTAATAATAGATTAGAATTATTGGTGTTGGTAAACAAAGGATAATAAATTAATACGCAAAATTGAATTAAAAAGTTAGATTATCTAGGTCTAGGCAAATTTTACGAGCATAGCTATACACGATATACTACACAGAATGTTCCAAGATTAAACAACCAAACTAAAAATTTACATAAAGAACCTAGAAGTAAATGAATCTATGAATCCGTACACAACTCTCTTGGGGTGTAAATACGATGAAAAATATCTGATGTGGCCAGCACATAACCTCTCGGCAGATATTTTTTTCTTTTTCTTTATATTCGTCATTTTTTCACAAATTCCATTTATATTCTTTTGCGTTGTTGACTTTTTTATTTTCATAATCTTCATAATGACGCACAAATATTTTTGGCAGTGGCATACAAATATTTTTGACAGTGACATTTATGTGTCAATTACAAACATTTGAATTTCTTGCCTTGAAGTAGTTTGATGTGAGGTTTTTTCCATCAAATTATTTTATATGCATTTCTTTATCTCTAAATCTATAGAAGATATAATAATGAATTTATATTCATCGAAAAAAGAATTTAAGAATTTAACGTTCTTTAATATAAGTATTTACATAAATTTTCGATAAATAATATTTAGATGATTTTTTTCTTGTAACTACTACTTCCGGTTGTCCAATTGTTACCAAAACTTGATAAATTTTTCCCATTATTGTTAGATTGAGGAATCCGTAGTTAAAAATGTCTTTAGTCTTATAGAATTCGAGAAATCGTGGATCCAACATCCAAAACATCCACACATCTACACACACATCCACACACACACACACACACACAGACATCATCATAAAAATGTTATAATCGGATTCTAGGGACCCTAAAACGTCCTTATTCACTAAAATCTGGATATGCGATTTTTAGCATGAATTCAATACCTCTCTTAGCGAGAGGTAAAAAGAATATAAATTTCGTCACTTGACGTAATTTTTGAAATAATTGATCCCGCAGTAGTATGGTATGACTAGCGAATGAAAGTTGACGTTTAGATTATTTAATAGATGTGGTTTCTTTTGAAAACATTTCCCTATATTTGATTTGAAAGGAAACTGACCCTTATGTATTTCGTTACAGAAGATTAGAATTGTACTCAATACCAGGAGGCATTTAAAATGACCTCAGCACTAGGATTCAGGGATGTATTTAAAAAATTTAATACCGCAAATTCTAGTTCCTTAGAGGAAATTAAAAATAATCCTATTTCATAGAATTGTTAAACTAAATAGTAATAAAGATCAAAATATTTTGTTATAATCAAAATAAACGAAAAATGTTTAAAATATTTTAACGCACCCCTGTTTTGATATTCAGTTACCCTAGTCGGCCATCTATTTTCAGCCAGACATAGTAATGTATTTCTGTGCATTCCTAGTCCAGTATTTAAATGGGTTCATGCAAAAATTTTCTACCTGAATATTTCGTACAATTCTATTCTTCTCTAGGGTTTCAAAAGAAACCACATCTATAATGGTTATTTATGTAACAAGTGTGTAAAGTATTACTTTTTTGGTCGAATGTGGAAATTGTAGTACGAGACAAAAATATTATTTTACACACGTGTTGCATACAATAATACTGAGTGTACAAGCATCCAGCAGCTTCAAATACTGTTAGTACTCTTTCTCATAACAATGTACAAAATGTAACTTAAACACTTGGAAGAATCTCAGACAGACGATGATTAGTCTTTTATAATGTACAAATTTTACATTTAATATTAATATTAAAAATTAGTTTAATGTTGTTAAAAATTAGATTAGTACTCAATCTTTTAAAAAAATATTAGATTTGTTTCATTTACAGTGTATATTCATATTTTTTAATAAATTTTATTACTTTCATTATTATTTACTACCTAATTATATACTTGACATGTAAATTTACCTAATTTTAATGTTGCCTAGTAACGCTTATTTACTTTTCAAGCACTAGTGCGTGAAAAGTAACACTTTACACACAGTAATAAGTGCGTGAAAAGTACTTTTCACGCACGGTTGTAGGAAAAATAATTTAAACGTCAACTTTCATTCGCTAGACATACCATACCGATCTCGGTGAACCCATAGCAACAAGCATCAATTTCAACTGCGCTCTCGCCCAAAAAAAATATTTTTATATCTAAATGTTAGTACATTCAAATTTTATGTGATAAATGTATAGATATTTAGCCGTACAATAAAATAAATTTAAAGAAATGTTTAAGTAAGTTTTAATTTAACTTTCGCAACTTAATTTCCCACGAGATCTCGTGGCCGCGTGCGTGAGTGTCTGGTCGCGAATCTGGGGAACCGGGTTCGATCCCGACCGACGCCAAATATTTCGAATTTTAAATGGCACTAAATTGATCCCTGTGATGCACTCTTCACGCCAGCAATGAGTGCCCGTGAGGTGACGCCTGGTAAACGCCCGCACGGTACAAATATGTCATCATCGTTACCGATATCTGCGTACAAAGCAGATTGGCACACCCAGCAATGGGTAATATGCCATTATGATATATTTATTTTTATTTATTTAACTTAATTTCAAATGACAGATAAATTACTGCATTAAATGAGAGTGCAAATTGTTTTTACGGCTTATCTGAAATTTTTTTATCAATAATTTTAGCGTGTTCCTGATATCAATCTATTATTCGGAAATGACACTTTAAAATAAATAAAAAATAAATGCAGTCTAGATGTTAATAAATACTAGAAATCTGTCATACAGCCTTTATTTATTCTTACAAACCAACGTTTCGGTATAAATTGATCTAGTTTTCAAATTTATTACAATATATTTTCAATTATCACTTTTGAATCATCACAACCTACAATTTACGTCTTTGATTTGCGTAGTACGCTGTGCCTTAATGGTTAAAATCTGCACCTTGTGCAATACCTTGATTTGTAATTAAAAAGCACGATTAGTTCCATTAATTTCTCCATTTTTGCGTTTTCTGTGCAATATATAACATGGCTGGCAAGTAAATGTATTTCTCGGTGAGGTTATGAATCAATATGACCAGGAAAGTAAGAGTGCGTTACTCGGTTGTTGTTTGAGCAAAGCGGCTTCAAACTACATTACTCCCAGCTCAAGTTTGTAATGAAAGTGAACTGGAGTGCAGTTTCCCTTTCTTACAAAGGTTTTCCTCTATTTTTTACTTTCCCCTTCATTGTCAGCAAGGTATTGTGCTTATGTGCTTTGACAGCAAAATGTGTCTGACTTTGAAGGGATAATCACGATTAAGGCTTACTGCAAATATGGTTTCACACGATCAAAGAGTTATCTTCAATAAGCAATCTTTCTAGAAATATCGTTTTATTTTTGTATAAGCAATATAAATTAATAGAAAAGTAAAAAAACACGATATCATTTCTAATTTTTATTTATATTTAAAGAAAGACCTGAATTTTATTCTGGAATTTAAACCCTGACTTATTAGAATTTAGTTGCAGAAGTACAAAAATGAATATACAAGAACGAATTAACAAATTGGCATATATTTATCTCTCTCACAAGAAACGCGTGCGATAAGGATATATATATATATATAACACGCTTGTCTTTCAAAAATTCATATTCTTTCCACTAAGTTAGGACAGTCCATTTAAAAACGATGCTCGTTGTTGTCAATACTTTCGCTGTAACGTAAGTTTATTTATTAATTCAGATACATTACCTTGATTTATAGCCGCACGAATAACGTTATATTCTAATACACGTTGATTTAGTTTTGAATTTTGAATGCTTTTACTGTAACGTACAGGGTGTAAATGAAATAAGTACATAAAATTTAACCAGTAATATAACTCGTCGAGAGCAATAATATTTCTTAACAATATTTTCTCGAAATCGCATATTTTTTTAGCAATTTAAAATCCCGTAAATTGACGAGTCGTTCCACGTATCTTTTAATAACTTAATGCAGTAGGAACAGCTATGAAAAATTTTGTTTTAGCAATTGACAGTCCTGTCACTTGTTGCAAATAAATTTTGACATTAGTAAGTAATAAACTTGTTTATAAAGTAAAATTCTGTCAAAATGCTTACGTTTACGAATAGCGAGTACACATACAATGTAATTACTTAGCTATGGTTTATTTATTTATTCGTATCTGTACTACATTTTACTTTGTTATACATACATAAAGAGGGAGTTGCCAACGCATTTAGACGGAGCGTTTTCCAAATTCTGTTTCTAATATTCGCACATTTGTAAATCTTGTACATCATATCACAGTACGGAGTGTCACATATTAACTTTAAAAAAAGCAACAGTTATATCTACACCATGTGCAAAAAGTTCAAGGTTTTCAGCGGATAGCAGACTTCAAATTTTGCGAATGGCTAGTATTGTTCACTGATGATGCTGGGTTTACTAAAGGCGTCTTTAGTGCAGAATACACATCACGGCAGACGAAAATCCCCATACTGTAAAAGTTTTCATTAAACAATATTTGGGCGGTAACAATAATTGGACCACTAATTGGTACTCATATACCTCGTTTAACAGGACAAAACTATTATGATTTTTCGGCGATAAACGAAAACTCATCTCATAACCTCATAACTATGTTAATGCTCTTCCTCTATTCACAGATGTTTCAAAGTTTGCTTTAATACACAATTTTATAATTTTGTTATCCAAAATTTAAATTTCTTTATTTTAAAAATTGTACTGTAACGAATTTATTAATAATAAATATGTTTTCCGTTGATCGTTTATTAATTACTGTGTCTGTAAGAAAGTAAACACGAGCCGATAATTTTTGTGCAGTTAGAATCGAACTCAAATTCAGACAGCAGAGGGCAGCAGTAATCTGACCATTGGCGGGAAACCAAATTTTAAACATATCTTTAAAGAAGTTTAACTCAAAAACTAGAAGATTTAGAAAAAAAATTATAAAGAAATATTGTAGCTCTCGACGAGTTACATTATGGGTTAAATTTAATGTACTTATTTCATTTACACCCTGTATAATTTTTTAAATTATAAAATAACAATAGTATCGTATGCACCCTCACAAAAACTAAGTGAACGACACTACTGAATTTGAAAGAACAAAATTTTAATTCATACAATTCGTAGATGTCCTTCATCAGACATCTTTCAAAAATTTTACTGTATATAAATTATTTATTATACTAGTTTTCTATAAAAACGCTAGTTCACTATTTGCACGATCTGACATATTTAAAAGTATGTATAGTATTTTTACCTTCCGTCACCTTTAGGTAAGGAAGGTATTGTCTTTGGTCAAAAAATTCGATGATGAGTTTTTAATCAATAAGCACGTTTTAGGGTCCCTAGAATACGAATTTACTATTTTTACAATGATGTCTGTATGTGTGTGTGTGTGTGTGTGGATGTGTGTGTGTGTGTGTAACAAAATTTTCGTCTGCGATAACTCTAATACTACAGTTACAAAAATTATAATTTTTCGTATACTTCTTCGTTACATCCATATGAAGAGCTGATTAGATTTTGGTTACAATTGGTCAACCGGAAGTACCATCATTTGAAGATTTTAATAGTTTTTCTTGAAAAAACTATGTTAAATATCATTTTTTCACATTTGATATTATTATAAATATTAAAGAATATTTTATTCTCTATACGATTTGACTGCATTTTATACTTAATATTAAATGGATATAGAGTTAAAAAATCTGATGTGGCCAGCACATTACCTTCCGTCAGTTCTATGTATTTTGTACAAATTTCATACGGAAAGTTCCTTGCTAAATTAAATATTCTATTTCTTGTACATTACCTTCGCGCAGTTGCATGTATTTTATGCAAATTTCATACAGAAAATTATTATTTTGTGACGTTTTCTATATACAGTGTAATGTATCTGCAGAAATAAAAGATTTATTATTATTATTATTTCTTGTACATTACCTTAAAGCAGTTGTATGTATTTTATACAAATTCCATACAGAAAGCAAAAGATCCTACCTATATTTCCAGTAAAAATTGTAAGACAAACACACTATGTCAATTTCACTTGACACTGACATCTTTCAATCAGAATTTTCTTAATATAGTAGCTGTTTTCATAGCTATGGCTACTTTATGAAATTTAATTTCTTTATAATTTTTTAACTCTATATCCATTTAATATTAAGTATAAAATGCAGTCAAATCGTACAGAGAATAAAATATACTTTAATATTTATAATAACATCAAATGTGAAAAAATTATATTTAACATAGTTTTTTCAAGAAAAACTGTTAAAATCTTCAAATGATGGTACTTCCGGTTGACCAATTGTAACCAAAATCTAATCAGCTCTTCATATGGATGTAACGAAGAAGTACACGAAAAAATTATAATTTTTGTAACTGTAGTATTAGAGTTATCGCAGACGAAAATTTTGTTACACACACACACACATCCACACACACACACATCCACACACACACACACACACACATACAGACATCATCGTAAAAATAGTAAATTCGTATTCTAGGGACCCTAAAACGTGCTTATTGATTAAAAACTCATCATCGAATTTTTTGACCAAAGACAATACCTTCCTTACCTAAAGGTGACGGAAGGTAAAAATTATAAAGAAATTAAATTTCATAAAGTAGCCATAGCTATGGAAACAACTATTATATTAAGAAAATTCTGATTGAAAGATGTCAGTGTCAAGTGAAATTGACATAGTGTGTTTGTCTTATAATTTACTGGAAATATAGGATCTTTTGCTTTCTGTATGGAATTTGTATAAAATACATACAACTGCTTTAAGGTAATATACAAGAAATAATAATAATAAATATTTTATTTCTGCAGATACATTACACTGTATATAGGAAAACGTCACAAAATAATAATTTTCTGTATGAAATTTGCATAAAATACATGCAACTTCCGGAAGGTAACGTACAAGAAATAGAATATTTAATTTAACAAGGAACTTTCCGTATGAAATTTGTACAAAATACATAGAACTGACGGAAGGTAATGTGCTGGCCACATCAGATTTTTTTAAATTAAGATTTTAGCTCCGATCATTCTATCAAATTCAGTAGTGTCGTTTACTTAGTATTTATGGGAGTACATAAGATACTAATGTTAATGTAAGAGCATTCAAAATTCAAAAACTAAGTCAACTGGTAAGTAAAACCAAATATGTGAAAATTAAAATATTGGCATAGTGTCAGTATCAGTGACACTGACAAAAAAACGCGAATTTTTTAAAGACAACCGTGTTGATTGAGCGCGCTGACGACTGTGAAGCGTTAACGATTCGGACCGTTCGTAAGCGCTTTTGCTTCTAGCTTGTCATTTGACAGCGTTTATATCAACCTTTGAGGAATGATTAACCAAGAAAAAATAGTTTTGATGGAAACAGTTTCCATCTTTGTGAGAGCGATGATAGTGATTCAAATATGTTTATTGATTCTTCGTTTAAGTTTGATTAATTCACTACTAACTAATTAACTACTTCCAAATGTATGCCAATTTGTTAATTCGTTCATGATACAAATGAATTTGATCTGACTTCTCCAAAAATATTACTGTCCATGTTCATTTTCTTTACTTTTTATTATTTAAATAACACTTGGGTGGTACACATAACCACTTATCATGAGTTATGTAGTCCCAGTAGTATAAAAGTTTATCTGATTTCGTGGTGGTTAGAATACTAATCAAATTTTGTCGGATGAATTAAGAATTTAACTTTGACTGCACCAACGACGAATATTTCATTAGAGAAGAAAGAATATAAATTAGATAGGTACTCCGGTACTTTAAAATCTTAGCACACAGAAGAATAATTTATTTACAATCGACTGGAAAGTAACTCTTTAATAAAGTAGTTTTTTTCACACTGGCCCAGTAACATCTTTCAATGTTGTTAGGGTAACGCATAAATATAATGACACATTTGATACTTTCTGTTTCTAATTAAATCCTTGAATATACAGGCTGTCCCAAAACGTACCGGCAATATTTCAGAGATGTATTCTAGAACTTATTTGGAGCCGAAAAGTCCATATAAAAATCGTTAACGAGTTATTGGTCATTTTATAATTTATGACTAAAATTTTAATTTAACGAATTTTACGAAATAAATCTATTTTTAATACATTTTGAGTGTCAGTTAGTAAATCTGGGGAACCGGGTTCGATCCCGACCGACGCCATTTATTGTCTATTTTAAATGGCACAAAATTGACCCCTGTGGTGTATCGGTGTACAAACAGATTGGCACACCAAGCAATGGGTAATAAGCCGTGATGATATATTTATATTTATTTATTCTTTTATTTACAAGAAATGTTCCAAATTATCTTCATTATGTTCGATACATAAAGTTTGACGTCGTAGAAAAGTTCGCTGCACTCTTAATATGGTTTCTTGGTTATTCCTAATAATATCGGTAGCCTACTATATTCTTTGGCGTAATATTTCTACCGTGTGCATTTCAGTTGTATAAACAATCTGTTTCATGTGACACCAAAGCCCCAAAGATAAAAATCTAATGGACTCAGGTCCGGCAATGTTCAAATGTTACCAAACAAAAGACGTGATCATGGCTACTAGATCAGTATTTCAGAAATCCGTTAATCTCAAATTTTAGCCACATATGAAATAACAATGACTACGTTTATCCCTTTTCAATCTTCGAAATAAACGATCGAGATTAATATTTTAAGCCGCTTGAAAATGTCAAGTCAAGTCTATAAAATAACATGCTTGGACTTATGAAGCGGCTTGACTTCTGTCGAAATAAACAGTGAAGCTTCAAATAATGTAACTACGTATGCGCACATCCGCAATATGTTGGAGTGTTCCTAACTTCATATCATTTGTTGGTTATTTGCATTTTCCCATATTTTATAAAAGTCGCTACATAAAACTTAGTAAAACTGTCCAAAAACGAAATAATTGGAGTGATGAAGAAACTAATATTTTTTAATGTTTTTCAAAGAGAAGACAAATAACAACACGACAAATTTTAGATTTTGAGGTTATATATCCAGCATGAAATTAGATCATATTTCTCTCCCTGTCTGTCTGCATAATCTAATATTTAACTATCTTCTTTTACGTCCATACGAATTTAAAGATGATTGAAAATAACTTAATCCTATTTTCAATCCGCTAAGATAAACCAATAGGATTTTTCAAATCATAATATATTTGAAGCCGCTTGAATTGTCGAGATAAACGTAATCAACTCGTTAAAGGTTACGGTGAGGACATATGTTTATATGAACTTTTCGACCCTAAATAAGTTCTGAAAATCATTACTAAAATATTGCCGGTACGTTGTGGGACACCAGTATAGGCCAAATCTGAATAAATCTGTAAGTTTTACAGATATGTAAATCCGTAAAAAAAACTGACTGACAAAAACGCACCCATTTTTGTGTGGCAGCTTTCGTTGCCTTTTTGTTTATTTATAGATCTGTACTATTCTGTACTCTTTACTTTACTTACAGTTTTGTACAGGCAATAATTTCGATTGTACTCGTATATTAAAATTACAATGAACGCTTAATAATACCATGCATAGCCGCCCAAATCTTAGATGATATGTCAAAAATTTAAAATATGTACTTGCCCTAGTTTCAGAATCACTAATTTCACGCTCTTGTTACAAAAATAACTACATCAATTATTATAATGTTTATTATTTTCGACAAAATATTTTTCTAGACCTTCTAATATATAAATCTGAACTTTGATTTATGCCTCATAGTTTAAAAACCATGAAATTTAGTAAATGAGGATTTTGCTGTCATTATTCCAGTAAACAGCAGAATCTCCATTCCCGTAATGGAAAAAAAGCAGGAAGTTTTATTTTTTACTTACCGTAGCGAAACTGAAGCCAGCTATCTGAAACAAAAAACGCATTATTACTTCTTGTTTCCAGGAATGCTAAATGGATAAATTATTCTTTTTTGCTGATTTACGAGGGTTTGATATTGAGGAGAAAGATAAAAGATGAAAAAACAAAAGTTCGGATAAAAACTATCCTGAGAAATTTCTTTTCGATGGGCCTGATAGTATCGCTTCGCTATCACATCAATAATTCAGAAGTTTGTCTAAGGTTCACGGCACTCACTCAAGACTTCCCCCTTGATACTCAGGAAGAATTGTTAAATGCTCCCAGTGGTGGAGACGAAGAAGGAAGGAACTTTCAGTTAAGCTTTCCATTAGGAAATTTCACTAGGTTTTAATTTATATTTTTTGTATCGTTTCAATAAATACTTTCTTTGTAAACTGATATTGGTTAAGTGGACCACTGATCACTCGGGTTCTAATAGACCATTTTACTGGTGTTGTGCGTATGACTCGAGTGAGAGGTATGAACTGCCTTGTGAAATTATTTACTTGTCAGATGAGAAATGAAACTCGCCATTTTCTTCACAAAATGTGAAGAAAAATGGACAACTTTCATTCCTAACCTATTCTTTCACGATAACTCAATAATATAATTATTCAGGGTCGGATTGGCCAGTCGGGATAATCGGGAATTTCCCGAGAGGCCGCGGCTTTTTAAGGCCGCCGCTCGGTGATTAGAAACTAAAATTTGAATATGTAACAACCGTTTTTATTTAAATCGTTTTTAATATTTTCTAATTCTTGGCAAAATATCTTTCGGTGTTGCAGATATAGTCCGAGCTCGAATATATGAGGTTTTGATAATTTCCTACTTTGTAGATTTTGAATGATTGGAATTATAGTTAAGGTATTGTCCGGTGTTGGTGCGCTAGTTTACGGTAGAGTAGACTGATGTTACTAGTCCATGGTTCGTTTTCTCTGTTAAAACATCCAAAAACGAAGGAGTCCATGGGATTTTCTCCATTGTGTACATAACATAAAGTATCATCGACATATCTAAGCCAAAGTTTAGGTCTTATATTGGCTGTATCTAGTACTAATTCTTTAAAAAAAAACATGTATAAATTGGCTATAACTGAGAAGAAACCATCATCAAACCATCTTCTTGTACAAAATATCTATGTTTTTCTTGGAAATATGAGTTCTGTGGACAGTACTGCAAAAGTTCCATAATACCATCAAGAGGCAAGTCAGTTCTATCTTTCAAGTTGATATCTTTTTCAAGCCTTGTTTTGATAATTTCTAAAAATTTCTCGTAAATAAACTTACTCCATCAAAGCTGACAAGAAGATTTTGTGGTTGTAATTGTATTTAGCTCAAAAATTCGACAAAATGTTTTGAATTCTTCGCATATGATGTTCTTTTCCCTTGAAGTGGCTGAATGATTTCTAATAGAAATTGTGATAGTTTGTAAGTAGGAGAATTTATGGAACTTCTGACGGGTTTCTGAAATGCTTAAATCTTTCTTATGAATTTTTGGAAGCCCCCCGTACAGGTGTGGAAGCTTGCTAAAATATGGAGTGAGATCTGTTCTTGTTCTAAACAAAATATAATTGTTTATATTTCTTAAGAGCACGGTACACTTTGTTTTCTATAGGCGAAGTAGAATATTTTCCAAGTTTCTTATAATTTCCTTGATTCAAAAGCTCTTCTCTTTTCTGATCATATAAATTGGTATGCAATATTACTGTAACACTTCCATTATCTGCGGGTAGAATCTTGGTTGTGTTATCTTTCAATGCTTTATTTTCTTCATTTTCAAGATTAGGTTTGAACAGATAATTTTCTTGCTTTAAAATTTTCCTCACTCTCCATATATTAATAATTTAATATTGTCTACAACTTTTAAACGAAACTAAATGTTATTTTTTTAACTACAGACTGTTCTGTATTTTAAATACTATTTTTAGGGGCGTATTTTTATATTTCAACATCTTTTATAACTGTACAATTTCTATGTAGGCAAAAATTCGTATTATTCAACACCAAAACTAATTTATTACTTTGTGGCAAATATAATTATAAATTTAAAAAACCGGAGATGAGGCTGATCATGCTAGAATTTTCCCGGGCCGCTGAATGTTCCCAATCCGGCCCTGTAATTATTATTTACATGTCGTTGATGATATGGTCAGAAGTGATGCACGCGAAGCGAGACGAGACGAGAAATATAAAATATCAGTCTCGCCTCGTTTTCGGATTTGTAATCTCGATCTCACAATCAGGCAAAAACGTCCTGAAAATTGGGCAGGAAACGATTGGGTTTTTTTGTATGACAAAGCTCGGTTACTTCGCTCACTGATGGTGAAAAATTATTTGCTACGAATAATGTTACCACTCTGGAACACTTCTCCTATTCTTCCATCTTTGCACCAGTTCCTTCTGCTAAAAATTAAATTCTGCTTTCGATAAAATATTATTGACCCATTTTGACACTACCTCGTATCTATCTTTGTTTTTCATAGCATATTTTTTACATTTCGTCACCTTTAGGTAAGGAAGGTATTGTCTTGTACACTCTATATCTCCCAGTTGATCCTCACGTCATCAATTTCTGATGCTAGAATTGCAAAACTTTTATCTAGCATCTTTGTCGTAAAAACATTGCATATATGAGACTTTTATTCTCTATCTCATTGTCGTCCGTGTTTGTGAGGGATATAAGCTATTTCTGTCTAACCAACGGCAAAAAATGAAATAGAAACTGTATTGTAACCGCTGGAACAAGTGTTATTTTCAAATATTTGAATTATTTGAATATTCATGTCAATTTGTCATTCATGTCGATAATAATTTGTGCTTCGTTATCGTTGTGTGTTGGTAATTTTGTTAATTCTTGTGATTATACATATTGTGCATTTTGCTACTGCAAAGACGGTGTTTCTAAAATGCCCGTCAATTATTGTAAGTTATTGCTTTTGGACAATAAAAGAGGTATATTTCATCCATTATACTTATATCGTATTTATTCAATTGGTTTATTATTTCTAAATAACTATTTATAACTCGAATTTTGATGAATAACGAAATTGACACAGTATAACTGTCAGTTTTTACCAGTTTTGACATTACATCATAATTATTCAATTGCGAAATATGTCACTTCGGATTAGCGAAGAACAAAATTATTGCAAGTAAAATATTGGAAATGTCAAAGTCCTGTCATACTCCACCTTATATTAATCTAGAAAATTAATGAGTCGATTCTGATCACATCTGTAAATCTTACAGATCTGTAAATTTGTAAATAATGAACAAAATCGCAACGAAAACTGCACTCTTATGTATAATTTTATATTAATCAACAAAAATAGCTGCGTTTTTTACAGATCTGTAAGACTTACAGATGTGAACAGAATCGGCCCATTAATCCCTATAATAAAACCATGGTAACAATATGACGTCATCAATTCCCTTCCACCCCTGGCGATTTGAACCATATATTTATATATATATATATATGTATGTGTGTGTGACGATTTTTTCGGATCGCATAACTTCAATACCACCTTTCCAAAAATAATAATTTTTGTGTATTCCTTTTCTTTACATCTATATAAAGAGCTGATTAAATTTTGGTTACAATTGGTCGACCGGAAGTAGACTGATTTGAAGATTTTAACAGTTTTTCTTGAAAAAACGCTGTAAAATATCATTTTTCTCTATAAGATTTGATTATATTTTATACTTCATATTCAATGGAAGAGTACCTAAAAAATTTAAAAAGAAATTAAATTTCATAAAGCAGCAAGCTGTGCTATAACCATGGAAACATCTATTATATTAAGAAAATTCTGATTGACAAATGTCAGTGTTAAGTGCATTTGACAGTATGTTTGTTATAACTTTACTGGAAATATATAATCTCTTACAAAAAACTTTCTGTATAGAATCTATACAAAATACATAGAAATGAAGGTAATGTGCTGGAAATATGGAATTTTTTTAAATCACATTTTATCTAACATCACTGAACTACATACAAATTATGAATGTTTTTAACAGGAAATACATCGTAATAGTGTTTCAAAATCTGGTATTAATTCTTATTGAAGGCATCGTAGCATATGATTACTCAGACCTCAAACCTCAGCTCCTAGCAATTAAGGGTTGCTAATTACAATTTGATCGCTAACGACTTACGCGATTGCAACACTGTGTGTATATGGAAGATTTCGTCATCGTCACGAACTCTATAATGCTCGGAAACGGATTGAGAGTAGAACGATTGTAATTAACCATTAGAATGCATTAATTACGCTTCAGTGTTTTTATGATAAGCGTAAGACCAGGTGTCTTGATTAACTTGCTTCTATTTATTATTACATTTATTCCATTACAAATCGCTTGTTTCGCAAATGTTTGTGTTTTTAATGAACCCAGATAATATTTTTTTAGACAAATAAAGTTGTAATTGGCTTCCAATTTATTTAATTGATTCGTAAACAATCTAATCGGTAGAAAATTGCAAATTGCAAAATACAAAAATATCATCAAGCTACTTTAAGTACATATGCATATAAGATGCGTAACCTACATCTACATTCTGGTAGCGGTTGCTGGTTTTTATTTATTTTGTTATAGTGTTTCTACATAAAATGAATATAAAATTTTAAAAACCATTCATGTAATATTGACTACAATCTACAGAAATGGGTAAAAGTTAAGTTTCATTGTAATTTAGGTAAAAATCGCATGTTAAGATTTTTTTTAAAAGGCTTATTTTTAAGTTGCCTAAAATCGTCAAACGTGGTGGTGTAGATTTTGTAAAATTATAAGTTGAAATGGTTTTTATATTTCTTACAAAAACACTTAAAAAATACGACTGTTACTTTGTATTCTAAAATTAATTAATTTTGATTTTCTTTTTTAAGATATTCTTACCTGGTTGCACCAATATTTAATTATTTTTTTCCCAATTAAAATATTGGTGCAACCCGCCATTTATCTCTTGTATTTTTGAAATCAGATATACAAATTCAAAAAGGTGTTAACATTTTTAAACTTCAAAACTGCTATTTTAGAAAAAATACATGCATTCTTCAAATATTCTAGAAATATTTGTTGGCAATTTGAAATTAGAAAATCAGATGGCGTCAACACATGACCTCCCGTCAATTCCACGTTTGAAACAGCAATGAGCTTTAAGTAAAGTATCACTTCCAGTTGATCGTTTGTAAACAAAATCTAATTTGTTGTTCCAATAAATATAAAAGCCTGTAATACCAAATTTTGGATTATATTTTATTATGTTTTTCCTCGAAAATCTGTTAAGAGCTCCAAATTAAGTACCACTTCCGGTTTATCATGTATAGTCAAAATCTAATGTTGTTTCAAATTATACATGAGTTTCAAATACCAAATTTGAGAAGTTTTGAATCATGTTATAATATATTTTTTCAAGAAAATCTGTTTAGAGCTTCCTGTAAATTAGTACTTCTGGCTTATCAATTTTAGAAAACATCCAGTATGTCGTTCTCATTAAATACAAAATTTGAAAAGTTTTGGATTGTATCAATTTATTTTTGACGAAAATCTGTTCGAAGCTTCAAATAAAGTATCACTTCCGCTTTATCAATTTTAGAAACAATCTAACACGTCCTTCTCATTAATAAAAAAATCTTGAATACAAAATTTGAAAAGTTTTGGAATATATATTAATATATTTTTCATGAAAATATGTTGAGGGCTTAAAGTAAAGTATCACTTCCGGATTATCAATTTTGGCCAAAATTTAATATGTTGTTTCTCTTCATATAAAAGGCTTAAATACTAAAATTTAAATGTTTTGGATTGTTTTAATAGGTTTTCAATAAACACTGTTATGGGCTTCAAATAAAATACCACTTCCGGTTACCCAATTTTACCCAAAATCTAATCAACTCTTTGTATGAATGCAGAAAGCTTAAATACGGAAAATAGAAATATTTGGAAGTTTATTATAAGAGTTATCTTGGAGGAAAAAATCGTACCTACGGCACAGAACAAGGAAGAATTCTTCCTTGTTCTGTGCCCACGGTATGACGGGAGGTAAAAATAAATTAATAATATTTCACGGGACATATATGTTTAAGGCCTTATCACACTAGAAGTAGTATCTCTGACTTGTCACACGTTATCCATGACTTCTGTTCATATAGCTGACTTCTCCATTGTGATAGGTTCAAGAAAGTCATGGCTCCTGTTGTCAGATGAAATGGAATCGGTTTCATTTCCTCTGACTATTTATCTCTGACTTGTCTATTGCGCATGCGCAACTGTCTGAAGTACAGGAATGTAACTTTACGGAGTAAAATATAACTGTAGAAAATAAAATTATTATGCTTGCCCACAATTGCCCATCGTTTTCATTCATTTTACTTGAATTAATTTGTTATGTCAAACAAATTTGAAATATGTTTTCATTAAAGAAACCATATCATAACCAACTTCAAGTATGAAAATCCACCAAATGTCAGAGAAAATGGTTGTTCGAACTTGCAGTGTGAGTGTGATAGATCGGGTTGGTCATACAAAATAAGTCAGCGAAAAAGAGAGAGAGAGAGAGATATGATTGTAAAAAATTGTGCGAGTAATAAAGTCCTAGCCACTACAATATTTTGAGTCTACGTCGAAGGGTCGTAAGTTTCAAAATGCGGAATGCCTGTGGAAGCAATGATAAAGGAAAAGATCTACCAAAAGGTAAAAGATTTAGGTCCGGTATTCTTCTTATTAAATTGTCTGTTAACATATCTGTCTGTTAAGAGAAAAATATAGCAACATCGGGCCTCAATTTTAACAGAAAGAAAGATGAACTGGGAATGCCAGAGCAACTAAATAAAATATTACATTACATTCAATAGTTTTCCTTCATGTCTACATAGATAACATTCTAAATCACGATCGTATATCTAACAAATATCTCCTTCATTCATGATTTGAATCTCTTCTCTGAAATTGAAATCCTGAGCTCTGCAATAACAATCACAACCGTTAGACAATTACTGGTACTAATTGTTCACATATCGAGGGTGTTGGTGATTGAGTGCCTCCAACGCTGATCTAACTGTAGTGCAGCAGACACACCCGATTCTGACTCTGCACAGCTGCATACAGCCACATATCCATAACTCTCTCATTATCAATTGTTTCTCTACGTCTACGGTGCTATATGCGATCGTCGTCTATCCACGCACGAGCCAAGCCCACTTGGATTTTTAAGTGGATATGAAAGCAGAAGAACATCGAACATAATTTATGGTGAAGATGACGTTTGTAATGCATAATTAATAAAATCGTTTTATCATGTATATTATAAGGCACAGGATTACAACGTACTAGTACAGTTAAAGGCTTCAATCCAAAGGACAATTATTGTCGCTGTAAAAACTAGAACAATATAGTATAATTATAACATCTGAGATAAATAAAACATTGGAAAATTCATATACTATTCTATCTTCCAACCCCTATAAACGCAGTATCAGACGTATGCACGTATCTGCAACTGTTTTGATAACAGTTGCTGCATATTGCAACCTACGTTATCAGACGTACGCAAAGTTGCAAGAAATATAGATTTTTTACCTCTCGTTAAGAGAGGTATTGAATTTATGCTAAAAATCGCATATCCAGATTTCAGTGAATAAGCACGTTTTAAGGTCCCTAGAATCCGATTATAACATTTTTACGATGATGTCCGTGTGTGTGTGTGTGTGTGTGTGTGTGTGTGTGTGTGTGTGTGTGTGTGTGTGTGTGTGTGTGTGTGTGTGTGTATGTGTGTGTGTATGTGTGTGTGTGTGTGTGTGTGTGCATGCGTACGTGTGTGTGTGTGTGTGCGCGCGCGTTTGTATATGTGTGTATGTGCGTGTATGTGAGTGTATGTGCGTGTATGTGTGTGTATGTGTGTGTGCATGTGTGTGTATGTATGTGTGTGTGTGTGTGTGTGTGTGTGTGTGTGTGTGTGTGTGTGTGTGACAAAAGTTTGCTCTGCGATAACTCTAATACTACAATTCCAAAAATTATAATTCTTTCGTATATCTCTTCGTTACATCCATAAGAAGAGCTGATTAGATTTTGGTTATAATTGGTCAACCGGAAGTAACCACATTTGAAGATTTTAAACAATGATAAATAACATTTTTTCACATTTACTGTTATTATAAATATTAAAGAATATTTTATTCTCTATACGATTTGAATGCATTCTATACTTCATATTAAATGGATGAGAATCTTTTGCAAGGAACTTTCTGTATGATATTTCCGCAAATACTTAGATTTATTTATACCAACAAATTAGTTTTCCTGTTTTTATGATGTTAATTCATTGCAAAAAAAAATGTTGCATTTGTTCAATTTACTTTGGAAGCAAAATGTAATCATAAAGTAATTTGTTTTATTAACCGAGCCTAAGATAATTAAATTTAGACTATTGTGCGGTACCCTATTGTTAATTTATCATAGCTCCTTCGTATTATTTCTTGTTGGACGCCACTGGAAGGCACATTAGCGTGCCGGCCACATGTGGAGTGTGGCCGCGCCACCACTTGGCGCCGGCAGAATACAAATCAGTTCTGGAAGCAAGTTCCCACTTCCTAACCACTAGACAGAACACTGACTGCATAAGTGCATAGCATAACGCTCTTCGATACACACTGTACTGTGCATACGGATGCCAAAGCCTTCTAGACAAGAGAAAAAGATACCCTACAACGGATATGCCCCGGTATACCCCTGGAAATGAAGTTACAGGGGGACGAATTGCCACGGGATGTGTGAGATGCGTTGGATTTTTTTTGAGGGATGTGGGTGTGAGGGAGAGGGATAAGAAGGGAGATTAACGAAGCGAAAGTTTGAGGAAGATTGAAAGAATGTGGAATTGGTTATTTTGAATTAAGTTTTTATGGAAATATGGAAATTCTGTTTGTAAATTGCAATATCAACATTCAAATATTACAGGAAGTCAAATCTGACAATAATGTGTGTAGAATAATTTGATGTAATGCACTTTCTCTCATTCTCTCTTTGTTTAACTGTCTGAACATAACTGAAAATTTATCGATGACGAGAGAATACTTATTATATTTGTATTGACATGCATTCGTTAAGCTAAAATCTTTATGCATCAAGCTCAATACAAACACAACCACTCCAAATAGTTATTGTATCACTATGCTCCATTCCATTTAAGCCATTCAGGAGATAGCACTGACATCAGCGCAAGTTTTAAGTAGCCGAAATTATATTGGGTAAACCTGTCTCTTGTCTCCAATTTCAACCAATCAGAGACTTCAAAACAATGCCCTATTCTCTGCAATAATCAATGGCTTAAATGGAACAAGATGAGTCTAGAAACTGCAATTTTGGTGGCGAGACTTTTAAATACGAGCACTCACAAAACAGTTTTTGGACGTGATACAAACGATTTTTGGACCAACTTCTCCATAAATTTATTAAATGAATTTGATTTATCGTCCAACTATTAAATAGTAGGTTTTTTTATTTTGGTAACATCAGAAGATTTGAATGTCAAATGACATGGGTTTAAAAAACCTGAAAAATTAACACAATTTTTATAATTGATTTTGCGTTGCGAATTCAAATAGAACTACCTATTTAAATTTTGCTTAATGTCTTCATTTAATCTTTAATGGGCGGACTGGAGTCCGTTCGGACCCCACTGCGTGATATTGAAATATTTTTTTTAAATATTTAAGGTTTAAATTTTTTTTCATTTTACGAGTATACTATTATTCACGAAAGATGATCAAATCAAATTATTATTCCTTGATTCATAAATTAAGTATATGTTTTTGCACTTTGCAAAAACATAAGTGAAGAACATAAATATTTCAGAAAGGTATTATTTAGAAAGAAACATAATATTCAAATGAATTACTCTTATTTTTTCAGTTAAAATGTGTTCATAAATATTTCATGTTGCGCGCCTATGCATATGAAATGCAATGAAGTTATCTGCAAGTAATATTATATCAGACGGCTCACAAATGACCTTGAATAGTCATCTTTCGTGAATAATAGTTTATCTAAATATTTTTTCGTTTTCTGCGTATTGCAAAATATTCAATATAAAGTTCTGTTTTTTAAAAAATTGAGCTTTGTGCGTGTGGGGTCCGTTTGGACCCCGGTCCGTCTTTTAAGTCACAAAATATATTGGTTATTTTGAAGGCTACACTATCGGATAATCCTTCGGTAGCGTTTAAGGCCACTATAAAAATTTATTCAAAGTGTAAATTACACTATAAATACAACAATAACCTAACCTAACGCACAGAACTCGGCCCAAACGTGAATTTATATTTATAGAAATATACAATTTTTGTGCCCACGGCACTCCTCAATTCAAGTAATTTGTGTCAGTTGCAAAAATGCCAATTATCTCGTAAACTTTATGATTTTTTTTATGAATAAATAAGTTTAATTTACCTATGTAACTCGTTTTTACCTTCCGTCACCTTTAGGTAAGGAAAGTATTGTCTTTGGTCAAAAAAATCGATGATGAGTTTTTATTGAATAAGCACGTTTTAGGGTCCCTAGAATACGATTTTACTATTTTTACGAAGATGTCTGTATGTATGGATGGATGTATGTATGTTTGTATGTATGTAAGGATGTGTGTGTGTGTGACAATTTTTTTCCTAGAATACGATTTTATTATATTTACGAAGATGTCTGTATGTATGGATGTATGTATGTATGTTTGTATGTATGTATGGATGGATGTGTGTGTGTGTGTGTGTGTGTGTGTGTGTGTGTGACAATTTTTTCGGATCGCATAACTCCAATATCACCTTTCCAAAAATTATAATTTTTGCGTATTCCATTTTGGTTATAATTGGTCGACCGGAAGTACCTTAATTTGAAGATTTTAACAGTTTTTCTTGAAAAAATGCTGTTAAATATCAGTTTTCCACATTTAATGTTATTATAAATATTTAAGAATATTTTATTCTCTATAAGATTTAATTACATTTTATACTTCATATTCAATGGATACAGAGTTAAAAAATTATAAAGAAATTAAATTTCACAAAGCAGCCAGCTGTGCTATAAACATGGAAACATCTACTACATTAAGAAACTTTCTGTATGGAATTTGTACAAAATACATAGAACTGAAGGTAATGTACTGGAAATATGGAATCTTTTAGAAGAAAATCTCTGTGTGGAATTTTTACAATATACATAAATCTGACCACGATCTGACGGAAGGTAATGTGCTGGCCACATCAGATTTTTCATATTATTTTAACAAAAAAAAGATAAATAATATAAAATAAAACCTGTAGTAAATATAAATTAAATTGGGTTCCGTTTAGAACCCAATACGTGTTATGCGTAATTTTTGGAAGTCCGCCTATTAAAGGTTAATTACAATTAATTATACAATTAACGATTTAGTCCCAAATTTTGTATACATTTTACAAATTCTTGTGATGAAAATAGGGAAAATCGAAATTTCACCAGTACTGTAATGCCAACTCAACCATAAAAATCACTACTTTTTACTGGCTTAGGTCGGTAACAACGTGTTTCTAAACAATTTATGGCCAGTTGCATCGCTTATACTTATATATTCATTGTTGTTTACATTGACAATACTGTTTCGAAACGAAATGTCAAAGAGTTGTTAAATATTAATGTCAAAGTTTCGATACGCAATTTTTTGTTACCTTTTACTTAAGAGTTATACTATAAGCGGTACAACAGACCATTAGAGATATGTAAAACTACTACATATCGGACGGAGATACAAAAACAGTATTATTATTTATTTTCAGTTTCAAGGCAACTGTTGCGCCAGTATACTTTAACTAGATTATACAAACCGTACATAACGTACCGTCGAAACCGTTTCATGCAAAATTATCTTTATTTGTGTTTCGTTACTCAAGGTATGTAAATTTGTATTTTATAGAGATATACCTTGTTAGTTAGCAACAAAAGCAAAGCAGTAATACAGTTATCCTCTACGTCTTTAAATCTGAAAACAAACACGTTATTATCATATCTAATTGTGCCATTTGCAAAAAATATTTCTATTGTATCGTACTACTTGAATGAAAAATTCCAACCTACGCGTATAATAATAATAAATAAAATATTCAACAACTTGTCGACATTGAAACGGCCGCGACAGTCAGGGAGATAAATAAATAATTCCTGGCTGACAATCATATGCAGTGCCGGCAGATCTGCCCAGCTCTGTCATAAATCAAGAAAGCCATGGCGATGGCGATTGATACTATGTCGAAATTCATGAAAAAATATTACTTTCGACTCGGACAGTGCATGGAAGCCTTGAACCTACACGTATAAAGACAGATGTGCAATCCATTAGTTTATGGTTTAAGGCACGATTTGTGAGTAATATTACTTTGTCGGTATCGGTACAGTAATGAGATTTTCACACTTCAAATTTTTATATTTTAAGCATATAGATGGTGAAATTAACATTATTTATGTGTTATTGTAATTCAAAAGGATTTAGGTAAGTATTTGTCATATTTATATTGTAACGTGTGAGCCCTGCTGCTGCGCTGAACAAGCGTCTAAGTATAGCGATGACGCAATCGAGCTAACAGCCGGGCTACGTAAACAAACAAGCCGCGACGTGTGTAATTACTTCCGGTCGCCTGAACCTTTTGTGTTGATTGTTATTATGCGGTCGAACATTCTAGAGATATCTGGAAGTTAATGGCAGCTGTATAAAAGGGACGCAGCCATGCTCGGGAGTTAATTAGTTACATAGAGAGACATATAAAGACATTAACATAAAGTGTTAGTGAAGCATAGTAGTATCGTGGTGAGCGTATGCAATATAGTGTCGAATGGAAGACTCGGGAAGTTACTGGTTAACTGGGATAGCTGTGGATGTGAATACTCGGTAGTGTTGACGAGTATTGGGAAACTATAGTGTACAAGGACAGTAAAGGCGAGTCGGGAAGTTACTGACATACCAGGATAACTGTGGAAGTGATGTAGTAGTATTGAAGAGTATTGGAAAGCTAGGTATACGGGGACAGCAACGGTAGTGGAAGTGGATACTCGACAGTGGTGTTGAGGAGTTGTGGCAAGCGGGCCGACGGTGATACCGAGGCTGTGGAAGTTAGAAGAGTTAGTCCATCAGAAGGACAGTTAAAGAAATAGAGTCAGCGGTTAATGAGTAAGTAAGTCAGCTAGTGAGTTAAAAGGAGTGAATTCTGTCCGGGCAGTTGCATATTCAGACGCTGTTGAGTCAGTTGAGTATATAGACGCTGTGAAGGTTGGAAGTCAGACAGTTAAAATAAATAGTGACAAATTGTAGAAATAAAAAATCAGTAATATCGTGGAAATAAATAGTCCTGTTAATTGTTTAAATAAATAGTGTTAGTGTTTAACTAGCTAATTATATTCTTTATCTTTTTACACTTCACCCAAATAAATAAAAACGTTACATTATATTTATATAGGATTCGTCGCTGTTCTCTACCAAAATTTTGTTGTACATTTTTATAGGTTAGGTTTTAACTTACGTCATATGTGCGCAATATGTACAGGGGCAAAATGAGGAATTTATAAAATTAAATTAAAAGTTGAAAATAACTTCTTAATTTGGTTTCATTAAGTTAGTTCTTCGGTTTAATCTCCTAAACGTTGTCACTGATAACAATTATTTCAACTTTAGTTTAGTTTTATAATTTAACTTTTTAATTTAATTGTCTACATAAAACCAGCATAAATGTTTGTACTTGATTCCATACAAAACTTTTTGTTCAGAAAATTCATGTTTGGAATGTTATATCTCCACTTAATATACAATTGGACCCGGCCAAAGGATATTACATGAAGATTTTAGGTTAGGATTAATATTGTGCACCTGGTAGAATGAAATTGGATAATACATAAACCTCACTTTCTTGTTTCTTGTGCCCAAACTTTTGCAGAAACTGAATCTTTTTTAAAATTTGAATTAAACTTAACAAGTAACTTCACAAATGTCGCTGTAACATGACACCAAAAAATTACGATTGGAAGTTCGTTATTCAAATAGATTGACAATAATTAATAGAATGTTTAATTGTTGATATTTTTCGCTTGTTTATTCCTTGTCTTTATTATGTCTGCTGTGCTCCAGTGACTGCTAACTTAAACTTTCCTTTTTGATCATAAATCTCTAGATGATATTAATCATGCTCGCATGTGTTGTATCTTGGGGAATTGGATAATGATTGTTTTACAGGTAAAATTCGTTAATTAATGACTATAATTATCCTCGTATACGTAACACTTGACCATCGAGGGGCGTGGCTCCGATACTGTCAAGGCCTCCTTGATCAAACTCGAATCGATTAATCCTCTCACAATAAAACTGAGACATCGAATACTTCAACGTGTATGTTTGTGTTTGCTTTGTACTTCTATACAAGGAATAGGAGAACAAGTTTATGAATATAACAACAATAAAATCGGTTGTAAATAAAGAAATATTTAACGACCTCGGGGAGACATTTAAAATAACATAAAAAAGTAGTTTTAAAAAATGCATTTTGTACTTGAATAAATAACCTTGGTAGGATATTATTAGATAGACAAAAATTTCATGAACAAATTTTGATGTAATTTGTGACCTGATTAATTTTTAATACTTGTTATTAGCATATCGGAAGTAGCATCTAACGCCACTAAATTTGTGTCAGTGCCATACGATATATTATTATAAATATATTATCTGAATTATATATTCATTGGTTTTGATACGTTAATCAAAATAACAAATCTGAAATGAGACGTGTATCACACGCCTTTGGAAATAGAGCACCAAAAGAAAAATAGATTTCTCTCTTGAGATGTATTTACTATTTTTTCTCAATGGAAAGCTAATAAACTTATTTTTACAAGAATAATGAATTTCAAAATTTTATTGTATCACATTTACTAGCCTTCGATCGTTGCAAAAGACAACAGAAATTTGTTGATATTTCAATCGTTACATATAATAGCAATAACTTGTGACATTTGTTATATGTAATTATTAATTACCATACCGCATAGAAGCAGCTCTCAGACATACTGGGCGTAGAAGTAGAAAGAATATTGATGATTTACCTGGAAGAAAATGAAAACGCAATTAGTAATGCAATTAGGAATGAATTAAAAAAAATATATTAAGGCATTCAAATGGTACGATAATGTTTTCTATATTATGCCTATATCGAAAGCTATTACATATGCTCTATTTATACATAGTGTAACGTTTTTATTTTATTTTGGGTGAAGTGTAAATATTAGACAATTATCATTAATTAAAATAAGTGTTTATTAAACTATAATGAAAATGACTATTATTAATATTAAACAATTATTAAATAATGACGATTACTAATTAAGACTAAAACTATAATTAACTAGATAACACTAACACTATTTATTTATTTAACCAATTAACTCTACTATTTATTTCCACGATATTACTAATTATTTATTTCACTACGTGTTCCAATCTTAGACTGCGGGTCTATTGCAGACTTTTGTAGACTGTTTACGCGATATTTATATCACTATATTTACATCAATATATTTATATCACGTTCAACTGTCCGTCTACCAACCTCCACAGCGTCTATATACTCAAGTAACTCAACAACGTCTGTATATTCAACTGCTCGGACAGAAGTCACACCTTTCACTTCACTATCTGTCTATTTATGTAACTAACAGTCTAGCTTCCACAGCTTCAGTATCACCGACTGTCCGTATGCCACAATTCTTCACCACTACTGCCGAGTATCCACTTCCACTTGCCGAGTCCTCCACTCGACCCTATACTGCATACGCTCACCACGATACTGCTGTGCTTCACTAACACTCTATGTGAATGTCTCTATATATCTCTCCATGTAACTAACTAACTCCCGAGCATAGCTGCGTCCCTTTTATACAGCTGCCATTAACTCCAGAGAGCTCTAGAAAGTTCGAACGCATAATAACAATGAACACAAAAGGTTCAGACGACCGAAAGTAATTAAACACGTCGCGGCTTGTTTGTTTACGTAGCCCGGCTGCTAGCGCGATTGCGTCAACGCTATACTTAGACGCTTGCTCAGCGTAGCAGCGGGGCTCACACGTTGCAATAGGTAACAAATATGAACAGCGAGGGAAAAAGGGATGAATGTCAATTTTCTAGCAAAATGAGTTGATTAGACCAATACTAATAAATTGAAGATGATGCTTTTACATCGTATATTTAAAGAAGGCAAAAACGGTAACAGTTCTCAGATACAGGCATTAAAAATTACTATACAAGAGCTAAAAATCTGATGTGGCCAGCACATAACCTCTCGCCAGATATTTTACCTGGTTGTACGCATTAAACGAAAAATATTTTTAAATACAAATACATATATTCATGTCTCACTACAAAATAATTCTCACATATATTTGCAAAATCTATGGGATATTTTAATATAAATTATGTGCAATACATACATTTTCTTTATATTCAATATCCTGAAATTTTCTTTTTCTACTTTCCTTTTCTTTTTCTTTATATTCGTCAATTTTTCGCAAATTCCTCTTACATTCTTTTTTAGGTATATTCTTTTACGTTGTTGACTTTTTTTATTTTCATAATCTTCATAATAATGTTCAAATATTTTTGACAGCGGCATACAAATATTTTTGACAGGGACATTTATGTGTCAATTACAAACATTTGAATTTCTTGCCTTGAAGTAGTTTGATTTGAGAATTTTTACATCAAATTATTTTATATGCATTTCTTTATCTCTAAATCTATAGAAGATATAATAATGAATTTATATTTATCGAATAAAGAATTTAACATTCTTTAATATAAGTATTTACATAAATTTTCGATAAATAATATTTAGATGATTTTTTTCTTGTAACTACTACTTCCGGTTGTCCAATTGTTACCAAAACTTAATCAACTCTTCCCATTATTGTTAGATTGAGGAATCCGAAGTAAAAAATGTCTTAAGTCTTATAGTATTTGAGATATTGTGACTGCAACATCCACACACACATCCACACATACACACACATCCACACACACACACATACATACGGACATCATCATAAAAATGTTATAATCGGATTCTAGGGACCTTAAAACGTGCTTACTCACTAAAATCTGGATATGCGATTTTTTAGCATGAATACAATACCTCTCTTAGCGAGAGGTAAATCATTTTTTGCTTAGTACATTCGGTAGTCAGGCTGATAAAATTCTATTAGGTCCCACATAAGTTAAAACTCGACCCATCTGTGGGTATAATAATGTTAAGAAATGACCAATCTAAGCTTTGGACTAAGATTGAATACACTATCTCACTTCAAGTACGTTCCATAACGCTTCAAATTTTAAAATTCGCATATTTAAAAAAACACATTTTCTGACATTCACCTTTTTCCACTGGCTCTTTGATATGTCGGTATTTACAATTTTTGGAGAGGTGAATTAATAGAGAACCAGTCCTTGAAAAGCAAAATATTTATTGATACATTAACAATAAACAATACCGACGTTTCGGTTACAAATTGACCATCCTCAAGGTTAGTTTAAGGTATTTTAAAATTTCAGATTTGTTAAAATAATAATGATACATAATTATTATTATTTTAACAAATCTGAAATTTGAAAATAACTTAAACTAACTCTGAAGATGGTCAATTTGCGACCGAAACGTTGGTGTTGTTTATTATTAATGTATCAATAAATATTTTGCTCTTCAAGGACTGGTTCTCCATTAATTCACCTCTCCAAATCTATATCAACAGTCGATTAAAATTTACTGTAATATTTACAATTTTGCCCGGTAATTTCGATATAAATACAAAATTCTATTCCATTCACTAAAATATTAACAACTTTGGTAAAAGTTCCGTATAATAGAGCAGTGGATACTTTTACTATCTTGTACCAATATCTCAGTTGAAAGTTCAATGTTTATGGAAGGTAATAAAGATGATTTATAAATGATACTAATCTTAAAGTGATGGCTGCATCTGATAGGTTTATTTGTGAAGCATCCAACCACGAACAGTCAACCACATAACCACAGGATAACTGACATCTAGATCCAACGCGCCTAACGCCAGCTAACCACCAAATTTTTACTTTCAAGCTTGACCCAACGATCTAATGTCTAACGTAACATTATGTAGTGATACGATAACATGGAATACCCGTTAGAAATTCATGCAAGAAATAAATGTATTTTAACCAAAAATTACAATTTTCTTTGCATATACTTAAACCGCAAGCTACAACTTCCGGGCTGTACAATTTTCTTCTTGTAAAAATAGACAATAAGTAATTCACAAAAAATTATTACTGTAAAATGTACTGAATAGGAAAACTATAAGTAGTAACATGTGTACAAAATTTCAAATCAATCATATACAGGGTGTTAATGAATACGTGTTATAAATTTATTACCTAGCGAAACTGATATAGATCTCTATAGGGCGCGAGCAGACACGTGACTCAAGGTAGAAGTGGGCGCGTGAGTAACTTTGATAACAAATTTGTTAACAAAATTATGATCGTGTCAAACGGGCTTAAAGATTTGTAGATCTTTAGTGAAATCGGAGCAACTGTGTATACAATTTTGAGTACAACAATAACACTATTTTTATGCAAAAAAATACTGTTGATGACATATTTGGACATAATAATAAAAACAAGAATGTAAAGTAAAATATGGAAATTGACAATTTTTTAAATAAAAAATAGAAGAAAACTTGTACTCACGCCCGATTAAATATCACGACGCAAAATATAAATTATATTCACAATCACGAGGGTCCCGTCGTGACCCATCGTGACCCGACAAAATCACGGCCCGCGCCCGCCTCTAACTCAAGCAACCTTGATGTGTTTAGAATCAGCTGATGTGTGTGCGCCTGTCATTTTGACAAGAACAATGTCACTTTGACAGTACCAATATTTGACTTATTTTAATTTTGAACTGGTAAAATATTACTATTTTTAAGTTTATGTGTACTGTCCGAAATTTGTAAAATATTAACAACTAAATACTTCAAAATCAAAATAAGTTAAAACATTGGTTTTGTCAAATTGACATTGTTCTTGTCAAAATGACACGCGCACATACATCAGCTGATTCTAAACACGTCAAGGTTGCTTGAGTCACGTGTCTGCTTGCGCCCTATATTAAAATATGCTAAAAAGTTTTAATACGCAGCTGTAATAAAATATTAATCTAATTAAATATTAAACACAATGAGTCATTTTGATAATTATTCATTTAAAAATCTGGTGGGGCCAACACAATACCTCCCGCCATTTGCAGCCCAAGTCACAAAAAAGATTAAATTAATCCTTATTTTTAGTCTAATCTAATCCAAGTAACTACCTTTTTTTTAAACCTTCAACAGGATTAAATCCCAATTACAGAGTGGGTTCACATTCACACACATCCATGCCTTAGTGGGATTCGAATCCAGAGCCCCGAGGGCACTAATAACATGAGGCGTTGCTCTAACCATTAAGCCACCGGAGCTATAATAAAATGAAGATTAAATTTTAAATACCGGGATAGAATAGAATTCACTAATCCAAAAATGAGGATTAGTTTAAACATTTTTGCGAATCGTTAATTTTTATTAATCTAAATACATACATTACTTATGTTGGAAACTGTATGAATTCCTTTTTATTGTTCTATTTATTTTTTTCTTTTTAAAACGTTACTAATATTATTTTGAAATGAGTAGCTCTTTGATAGTGACATTTATCTGTCAGTTACTTACATTTGAATACCTGCGTTTTGTTTGTTTAAAGCGTATAGGCTCTGGGATTTAAATTATAGATAATTTTATAAATTTATCCATAAAATATATAGAAAAAGTATTAATGCAAATCTATAGAAAATTTAATAATCTTTAATTTTTATAATAACATTAATATCGAAAAAGTAACATTTAAAGATATTTTTCGAAGAAAAACTATTTTGAGCTTCTAGTAAAGTGCCATTTTCGGTTATCCGATCAAAATCTAATGGGCTCTTTCCATTACAGAAAAAGTTCGAAATACACGGTTTCAAAATTTTCTGAATGATAGTATTTGAGTTAGAGTGGAGGATACACACATACACACAAACATCATCGTGAAAATGTTAAAATTGGATTCTAAGGACCTTAAAACGTGGTCATTTACCAAAATCTCGATATGCGATTTTTAGCACGATCCCTATACCTCCCTTACCAAGGGTAGCGGGAGGTAAAAAAATGAGCAATCTCATGGATGGAAAATGGCAGATCACATTTGCACCCCCCGGGTGAGAAATATTTATGTAGGGTTACCTAGAACTCTGTTATAGATCTCTATATTAAGGAAGGCCAAACAAATTTTAACAGAGCCGTCAAAAATTATAAATATTAAACTCGTAACACTTCCGTGATCCACTCTGCTGTTTTAGTAATGAAACACGTTTAGAGTTTTTTGCGTTAACATGAAGAAATTGCTTAATTTGTTTCTTGTTTAACATTACATTAAGTTTCTTTACACCTGACAGTGACATCTTCTTTGAAGGCCGTTGCAAATGTGTGAAACAAAATAAAACCAAGAGTTGTACAATCTTAACTAGCGTTGAAATACCAACATTGTCTCTGGCGATGGCCACTTGATAACTCTCCAGTGGCGTACCTAGGGTGGGGCAAACAGGGCAGGTGCCCTGGGCGCCAGAACCAAGGGGGCGCCGCTTGGAGCCCTTGGTATCCGTATGTAACTTGGGTACCAGAATTTGAAGTGTTAAAACTGTTGATTACTGTGCGTATTGACATTTTTTGGAACTGTTGAAGCTCTCTATCTGTTTTTTCGTCGTCTGCTCAACGCTGGAAAATACTCAAAAACGCTGTGCCCATTGTTATTAAATCTGAGTCTAAAACAATATGGAGTGCAAAAGTGGAAGCTGTGAAGCCCATAAACAACTACCTTGACGGCATACTCTAAGTGAAACAAGAAGTGATGCTACGCAATTATACAACCGTATGTTGACATTCGATTTTCTGACTCTACTTTTGATTGGAAGGTTTAAGAGATTATTTTCGCAATGAAAGAGAAACTTTGGTGACTGAAGCTCTGGAAATTGGACTTAGTCTCTTTCAGAACTGGGATGTTGAAACCGAAAAACGCCAATCTTCGAATAGCCATGCAAATAATGTTGACTATTGTAGTTTCCATCGCTAGCTGTGAAAGATCTTTCATCAAATTAAAACTGATCTTAAATTATCTGAGAGTATCCATGGGTCAAGATCGATTAAGTGATCATGCTTTGATGAGCGTTGAAAGCTCGATTTCGAGCACGTTATTAATGCTATTTTTTGATCGTAATGACCCCCGGAATATATGGTATAAGTTTGTCGGCCGAGTCGCGGAACACCCGTAAATTTATAGTAATTTTGTTATTGTGCTGATTCATATATATATATATATATATATATACCGGGTGGCGCTCGAAATCCGTTACATAGGCATTTGACATGGGAAAACAGTTTTTTCTTGCGCGTTGCTTCCCAAATTATTTTAGAAAAAATACTTCAAAAAAAAAATTGTAGATCATAAAATTCTGCAATTGAATCAAGAAGCAAAATTAATTGCGCATGCTTTGTAACGGCAGAAATTTGATATGAAAATGTTGAAAATCACGTCAAAAATAGTGATAGCCATGAAATTAAAACAAAAAGCATAACAAAATGAATTTTTCAATCTGATTGAAGAAGTCTCATTATTTGACAGTTAAAACCTCAATCATTTGTTTGTCTTATTGTTTTAATTCCACGGCTAGTGCTATTAAACTAAAAAAATTATATTTAATTTCTAGAGTTACTAAACATACGAAATGAATTTTGTTTATTAATTTAAAAGTAGAATTTTATGCTCTACAACTTTTATTTGAAGAATTGTTTTCTATAATAATTTGGGGGGCAACGCGCTACGAAAAACTGTTTAACCATGTTAAATGCCTATGTAACGGATTTCCAGCGCCACCCGGTATATATATATATATATATATATATATATATATATATATATATATATATATATATATATATATATATATGGATATTTCAACAACAATACAGATGTCACATATCTCGCTACACTAAAGCGAGAAAGAAGTAATCTTGATTTTACATTGTTGACAGGGGGCGCAATTACGACCCTTGCCCTGGGCACCATTTCACTTAGGTACGCCACTGTAACTCTCTCAACAATTTAACATCATCTAACATTACTTTCGGTTCTTCTACGAACGTGCTTGGCTTAGCTATCGAAATATTCATCTCGCGAATTTAACATAGGATAATTATAGTAATCTGGGGTAACCTTGTAACACATTTTATTGTGAACCACACATTACACTACACTCATGGATGAAAGTGAAGTTGTGAACCCGAGAAGAATGTGAGTGCTGAGAGGTTTAAAGTTCAGGATTGTTAGCTGACCACGAGTTGGGTTTACTTTTAGTTGGGTGTGCCGAGCTAGAAATCAGTGGTAGGTTACATCAGAATTACTAGGGAATTACTATTGTGGTGAATGCAAAAGTAAACAAAAATCGAAACCAAGTATTTTCCGGATTTCTGCAACAAATAACCAGGCAGCAGTAACTTCTCACAATTAGTTTAAGAAGAAAAAATAAAAAAATATACAACATAGCGCAAATATTAAAAATTTCATGTAGCAAGCACATTATCTCTCGCCATATTCATAATTATTTAATAAATACATGATGGCTATTAAAAATGAATCCTATTTGATACTCCAAACTCCACATCTTTTGCAGATAAAGGGTTAAAAAGTATTTCTAGCAAATTTAAAACGAGTATATTAAAAAAAATCTGATGTGACCAGCACATTACCTTCCGTCAGTTGTATGAGGCATTTATAAAAAAATCTACCGGTGAACTGTTACCGGTAAACAGCTGTTTATCAGGTTATAGCTACCAGAATCGATATTTTAAGAACGCAAATGGTAATCAATGTAGATCCATAACCTAGGAAAAAGTTTGAAAATTTGAAACAGGTCAGAAATTTGACGTAGTTAACAAACAGCAGAGTCCTACTTTGAACACATTTCCACTTTTAAAGCGCGCGCTTCGCTTTGCATCATTTTTTTTTTTGAGATTAGATTCTTCATGAATCCAGTAGATGGATTTGGTAGATATTGAACAATTTTCGAACACGGTAACTTTTTACCACTCGTGTTTTCGAACACAGTCGGTAGATGCGGTATCTACCGGTAGAATTTTCGTAAATGCGTATGTATTTTCTATAAAATCCATACATAAAGTTCCTTGCAAAAGATTTTAAATTTCTTGTATGTACATTACCTTTCGACAGTTGTATGTATTTTATATAAATTCCATACAGAAAGTTTCGAGTAAAAATATCTTATATTTCGAATAAAATTATAACACAAATATACTACGAATATGTCAATTGCACTTGACACTGACATCTTTCAATCAGAATTTTCCTAATATAGTAGCTGTTTGTAGCATAGCTGATAAATTTATGAAATTTAATATCTTTATAATTCTATATCCATTTAATATGAAGTATAAAATACAGTCAAATCGTATAGAGAATACAATGTTCTTTAATATTTATAATAATATTAAATGTGAAAAAATGATATTTAATATCGTTTTTTCAAGAAAAACTGTTAAAATCTTCAAATGAGGGTACTTCCGGTTGACCAATTATAACGAAAATCGAATCAGCTCTTCAAATGGATGCAACGAAGAGGAATACGAAAGAATTATAATTTTTGGAATAGTAGTATTTAAGTTATTGTAGACGAAAATTTTGTTACATACACACACATACAAACATACATACATACATAGACACATACACACAGAAGACACTTACACTATCAAGAAAAATTGCCATGGCAAATTACGGAAGAATTTCCAGAGAAGGGATGGCCACTTTCTACCATAAATTGTACTATTAGGCGACTAATAGAAACTGTGTCAATTTTCAGAAAACCTGGGACAGTTCATGTACCAAATCTGAATTTGTAAGACTTTCACTCCCATGTTTGTGAAGAATCTACCCTTAAAAAAGAGACCATTGATATTTACTGAACACCTATGCAATTTCTAACAGACATGAGCTACGTAGTAATTGTAATTCCTTTTTTACCTTCCGTCACCTTTAGGTAAGGAAGGTATTGACTTTGGTCAAAAAAATCGGTGGTTAGTTTTTGATGAATAAGCACGTTTTACGATTCCTAAAATACGAATTTACTATTTTTAAGATGATGTCTGTATGTATGTGTGTGTGCGTGTGTGTGTTTGTGTGTGTATGTGTGTGTGACAAAATTTTCTAATGCGATAATCAATACTACAATTATTCCAAAAATCAGGTATCAGTGTCAAGTGCAGTTGACAGTATGTTTGTGTTACAATTTTGCTGGAAATATAGGATCTTTTGCTAGAAACTTGTTGTATGGAATTTGTATAAAATACATACAACTGCCTTAAGGTAATGTACAAGAAGTATAATCTTTTGCAAGGAACTTTCTGTATGACAGTTATACAAAATACATAGAAATGACGGAAGATAATGTGCTGGCCACATCAGATTTTTCTACATTACTTAGCAATTTGCTATCATTTAATAGTACTTAAGTTAAGTAATTCTTGAATTTAATTCCTTCAATTAATATCCACTATCTTTATGCGCTTATGTTGCAGCTTCCGTAAATACTTTTACGATTAATTTTATAATAGTAAAGCTTATCAAATATTGGTTTAAGGTGTGTATATATTTACTATTTATTTACCCATCACTTTATTTACTACATTAAAATTTAATGGATGCCGCTTAAAGGTCGCAATCGCAGCAGATGAAATAAATAAAAAAGTCCATGAAAGATTTATGTGTTATACCGTATAGAGCATTTATAGCAAAACTTGTTGAAATATTCCGAAAGAAGAAACAATAATCAGTTATGCTTCTTCACGTATAGAGTACATTAACACTTGGGAGAAAAAAATCTGCTTCATCGGTTGTCGCGCGACAAAAACACATGTCCGCGCTATTACCATAATTATTGCTATGAATCACAGCGTCACCTTCCTGTATCGAGATCGAGAACAAGCGCGAGATTCGATCGGCGCAACTCGGCCAATATCAATTCTGCCACACTCAATAGATATTTTCTTTTCAACTGAAAATTTTGTCCACTATGATTGCTTTTTATTGTGGTAATTAAACAATGACGTCTGGAGTCTTCCATTATTTTTTACCTTCCGTAACCTATTGGTAAGAAAGGTATTGTTCGATGATGAGTTTTTAATGAATAAGCACGTTTTACGATCCATAGAATACGATTTTACTATTTTCACGTTGATTATGTATGTGTGTGTGACGATTCTTTCGGATCGCATAACTCCACATTTCCAAAAATTATAATTTTTGCATATTCCTTATCTTTACATCCACATGAAGAGCTGATTAGATTTTTGTTATAATTGGTTGACCGGAAGTACCCTAATTTGAAGATTCTAACAGTTTTTCTTGAGAAAACCCTGTTAAATATCATTTGGTCACATTTAATGTTATTATAAAGAATATTTTATGCTCCATACGATTTGATTGCATTGTATAATTCATATTCAGTGGATATCATGTTAAAAAATTATAAGAAATTAAATTTCATAAAGCTATGATATGCTATAACCATGAAAACAACTATCATATTAAGAAAACTCTGATTGTGCAATTGACATAGTGTTTGTGTTATAATAGCCGTTAGCCGCTTTCTTTTTATCAAGAAGATCAACTCCGAGTAGCACACGTCTACCCTAAATCGTTCTTTTTAAAAAGGGATAAATGATCTTCGTCCCCGCCCCCGCGAAGCACCACCTTTGAAACAGGATCATATAGATCCTAAACTGATCCCGAATGTCAATGTCACGTCAATATGACTGACTGCTATGTATGATGTTGTGTGATGTCAATTTCTTAAATCTCCATTAAAGTCACATACGAGTAAATTGATCTATTTCAACACAACAAAATATGTAAAATGTTTAAAATAATTCTCGTGGCATATAATTAGAAATATACGTGCATAATAAGCACTTTCATGAAATAATTAATAAGAAAAAATTATACGTATATTATAGATCTAAAAAAAACGCACGTGGTTTTTGCCTGACATGGTATTACGAATTGAAACAAGTCGTATTAGTTTACTTTCGTTATTTTCTGCATTCATTTACTTTTTATTAAGAATTTAGAATATAGTAGATGTATGAGGTGAAGAGAAATAGCAGTACTGTGATGTAGATGTCAAAGGCATTAAAAAAGGCAATCTACTACCTTTTTTAAAAGTTTGATATCCGATGTTCGGATATTGTAGCGGATACCCGTAAATTTAATTCGGAATTGAATTCGGATCTGGACTTGAATCCGAATCCGGAACCAAATTTTAATTCTGGATTCAATTCTTCCTAATATTTAAAATTCTCTATTTCTAAGATATTATAACATTCATTAGAATAAATGCTTCAAAGAAAAAGAGATAAAGGGCAAATTTGAAAAATAATGGCATAGGTTCATTGCAGGTGGCGAAATATTTATTTATTTATATCGTGCACTTGTTTTACATTAAAGGGATTGTTTTTGTTACCTACTTATAGTCTTGTGGAATCGAGAAATTTCCAATAGATATTTAAACATCAGAAATATGCCGACTATTAATCAAAAATGTATAGTGGATTATTTCATAATCATATTTGTTTGGTTTTGAGACCCGATGCTAATATTTGAATGGAAGGTTCAATACTGAGAATATTTGAATCCGAGAATTATCAGGATACTGAAATTCCATGTCTAGAATCCGATATTCATTCTCATATTGAATCTAAGATCCGATACTCAAATTCGTTTCCAAGATTTGTATCCTGATTCAAGATCCGATACTCAGATTCGGATCCAAAATCCAATATTCAGATTCGGATCTAAAATCCGATACTCAGATCCGTCCCAAATTCCGAACCGAGATCCGAATAGTTCAACATTCAATTATCCGGATGTTCGTATATTTTAGATCCGAAACCGAAACTATCCGGATCCCACCAGCAAACGCTACCTATCACACATTTTTAAGGTCTAGTTTTGTCTAGTTTTACAATAAATGACCAATTTTCTAAATTGTTACCATGAATCAGGACCTCATTGGATCCAAGAAAAATATATAAACAGTAGAATAAACAATTCAATTGAGTAAGGAAAAAAGAAATATCAAGTAAAACTAAAACATAGAATTTACCAAGCTTCATTAACCTACAAAGATCCTGAGTTAAACTTATCAAAACAGAATAAAAATAAAATGCATAGATACATTAGAAATGCAGTAGTCGAAGATATTACGATGTTAGAATAAAAAACAGAGACATAAAAGAACAACTAAAATTAAAATCTATGCTTCGGAAAAGACAACAGAGCTGGTGAAGACTTGTTGTAAGGATGGGCAACAAGAGAACAGCGAAGGAGCTTTGACAGCAAAAATAAGAGTCGAGAATGAAGAAAAGGAGCTACAATGAAGAATCGAAAATTTGTGCAAGAGGCATAGGTGGGAAAGTTTGTGTACCTACGAACACGAAGACTCAAACTGTTTACGTAACGGTAGACAAACATTTCAACGATATTTTACATAAAATTCAGAAGATCCACCTTAATTATATAGAACCCAATTTAATCTCCTAAATTCAATTTGACATTCTTTTCATTTCGAAGAAATTTTGTCAATTTAAGGAACACTTAATATTTAATTAATTGTAGTGGTATTTGAGATATTAGACTGAAGACAATAAAGATTGCTGAGTTAATATGGGGCGAAGTGAGAGGGTTCCTTCTTGTGCCGTCATTTCATTAATGCGTCGGCATTCCATCGCTGCCGCTTTTTGTCAGCTAATTCCAACAATGTCGATTATTCTGTTACGTCATCGCGATGCAGTGCATCAATCTCAGATTGATTGAAATCTATTGCACTGCCATTGCCTGCTCTTGCTTCTGCTCGCCACACCACACACAACCTATTATTTTTTTACTCTCTGGTGTAATCAACTGTAATAACAGCAGGCCTTGACGAACCGCGACTATCAACTGTTTCCATATTAAATACTCCCATGATAAATAGGTGATTACAAGATTTGTTCCGCAACGCGTTCGACAACACAAAATTATTTTTTTTAAATACGACAGAATATTATTATCGTTATTATATTTCATAGCTGCTATAGTTTCCTAGTAATAACCTTAAATAATTTATAACTAATATAATTTGCAATGTAACAAAACTTCAAGGTATTTGCATAGACCTTGTGATCTTAAGAAATTTGAATTTTTTACGAAGTCATTCATATTCATATAAGATGCAAACTAGTTAAAGTTCGGTTCGGTATATAATAGCTAAAAGATGTATTTCACATAAAATGATAATATATATGCAAATTTCATCATTAGTTTAACTTTTGAAAGATAATATTTTATATTACAAAATAATAGTTTCCAATTTTTAAGCAAATTAATATTAAGAGCTAGCTGTACCATTAAGAAAGGTCATTATATTAATATACATATGTATGTAGTTTTACTTAATAGTTACATTATGTGGAAAAAAATCAAGGGTTATTTTAATTTATTTTTTATGTATTTTTCTCTGTATTGTTTCTCATTAATTGTGATAGTCTATGTATTTACTTTCGTATTCACATTATTCTGTTTCTATTAGAAAGTAACACAAAAAAACAATAAAAATTGAATGATACTTGGCGACATACGACGTAATTGAAATACGTACTTAATTTCTTTTTGCTACACAAATTACAGAACATGTTTGAAAGGCGATGTATGCCGAAACTTTGTTGAAAAATTTTGGAATTGTCACATACATTAGCGTGTATTTCAGCATGAAAATGTTTGCGCATCTCTGGTCTACGTAACTCTAACCACAATGGTTTCCCAGTATAATAAAAATCTGATGTGGCCAGCACATAACCTCTCGCCAGATTTTTTTTTCCTTTTCTTTATATTCGTCATTTTTTCGCAAATTCCTTTTATATTCTTTTTTACGTATATTTTTTTGCGTTGTTGACTTTTTTTTCATAATGACGTACAAATATTTTTTTTGACAGTGGCATGCAAATATTTTTGACAGTGACATTTATGTGTCAATTACAAACATTTGAATTTCTTGCCTTGAAGTAGTTTATTACATCAAATTATTTTATATGCATTTCTTTATCTCTAAATCTATAGAAGATATAACAAATTTACATAAATTTTCGATAAATAATATTTAGATGATTTTTTTTGTAACTACTACTTCCGTTGTCCAATTGTTCCCAAAACTTAATCAACTTTTCCCATATTGTATTATAGTTAGTATTTGAGAAATCGTGGATCCAATATCCACATACACACGCGCACGCGCGCGCACACGCACACACACACACACACACACGTACGCACACACACACACACACACACACACACACACACACACACACACACACACACACACACACACACATCGTAAAAATGGTATAATCGGATTCTAGCGAACTTAAAACGTGCTTATTCACTAAAATCTGGATATGCGATTTTTAGCATGAATTCAATACCTCTCTTAGCGAGAGGTAAAAAAGAAACAATATTTTGAGATAATATTGGCTGGTAGATACCATACCATAAGCATTGTTTTGAAAACGCTGTTTTAAAAATGCCAAATTTTAATAATTAATTTACCCTCATATTTAAAGAAAGATTTTTTCAAAATATTATTTTAAAAAAACGTTCTTTAAACATAAAGGTGAAATTAAATATTCTCATTTTCAAAACATTGTTCTCAAAACAAAGCTTGTGGTACCAGCCATGTTATTGAATGTTTTGGAAAAGGGATATAGTGACGTCATGATGGGCAGGAATTTATGTCTACCGACCGTTATAATTATAATAATACGGTCCTGCACCATAAAAAAATAATGAAATGTACACTTTATACTTAAAGTATTACTCAATAAATAACGATTAAGATGAAAAAACAATTTTTTAATCATTACTTTGCGAGATATTTGAGGTTTGTTGTCAGTCAGTCATATTAGTGCTTATTTTGTTTCGCTGCCTACTATAGAGCTTGTGCGAGAGAAAGATATAGCAATAGGTGTCGCCGTGACGTCATGTTGACATTAAAAATCAAATGCAGTTAAATTAAAAACAATTAAATCTTTTTAATTCTACGAATTGCTTGAAATTAAAAGAACTCTCATTTAAAATAATAAAAAAATCAGAGTGCAGGACCTCATTTTATCTTTGTCTACCATGCGAGAAGACTCCGACTATTTTGACTTTTGACGTTTCAAAAAAAGATATGATAAAAAGAGATAGAAATAGTGAACAGAGAGCTGACACGATTCGCAAACCCGTTCAGCTGTGAGCACTGATCCAAGCATACCGGGTATGTTGTTCCTAGCGCCCGAATGTGTGAACGTACCTGAACGCAACATACCGCAAGTGAACGGTTGTCGCCCGAAATCGCCTTATATTGTTTTTCATCATGGCTAGTTAGATAATATTATAAATCACCCTCGTAAATAAATAAAAAAATATCATCACGGCATATTACCCATATGTCACTACTGACATATGAGAATAAAAGCAAATTAGCACACCCAGAAATGGGTAATAAGAATAAGTCATGATGATATTTTTATTTTTCCAAAACCATTCTCGATTCGTTGTCAGTTTCGTTTTCGGTGTATCGTCCATCGCGATTCCTACCTACCGCACTGTCCAGTTCTACATATCTGCGATATAACGGACTGCGTGAACTTTGAAGAATTTCATCGCTATGTTTCTATCAAATCGGAAGGTCACAACCATTTCTCACCGCGGACTTCATTAGATACTCAGCCATCAAATCATCCCAGACCAGACCACTGCTAGTTTTTTGCATCGCACCGGTTGAGATACATTTGATTACTTTTAGTTTTTATATGGAGCTGTCAGTCCGTGGAAATTTACTGCCAACAGGAGTACTTCTAATGAATTTTGTCTATTTGAAATGGAAATTCTTAACATCTAGGGCATTTATGCGGTTTATATGCGCTTGGAATATTAATGATTTCATTTCTATTCGAGTGTAAAAGTGAGAAATTATGAAATTATGCAGTTGGAACTACTCGTGTCGTATTATTTTGTTGGGACTGATAACCCGTTGTGTTTCTAACTGCAGATATCACAGCTTGAAACAGAATACATTTAAGTTACAAAAGATGGTCCACAATTAGCTTTAACGCTAAAAAAAATACATTTTTATTTTTGGTCCAGACTTTGAACATTTATTCCTTGGAAATTTGTAATGGAAAAATCACAACTAAAGGTGGATATATGCAGCCTATTTTTATTTTACTTTTTCTTTTACTCTTATTTTATAAAAAATAAATGTGTGTTAATGTACTGCTTTATATGCACACTATTAATTTTACTTAAAGACCAACATCAAACTTAAGACCGTTAAAGTAAAAGAATATCACAACTGCGCATTTCATAATCTTCATAATGATGTACAAATATTTTTGACAGTGGCATACAAATATTTTTGACAGTGACATTTATGTGTCAGTTACAAACATTCGAATTTCTTGCCTTGAAGTAGTTTGAACTGAGAATTTTTACATCAAATTATTTTGTATACATTTCTTTATCTCTGAATCTATATATAAATATATATATCATCACGGCTTATTACCCATTGCTGGGTGTGCCAATCTGCTTTGTATACAGATATCGGTAAAGATGATATATTTATGAATCTATAGTAGATATAATAATGAATTTATATTTATCGAATAAAGAATTTAACTTTCTTTAATATAAGTATTTACATAAATTTTCGATAAATAATATTTTTCATAATACCATACTGTTAAATGTACTTTAACAGTACTGTATGCTCAACCGATATATGCATCAAAACTGCCACGGCCGTTATTTTTTATAACAGTACAATTATTAAAAATCATGTGTTCCTAAAAAAAATCTCAGCATCATGAAATTGTCAATATGCCATAGAAAATAAAATTTTAAAAAGATATTTTATGTTATTATGAAAAATACTGAACGTCACACGGCTGATATACAAATAACAGACACGGTTGATTATAAAATCTCGGCTATCGCCTCGATTTTACAACATTCAACCTCATCTGTTATTTGCTACATATCAGCCTTATGACATTAATAACTATAGATGATTTTTTTTCTTGTAACTACTACTTCCGGTTCTCCAATTGTTACCAAAACTTAATCAACACTTCCCATTATTATTAGATTGAGGAACCCGTAGTTAAATATGTCTTAAGTCTTATAGTATTTGAGAAATCGTGGATCCAACATCCACACACACATACGGACATCATCGTAAAAATGTTATAATCGGATTCTAGGGACCTTAAAACGTGCTTATTCACTAAATTCTGGATATGCGATTTTTAGCATAGCAATATTCAATTTTAAATTGGTAACGTGTCTTAAATATTTAGTAAATTACTGGTGATTGAAATTTGTTTAAAATAATAATAATTAAAGAATTTGCATTAATTTTCAGGTTAAACAAACCTATGCACAAACATACAAACAAACAAACAAACAAACTAAGGGATTATGAATCCCTGAATAGAAAATGATAGAACATTCTCCTTGTTCTTTTTCATCAATTTATTTTCGTAGATAAATCGTTCAATTTTCTGTTTTACACCTTCAAATGAATTGAAGGTTAAAACTCGACCTGCAAATCGTTAAATTATCGCTAAGAGTAATACAGCCATTATTTTGAAAGAAATTCTTTTCTATACTCTTTAGTTCTTATTCGTAATAATATATTTTTCGGAATAGAAATTAAACTAGTTTTCAGTTATTTTATTTGTAGTTACAGATTAATAATCTGAGTCATCAAAATATAAACAAAAAGTACAAAGAAACAGGTGGTTTATTTACGTCATAGTTAGTTTATTTAGTACAAAAAGATACCATTAATTATTGTAACAATTATAAAAGATAATAAAAAGTGGTCTGTAATTCGGTAATATGAAACAAGAAAAGTGCGAAAAATCATCAAATAAACAATACGCTACCGGAAAGTAGGGTTGTGTTATAAATTTAGCAATATATATATATATATATATATATATATATATATATATATATATATATATATATATATATATATATATATATTTGCGAGATGATAAATTATACCTCCACTAATATTATGTAAAATTTATAGGTTATATAAATAGGAAAGGATTTAATTATTAAATATGCATAAACATCACTCACCACTTTATAGTCCTGTTCGGAATATACTCATACATCGGCAACCGCAAATCAATCAATAAAGTCTACCAATATGTTCAAAACTCAAACAATAATATCACATTTTTGTAATTATTAAACATTCAACAACAATACACTAGTCATTTTTTAATGTGTTCAAACACTTTCAACTCGCACAAGCACAAACATCAAATGTCATATGTTTCAGCAATGCCAATCTTAAATCGTAAAACTCACTAACTCTACTCACAAGGAAATATAATAATTAAAAGCATTCAATTAATAAAAAGGGAAATTAATTACTGTAATAATTAGTAATGCTTATGTAGGTCACAGTGCACCATATGCGACGCAACAATAGTTTAATAGTGCATTTATGAGTTGCTTATACATACATACATACATACAAATGAAGACTTGAAATAAATAACAATATAGTTGACATTAATGTAAAAATTGTTTTTTTCCGGAATCATAATTTAAGCACCTAGCCCTATAGATAATATTAATATAAACCAAGTCCAGTTTTGGTATTTTTCGTTGGTATAGATAAACAGAAAGTTAGATAAATTAATCTATTACGTAAAAGGTAGTACAAAATTTGTTAAAAAAGTTGCATAAAATTTCTGACCTCTTCTGTAAAAAGGGTGTTAAATCCTATTTATAAAGCAATTTTTTGGTAAAAAGACTACTCTAGAAACGTTTAGTTTTTAACAATTTATGTTAAGCAAATTGGAATGATTTAGTTAAACATATGGTTTTATTTGGAAATCGAAATTAGGAATGCCTAATGTACGCAATTTCGAGCCGGGCTTGCTTTTTAGCTTCCGTCACCTTTAGGTAAGGATGGTATTGTCTTTGGTCAAAAAATTCGATGATGAGTTTTTAATCAATAAGCACGTTTTAGGGTCCCTAGAGTACGAATTTACTATTTTTACGATAATGTCTGTATGTGTGGGTGTGTGTGTAACAAAAATACAAATACAAAATTACATCCATATGAAGAGTTGATTAGATTGTGGTCAACCGGAAGTACCATCATTTGAAGATTTTAACAGTTTTTCTAGAAAAAACTATGTTAAATATAATATTTTCACATTTAATGTTATTATAAATATTAAAGAATATTTTATTCTCTATACGATTTGACTGCATTTTATACTTAATATTAAATGGATATAGAGTTAAAAGTTAAAGAAATTAAATTTCATAAAGTAGCCATAGCTATGGAAACAGCTACTATATTTAGAAAATTTTGATTGAAAGATGTCAGTGGATGTCAGTGTCAAATGAAATTGACATAGTGTGTTTGTATAATAATTTTACTGGAAATATAGGAACTTTTGCCGTAAATTTTCTGTATGGAATTTGCATAAAATACATACAACTACCGGAAGGTAATGTACAAGAAATATAATTTTAGCAAGGAACTATCAGTATGAAATTTGTAGAAAATACATAGAACTGACGGAAGGTAATGTGCTGGCCACATCAGATTTTTTATTCTGGAGTCGATCTTTGAGTCTGGTTGCCGATTTTTTTCTCGAGTCGAGCCAAACTCAAAGCTTAACTCAGCCTGGTCCGAATAGATCCCTATTGGAGGCAGTAATCCGGTAAATGTAAAAACCAAATCGGTTTCTGAGAACATTTGCAAATCAAGAACTTAAAGAATATTATTTCTACCCACGGAATATTGTTCAATCTTACTCCTTTCAATGTTGAAAAATGTTTCTTATTTCGAATGAATTTTTAGTTAACCTATTATATAAATCAGTTAGATAAGACAATAAAAAATACGCCCGAGCCCCAGAAATACTTTGCGCCCTGGGCCCTTTTCCTTAAATCTGCCATTGCCGTCTTCTAAACGTCGGCAGTATGAGGAAGACCAAAGATAAGGTGGAAGGACAGTGACGCAGAAGACTTGAGTGAGACAAGGCTGTGTGAAGATGCGTTGGGCAGGAATGAGTGGAAGAAAAGTGTAAGGAACAGCAACCCCTAATAAAATAGGGAAAAGCTGAAGAAGAAGAAGAAGTTTCATATGTTCCTCAATCTTTATAAATTCATACGCACGAATCTCTAGGCGTGAATACATTCGTCGGAAAAAATGAATTAACTTTCGTCACCTGTCACAATTTTTTGTTACCCCTATTATGTAATAGTATTAAAGTTTATTGAAAAATTCTTCCATATTTTGCTTGATGGTCTATTACAAGTGCCTCTATTGTCTTCTTATATTATTATCCTAACATCACCAATTTTTTTTCGCTGACAGCTGTAGGAGAACACCCGGCTCCTTTTTAGAGCTTAACATAATTTCTACTGTTCAAAGTTTTTATATCAGAGGTAAAGGTTTAAAAATGTTAAAACCAGATTCTATTAACAATTTGAACATGTTTCTTTAACAAAAACCCGTTATGCAATTTTTAACATAATTCCTACATGTTTTTATATTCGGTAGCGGTAAACAAAAAACGAAATTAATTACTTTAGTAATTATCCAGGTCATTTTTAACGGTACGCAAAGCAACAATACTTTATTAGTGCGTTTATGACTTACAAACAAAAATAAGAGTAAAATTTAAGGTCGTTAAAAACGTTTAATGTACCACGCACAAAAAACTATAAAATCAATTTATGATTGTTGCAACTGGGTCAAAAAGATGGAATATTTATCTCATACCATACCTACCAACCATAATTTCACGTATGTAATAATTAAAATAATTATGAAAAATTCCGGCGTTTAAACTGTCAGAAATCAATCATAAACGCACAAACGCATAATTACTCTGCACTCTCAGCCTTGAGGAGAAGAAAACTCAATATTTCATGCCTCCAATGATGCAGATTTGTATGTTTTGATAGACTTTCACTACATATATGCATATACAGTCCGTACACTACGCGCAATGATATTTCGTTTAGGCCTTTAACACATTTTCAAATACAACTTGTCATTAGTACAGGATTGTACTAATATTTATCAATTCAACTTTATTATACTCGTTATATACAGGGTGTTAATGAATACGTCTTACAAATTTATAGGTTACGCAGGGGAAGCAAAATAGACCAAATTTTGCTAATGAACTAAACAAAAATTTGTGCGAAAACGGTACACAAAAATCTTACTCCTCAACCAAAACCATTCAAGGTCAATTGTCTTATAATTGAAAGTTACATTTTTTCAAGGGATGTGCAAATGCATGTTTTCCCCTTTCATGTACAAAAATAAATTGCCAGATAACAGAACATTTTAGGAAAGAGCCAGGAAATGAGAATATATTTAACGGATTGCAGCAATATCCATAATTTTAGAAACTTTCCGGAAATTTCGTGGTGGGGAGGGGGAGGTTTGAACCCATAAACCACAACCCCATAGCTACGGCACTGAGCTATAGCCTGTATTAATTTAATAATTAAGATAAAACACACGCTTAGAATGCAAAGATTATTTATTTGTATACTTTAACTTGTGTAACAAAACCAAAATGTTATTTTAACATATGTGCATACAAATAATTTACAAACATTTCAGTGTGATGGGTGAGCTTGTTTTTCGAACATAAAATATTTATTCTTGGTTCAATATTTGTAATGGCTGCTCTGATTGCGTCTTCAACATTTATTAATTTATTTCTATATTTTGATTTAATATAAACCAAAACTGAAAAGGCAGACTCGCACAAGTATGTGGTAGCAAAAGGTAAGAGTTCATCTAGCGCCATTTCAGCGAGAGACGTGCGAACGTTTATTACTACGCAGTGCGCACATAGCAGCCAGTCGGACATATTTAGTGATTGTACTCTACTTCTACTTTATCAGATTTATTTATTATGATTAACTAAAATTTAAAGTCACATAATACAAAAAAAGCTTCAAATTAAGTAAAATATATATATATATATATATATATATATATATATATATAGTTTGTCGCGACCCAAAAGAAAACTCACGCGACCCATAGTTTAAGAACCGCGGCTCTAAATGATGACCACCAACTTCAATGCACACTGAGAAAAATGACTGGTTTTTAGCAAATAAATATTCATAATTAAGGGGTACTTCATTCATTCAATTATTGCAACCTTGCAACAAATACAATTTAATCTTTAATACGAAATGTATTTTATTCATTCAGTTTTAGTATTTATTTGACCGTCATTTATTTCATTTAAATTTAATTTAATTTTCTCAAATAAACTAATATATTTATGTTCAGTATTTTAAATTGAGATTTTTAATAAATAAATGTATAATTTTCTGAAATATTTATTTATTTCTTACAAATATGTAATTGTTTAGCATTAATTTCATAATATATTTGTGTAAACTTTATATTTATTAAAAAGAAAAATAGTTTTTATTGTATGAATCTATACCTATTTATTTGTCACAAATAAATATTATTTGTGGCAAAATGATATTTCCATTGAGTGAACAATGTTCTATTTGTCAAATGACGATTTTAAGTCAAGTGACTTGTATGGACTTCATTTGTTGTACGTTGTATCTTGTTTACGGTGGTGCTCTCATTTCTGACAGTGTTCATTTCTTGCGATTTGTTTTTCATTCGTGCGCTAAAAAGTAGTGAATATGCGTGAGGAAACAGTGAAAAATATATTACTTGAGTGGAGTTTTGGATATTAGCTTTGCATTTTTCAGTGTGTCTTTTATGCCGAGGCACATGCATCGGTACCTGTACAGATTGTGTATTTATAATTTTATAATTTTTTATTATATGTACATTAATATACTTAAGGATGTAATTTGTGTGTTAATAAAAATAGGGCGTACGAATAAATTAAATGTACTAGTCTTTACTTAATTATTTTCCTTCAATTTTAATCTACTTAGAGTGGATAGGTTATGAGAGGTAGGTATTTAAATTTGGTTCAAATAAATTATTGTATATCCAATATTAATGAAATAAATTTAGCGCAATTAAAATAATTCTTAACGGAAATAAATGCATAGTTCTCATGAAATAGAAGATATAATTGATCTCTATATATATTTATTTGAGACAAATAAGTGCTTCAAATAAATTATTACATTGTTTCAATTGTATATATATTCGGATCTATTCAAGCTTAGGATTTATTTGTAACAAATAAATTTACAGTTCACGTAATTATATCTTTTTCTCAGTGAATCATTGTAACTTCGGAGCATATTTTGATAAATTCGTTCAAAAACGCCAAGATTTGAGAATTTCTTGTGTTGCTGTACACTCGACCAGACAAAATACACAAAATAATAAATGCAATGATAGGTCACAGCTGAAGTTAAGGTAGATAATTGCTCTTTTAAGAGCCTGCAGCTCGAAAACGTGTACATTTACAATTTGGCGTTGCCAGGTGCGCTGTTCAGTGAGAATAATGGAATTTCAATATACTGGTGTTAATGAATACGTATTACAAATTATAGGGTATGTAGGGGATGTAAAATAGACTAACTTGTGCTAATAAACTCACCCGGAAAAGCACCGTTTTCGAGCTGCAGGCTCTTAAAAGAGCACATCTCAATCTCAATTCAGTAAAAATCTTGGATAAGAGTTTTACCGTCCAACTACGGTCCTTTTCCCTATTTTAATGGTATCAACCAATTTTAAACTTTCAAAGACATGTAAAGTGCACTGAAAACTGAAAAGAGACTACAATTGCGTGAAACGCAAAAAATTTCACTGTAGCAACGATTAGTGTTGGTACGTAGGATTTAAAAGTCATTTGTTCAAATGATTTTTTTTTAAAGAAATATTGTTTCGGGTTTGGTTTTGTTACAATAACTGCGTCTTTGTAAAAAAAATCTGATGTGGCCAGCACATTACCTTCCGTCAGTTCTATGTATTTTGTACAAATTTCATACGGAAAGTTCCTTGCTAAATTAAATATTCTATTTCTTGTACATTACCTTCCGGCAGTTGCATGTATTTTTTGCAAATTTCATGCAGAAAATTATTATTTTGTGACGTTTTCTATATACAGTGTAATGTATCTGCAGAAATAAAAGATTTATTATTATTATTATTATTATTATTATTATTATTATTATTTATTTCTTGTACATTACCTTAAAGCAGTTGTATGTATTTTATACAAATTCCATACAGAAAGCAAAAGATCCTATATTTCCAGTAAAATTATAAGACAAACACACTATGTCAATTTCACTTGACACTGACATCTTTCAATCAGAATTTTCTTAATATAGCAGCTGTTTCCATAGCTATGGCTACGTTATGAAATTTAATTTCTTTATAATTTTTTAACTCTATATCCATTTAATATTAAGCAGTCAAATAGTATAGAGAATAAAATATTCTTTAATATTTATAATAACATCAAAGGTGAAAAAATTATATTTAACATAGTTTTTTCAAGAAAAACTGTTAAAATCATCAAATGATGGTACTTCCGGTTGACCAATTGTAACCAAAATCTAATCAGCTCTTCATATGGATGCAACGAACAGGTATACGAAAGAATTATAATTTTTGGAACTGTAGTATTAGAGTTATCGTAGACGAAAATTTTGTTACGCACACACACACTGACACACACACACATACACACACACACACACACACATGCACGCACACGCACGCGCGCACACACGCACGCACGCACGCACGCACGCACACACACACACACACACACACACACATCATCGTAAAAATAGTAAAATCGTATTCTAGGGACCTTAAAACGTGCTTATTCATTAAAAACTCACCACCGATTTTTTTGACCAAAGACAATACCTTCCTTACCTAAAGGTGATGGAAGGTAATAATCTTAAAAAATCAATATTTGAAATTACTTTTAAAACTGCAGTCTCATAGTATTTACCATTGTATTACTTATCTCAATAAAAATGAATTTACTTTATTGTTTATATATTTGTTAAAACATGTACATAATACCAAATAATAAAGACGAAATGCGCCCCTTTACTCCCACCAAATTAATAATGAACGTCAACAGGAATAATTATCGTTGCGCACACTATATACTTATTATTACACCCACGTAACAACGCATAATCATTAGATATTAGCGTTGAGGTAACACTAATAGAGAAGATTCTTAAGATTTTTCCGTGACATTTCTTCACACTTTCTCCGCCACTCCATCATATGAATTATGATTTTTGACAGCGATAGAAGCAAAGAATCGTGACTGATCTATTATTGTTGAACGATCTAAGATGTAGGATTGTTGTAAATCATTACCGTAAAATGAAAGTGTGAAAGATAATTCTCACTGATTATTAACTGGTACGTTGATATCATCCACTAAGCATTTACTTTATTCATACAAACTCAACCCACTTCTGCAACAGTGCAGAAATAAAAATCATATTCTAAATTTTTTCTAGTGTCGGCAATCGTGTCGTGAGCGTCGATATTCTGAGAATCTAAACGTTCTGATCACATCTAAGATACATCAGTTTATTTATGGAACTTTTATCGTAGAAACCAATGATGATCCTCAACAAAATTATAACCTCGTACCTACTCATTTTTACCTTCCGTCACCTTTAGGTAAGGAAGGTATTGTCTTTGGTCAAAAAATTCGGTGGTGAGTTTTTGATGAATAAGCACGTTTTAGGGTCCCTACAATACGATTTTACTATTTTTACGATGATGTCTGTATGTGTGTGTGTGTGTATGTATGTGTGTCTGTGTGTGTGTGTGTGTGTGTAACAAAATTTTCGTCTACGATAACTTCCATACTACAATTCTAAAAATTATAATTCTTTCGTATTTCTCTTCGTTACATCCATGTGAAGAGCTGATTAGATTTTGGTTAGAATTGGACAACCGGAAGTACCCTCATTTCAAGATTTTAACAGTTTTTCTTGAAAAAACTATGTTAAATATCATTTTTTCACATTTAATGTTATTATAAATATTAAAGAATATTTTATTCTCTATACGATTTGACTGCATTTTATACTTAATATTAAATGTATACAGAGTTAAAAAATTATAAAGAAATTAAATTTCATAAAGTAGCCATAGCTATGGAAACAGCTACTATATTAAGAAAATTTTGATTGAAAGATGTCAGTGTCAAGTGAAATTGATATAAGGTACGTTCTATCGGTGTCAGAAATATTCCTACTAGAATAAGAATATTCTTAAAGCAATAGAACGCTCAGTGGCAAATAACTGTCAAGTAAAAAATAAATACGATAGAACAGTGGGAGTGTTTATGTGTTATTGTCAGTTAACAACTAAAGCTAACTTTGTATGTTTATTTTGAATCTTCAAAATGTTGTTATTACAGAGATTATAATTATATAAAAATATATTAAATAATAAAAATGTAAAGGAGGTATTTCTTTGAGCACAGTCTAATCTGAACATTGACAAATGTAACAGGAAGGTACGCGCGACAGTCGGCTAGTACAATTTTGAATTTATCTCCAATCTATATATCTTCCAACCAGCGCTTGCAGCTCTGAAGTTGGAATGATTCGTAGGAATATTCAGATTTTTTTGACGCAAAAGAACGATCATTGAGGTTCTACTAGAAGTAGTAAGATTTCTGACACCGATGGAACGTACCTATAGTGTGTTTGTCTTATAATTATACTGGAAATATAGGATCTTTTGCGATAAATTTTCTGTATGGAATTTGCATAAAATACATGCAACTGCCGGAAGGTAAAGTACAAGAAATATAATCTTTAGCAAGGAACTTTCTGTATGAAATTTGTACAAAATACATAGAACTGACGGAAGGTAATGTGCTGGCCACATCAGATTTTTTAGTAATAGCCCGAAAATTTCTTATACCCTTTATTATTATTATTATTATTATTATTTAAGTCGAGGGCTTTAAGCGCTAACCGCTTTTGGCAATGCGACCTGTGAGTTTTGTTGTAACATGTCCCTCTCCTAGTTTTCTGGAAGTAGTTCCAGTGTTCTTATGAAGCCAATTACTGCTCCAGGAGTTAGTTTCCCGATCTCATTTGCCGTGAGGTACCTTGTACCTAGATGGTCAAGTCTACTTGCGGCCACAGCTGGACATTCACATACAATGGGAGGAATAATAGCAGAAATGCAGTCTAAATTTGTTTATTATTTAGTCTGAGGCCAACGTTTCGCTGCCACTTACAGCTTCATCGGGTCAAACTGATGAAAAACAAATATAAAAATATGAACACGTGTTGTATGATTAACATTGAAAATTGTTTATACTTACAGCCTAAGGCGTTAAAAAATAATAAGTAAACATAAATATATTTGTTCAAACATAGTGTTATCGTCGAAAATTAAAAATTGTATGAAAATATTAACAATCGTCATTCAGAAGACTTAAAATAACTTTTTTTTTTAAAAAAAAACGAGAAGTTACTTGTTTGAGGAGTAGGAGAAATCCTTAAAAACAACAAGACAAAAACAACCAAAACCAAAAAAAAATTCATATGGTGGCTGCTGAAATAATTTGCATTTTCTACTATATGTTGAGCTTAGATTCTCAATGTCCGTTCTGAAATTTATATTATTAAGGTCATTTTTAATGTGTAACATTTCCAGAATTAGCTGTTTATTTAAATTCGGTTCTCTATATATGACTCTCCATCGAAGTCAAAAGTATGTTGAGTTTCGATGCAGTGTTGTGTAAGGGCACAATTTCCATTTTTATTTTGTTTTACAGAGTTTCTCTTATGTTCTGTTTTCCTCGTTTGTGAGTGTCTTTTTGTCTGACCTGTGTATGGATTTGTACAGTTATTGCAGTTTGTATACAATGTTTGTTATTCCATTATGGCATTTCCATCCTTAACAAATTTAGACTGCATTCCTGCTATTATTCCTCCCATCAACAACATCAGTCATTTATTCTATTTTACATTCACATACAAAGTTTTCCGAAGTTTCTTCGTCCTTTTCGCAGAGTCGACATGTGTTGTTTTCAGCCATACCAATATACATAGATGGTATTTCAGAGGACAATGACCAGTAAATATACCTGTCATAGTTCTGAGGTTTTTGTTGAGCTAATAGCTTTTTGGCGTTTGTCGACGAAGGTGAAATGAATTTCTTCGACTGACTAAGGCCCGGAATGTCTCTCCAATATGAGGCTATAGCTGCCTCCCCCCAGTTTTTGAGTTCCTTCTTTATATGGCTTTTCAAGAGCCCACAAGAAGGTTCAGGCCCGTAAAACGGTAATTTAGCGAGCTCATATGGTTTTTCATTGCGTAGAACGTTGTAGGGTGTTCATGCAATTCCAGACTAGCTTTGACTCACAAGTGAAGGAACTTGGTGCCTTTAAAGCAGCGTGGCTGTCTGAGATTATGTTAATTGTTGCTCATTTGACAGCTTTGTTTAGGTTTGTTTGAGCACAGATATTTATTGCGTATATCTCTGCTTGAAATATAGTGGAACTGGTGCCTGTGGATTCTTTTATTTAGTAACCTGGACCAAATACACCCACTCCAGTTTCTCCTGATTCTAGCTTTGAACCATCTGTAAACCAGGACAACAGGTCCCTTGGGAGGGGTGATCCTCCTACTGTCCACTCAAGGCGATCACCAATTACTAATTTTGAAATCAGTCTCGAAGCAGATAATAACTTTAACATGCCCAGCAATAAAATAATTGATTCTAACTTATTCTAGATAATTTTCTGGTAGAGCACATAAAGTTTACTTCCATTCCTGACACATTAAATTAAATTTTCATCCCAGCTTCAATTTATATAGCATTCGTTATGTAGTTAACAAAATTTGCATTTTGGTTGAATGTATGAGTTTTGCTTGAGCTAATAGTAAGTTAAAACAAGATATTTTGAATTCTGCATAGAAATTTCTATTTAGTTTACGGAGTTTTAGTAGATTATTTACATAAAATTGAGAAAGGGGTGCAAAAAGTAATAAAGGGGAAGTTAAAATACGAAAGGGGTAAATTAAGTCCATGGCAGAATACCAAAGTTCAAACATAAAGGGGTGTGAAATACTGCAAAAGAATGCAAATATATACAATTCATTTAATTTCATTTCACTCTCGCTTTCGTTATTTAGTTATATTGAAAATCAACAGAGTAGCAAATGTACTTATATTTCATTGTTTTGAAAACAATGATAAAATGACATTTTAATATAATATACACATGATCGTGAAACTTTATTATTATATTGTTATCAAGCACTTATATATGTAGATAAACAGAGCAAATAATAGTAATTTCACTATTATTTTAACTAGCTTTACTTACATTTAAATAGTATATGTTCCAACAAGGATAACAGATTTTTTATGAGTTAAACGAAGTGCTGAATAAATTTAAATCCCAGGTGCACCAACAATATACAATATTGTCAATTTTAGGAACGCTTAAAATTTAAGTTACGTTGATGCAGTCGGCCATGTCATAAGTGTTTCATGAACTCAAAACGTAAACCTATACCTGAATTAGATAAACAGAATTGGTTGACTGATATATCTACCTAGTATCATTTTAAATTATAATCCTGATGAGGCGTAGTTTAAGCATTTTTTTAAGCGCTCAAAAGGATTACATCTCATACAGAGCAGGTTCATATACACAAACACCTATGTCTGAGTGGGATTCGAACCCAGAACCCAGAGCGCGCTCATGACTAAGAGGCGTTGCTCTAACCATTGAGCCACCGGAGATGACGAATCTCTAAATAAAATACAGTACAACATAACCTAATGCAGAAAACACGCTTGAAAATCTCGGACTGAGTTTTGTGAGTTAAGTTAGGTTATTGTTGTTATATTTAGACAAATATACAAGCTAAGTAAGCCAGATTGTAAATTTATGCTAATAAGTCAACGAAGATTTGACAATATGGCCACATTTTATTAAATGTCTTGACTATTTATAAAAAGACAGATTATACAATCAGGCTTCGGTATATATGCTACACTCGAATTCGGGCAGTATCCGAAAAATTTGCATTTTGATCTCCATTGACCACACCCGATCGAAAGTGTTTCAGCAAGGGCACCAACAGACGGAGGGTTAATTATATGTCAATTTGACACGAGAATTTGTCAAAAATGTTATCTAAAGAAATCAAAGCTTTTCTTCTTTAATCTTATTTTAGAAATGGAAATAAATTAGAAAACGGCGGATGGCAATATACTGTATCCTTCATTGTTATTTATTCTCCTTAATATTTCAAGTCAAGATCAATTTTGACTACTTGACTTTTGAAATGAATAATGGATCAGACATACGTTTCCCTGTTCATAGCCTACCCCGAGTTAGGATTTTTCTGAACATACAGTACTTCAAATACATCATGTCGTCAAGAATCATACACTTTTTATTGCGCAATAATTACCAGTTGTTTAAAACCAACACCAGTTAACAAATTATACCTGGTTAGCGGCATAGCTCCACCTAAAGTTAGACGGCCAACGGCCAGTATGGTAGAGCGCTCCAAACAGTTACATGATCCTCGACACCCAATATTCGGCCAAAAACCACCTCGGTCACGTCTGAAATTTAGACACAGGTTCCTCTCTACAGTGCATCCATTGACAGAGACCAAGACTGCAACAAGACACTTAATATGGGATGCGACATTAAAGCAGAGAAGATAAAGCAATGGGTATCCTTCCAGATGAGAAACTTCCACCAGGTAATGATCAAAAATGGCCCATTTGAAAATTGTTAAATCGCCTACGAAGACAAATAGGAAAATTTGCAGTAAACATGTTCAACTGGGGGTACCAAGTAGAACCCACTGTATGTCATTGTGGTCAAGAATGGCCCACCTGCTCACGTGCGCCAAATTAGAAGAGGAATGCACAAGAGAAGATCTGGCAAAGGCAACACCAGCTGCTATAAATTGTGCAATGAAGATGAGAACCTTCGGAGAAGATGCACCCTATCTGTCATAGTTAATGCCGGGCGATGCATAAGGCCTAGTTCCATAATTTCCAAATTTGACTATTTAACAACAAGCTCAGCTAATTCATTCCATGTGGTCCGGATGCAGTATTTCGCTACCGAAAATCGGACACTTCAGTGTCTAAGGAGTGAGAAATATTTGTTGTAATGTTTTATATATTTATTGGGTGATATAAATAAAATTGAGTACATACTTTATACTCCAAAAATGTAAGTAGATACTTCGTTTCGTAAGAATAAAAATATATAAGTAGATACTCCTTCGAGTATGTACTCCCTACATACAAAACAGTGAAGTATTGGGATTTTCAAGTATCAAGAGATGGCGCTGATAGCATTAAACACTGGTACACTTTTTGTTGACGTGTGTCAACGTAGCATTTCTGTCAATTGTATTTCTTTAGTTTTCGTATTATTTTCTCATTTATTAGTATTTTTTATTTATAATTCAAGTACGTATAGTAGAGTTTTTGTAGTCATATAGTTGTAGTTTCATGTAAATGTCAAATGTGTACCACTGTTTGCAGTTCTAATATTTGCCGCTAGTTAGCGTTTTCTTATTTGAAAATCCCAATACTCAAAATTTTTGACTCTGACGGGTCTAGCAATAAAACTAATTATGACAAAGCGGCATATTGCCGCTTACTGCTTGTATTATAACAGTGGATATCAACGCCGCTCTGTTGAAATTCTTGGGTTCGCCACCTACTGTGAGTCCCAGAGTATAGTAAAATAATCTTACTGTTCCTTGAACATAAATGCTATTTTTGTATGCTGCGATAGTTTTATTACTAGACACGACAGAGTCAAAAATCAACTCAACTTTGGTATGAATAAAAAATAGTACCTACTTCTAGGATGAAGTATATAATATACTTGGAAATATTGGAGTTTGCTAGCGACCAGACTCAGGCTGTTCGCAGAGACCTGCAATTAAACTATGTAAATGACGGAATTTACGATGACGTTAGGTGCACGAAAACGTACTCCTAGGAGGACTACTATTTCTCACGATTTAAATAAATAAATAAATAAATACATCATCACGGCATATTACCCTTTGCTGGGTGTGCCACGATTTCAAGGCGTTATACCGATTTTCCGAAGAAAACGTTGAGTTCATCACACATATATTTTTGGGCGAATAAAAGGGAGAAAGAAGAGGTGGTGCCGTATCTAATATGGACAAAATGAAAATTGTACAATTTTCCTCGTATAATTTTTTTAAGGATTCCAAAGCAGATTTTTTTGTTTCCAGACTTTGCGATTATCAAAAAAGGCATTATTGCAAACCATTATGTCACCATTTTCCGCACTTTTCTCGTCCTCATCACTATTACGGTCACTAATCATTTTAATTAAATTGAGGATGCCAAATAGTCTGTCAAATTTGTTTCAAATATTTTGACGTGTAGGTAGTTGTCAAGAAAGTCAACGCTAGCTGTAGTTCTGTAATGATGTACATAGGAGCATCTTCTTCATTTATATAAGAGCATCTACTCGTTGAGTCTACATCACTTTTATTCATATAAATTGAAGTAAAACCTCACACTTCATGCTCATACTTTTGAGAACATACTCAGAGCACATACTCATTTTTATTCATATTACCCATTGTGAATTAATTATTTATATTATGTATATGGCTTGGACACTTACAATAATAATAATAATAATAATAATAATAATAATAATAATAATAATAATAATAATAATAATAATAATAATAATAATAATAATAATAATAATAATAATAATAATAATAATAATAATTGCGCAATGCTATTTTTACGTGAAGAATATATTAACATTAGTCTTTAGTGCGGCAAATATTTGACTATATTCTAATGTACACCAGGCTTGTAAGAAACACCAGGAATAATTTTAACTTCACGATTAAAAGAGTTGTCCGCTATTAACTGAATACAAGTACTCCTCACTCCTTGGTCACGTACGCCGCTGTTCGGCGCCACGTCTCCTCTGCTCCAATCATTCACCGTTATTCCTCCAAGAATCTTCTCTTCTCGCAATCTAACCGTTCTATCGCATTACAATCAATCTGTTCGTCAACAACTGCGTGTTGTGGTCTCCGTGTCCGGTGTCCGCTAGTTCGTCTCCTCAGGTCCAGAACCTACCTCAACATCGCGTGCTCCAGCGTCGTCCGTCACTGTACAGTTAGCCTGACAGATGTCAATGTCAACAAATGGATGGTACAGTAAACTTCTAAGTTCTAGAAGATCACGGCAACACAGCTGTTATTTTTATTGCACCAACTTAATTGTAAGAAGAAGTTGGAAGTGTTAAATTGAACAAGAGTTTTAAAGTTGTAAATTGTTGAATTACTGTTTATTTTTGTTCTTCCTACATAAGATATAAAGAAAATACAAAGTTCAATGTAAATAAAGATTGCAACTTTATCTGTATTATTTCTATTTAAATACCTGTTGTCTAACTTTATAGAACTAATAATAGGAACAACATGTTTTGCTTCTTTTACTACACACCGTGTGTCTGTCTTAAAGGTGTACATAGGAGATTAACATGGGAAATCAGTTTTTTGCAAAAACACGTCAAATAAAAATTTTAGGGCATAAAATTCTGCATCTAAATCAATAAACAGAATTACCTTTACAAGCTTTGTAACGACGGGAATTAAATATGAAAATGTCGAAAAACTAAAACTTTTATTTGACGGGTTTTTGCTTAAAATAATTAGATGTACACCTTTAAGACAGACACACGGTACCTACCTACCTACCTACCTACCTACCTATATATATATATATATATATATATATATATATATATATATATATATATATATACAGGGTGTTAATTAAAAAGCGGGCCATAGGCGTTTAACATAGGAAATCAGTTTTTCCTTGCGCAAAAGTTCCCAATTAATTTTAGGCAATAGTGTTTCAAATAAAAGTTGTAGATAATTAAATTATACACCAGCATCACTAAACAGATTTTATTTTGCATGTTTAGTAACCTGTAAAATCCAAATTGAAATTCTATAAATATTGCTCATTTGTAGTGATACCCATGGAATTTGAACAAAATTACAAAGGTATGCATATCGTTTGAACTGTCAGAAATTCGATTTTCAAATAAAAATTACTGATAATTATATTCTATCCTAAGTCCTTAAAACAGTTTGTTTTTATAATCTACATCTAAATTATTGCTTAGATTTTATTTATTTTTATTTTGTAACCTGCAAAATTGAATTCAAACGATATGCAATTTCTTTGTAATTTTGTTTAAATTTCATGACTATCACTACAATGAGTAATTTTTATAAAATTTGAAATTGGATTTTACCGGTTACTAAACACGCAAAATAAAATCTGTTTGGTGATGCTGGTGTGGAATTTAATTCACTACAACATTTATTTAAAACATTTTTGTTTAAAATTAAATAGAAAGTTTTGCGCAAGGAAAAACGGATTTCCCATGTTAAACGCCTATGGCCCGCTTTTTAATTAACATCCTGTATATATATATATATATATATATATATATATATATATATATATATATATATATATATATATATATATATATATATATACCGTGTGTCTATTTTAAAGGTGTACATAGGAGATTAACATGGGAAATCAGTTTTTTGCAATTTCCTGCTCGCCTAATTGTTTTAAGCAAAAATGCGTCAAATAAAAGTTTTAGGGTATAAAATTCTACATCTAAAACAATAAACAGAATTACCTTTACGTACTTCATAACGACAGAAATTAAATATGAAAATGTCGAAAATTACGTTAAAAATATCGACAGCCATGGAATTGAACAAAAAATAAATAAGTGCTTGACGTTTTGTGTCACGTAAGTTAACTTATTTGACGTTTCTGACAATTTGATTTGAACAAATATCTTAATTATGGCAAAATAAAATATATAAAGTTAAGACAATACAGTTTTGTTTAAATAATATGAATATGTCAAAAATTCAACATTGCGTAAAAAAATTATGTATGATGCTGTTATATACTTTCAACTCATTTCCAATACATCTACCTTAGTATTACAAAAGGGGTCTAAACTTATCATTCCTAACACTCTTTCTTAGAGTAACTCATGTTCTGCTCGTCCTATATTCTGCTTACTCGGCTCACGTGTATTTTTTGAAGACACATTAGCAGTCTTTTCAAATTTTGTCACGAATTTAGCTCTTCATTCGTATAAATGTACATTTTTTAATCATTTCAGACAATAAAACTAGAGATAAAATCAAATTGTCAGAAATGTCAAATAGGTTAACTTACGTTGTGACTGATCAAACGTCAAGCATTTATTTATTTTTTGTTCAATTCCATGGCTGTCAATATTTTCAACGTAATTTTCGATATTTTCATATTTAATTTCTGTCGTTACAATGCATGGAAAGCTAATTCTGTTTATTGATTTAGATGCAGAATTTTATGCCCTAAAACTTTTATTTGACGCATTTTTGCTTAAAATAATTAAACGAGCAAGAAATTGCAAAAAACTGACTTCCCAAGTTAATCTCCTATGTACACCTTTACGACAGACACACGGTATATATATATATATATATATATATATACCACTGGTTAAATATTCGGTTTGTTACTATTGGTACATTATCCCCTTATTCTTGACCTTTTTTGGTATAAAACATTTTTCTCTAAAGTTGTTCGCCCAAAAAAGCGCTGGTTCTTTTAAAGGAAACACTGTATATATATATATATATATATACAGTGTTTCCTTTAAAAGAACCACCGCTTTTTTGGGCGAACAACTTTAGAGAAAAATGTTTTATACCAAAAAAGGTCAAGAATAAGGGGATAATGTACCAATAGTAACAAACCGAATATTTAACCAGTGGTTTTCAAACGGTAGAACAAAATTATATTTTTTTAAATGGCACCCTATATAATTTTTAGCCCTTTAAATAGAATATTATTTTCTCATTTGAAAAATTTAAAAATAGAACAATAGAAAAGGTATTCAGTACAGTTTCCAGCATAAGTAAATATGTAGGTATGTATTTAGTTTAATAAAAATTAACAATTCACAAAAATGTTTAAGCTAATCCTCATTTTTGGATTAGTAAATTCTATTCTATCCCGGTATTTAAAATTTAATCTTCATTTTATTATAGCTCCGGTGGCTCAAACGTTAGAGCAACGCCTCATGTCATGAGTGTCCTCGGGGCTCTGGGTTCGACTCCCACTAAGGCATGGATGTGTGTGAATGTGAACCCACTCTTTAATTGGGATTTAATCCTATTGAGGGGTTTAAAAAAAAGGTAGTTACTTGAATTAGATTAGACTATATTTTAAGAAATAAACTTACAAAATTGGAGTAAAATTCGCTAATCCAAAAATAAGGATTAACTTAATCTTTTTTGTGACTCGGGCTGTAAATGGCGGGAGGTATTGTGTTGGCCACACCAGATTTTTTATTTTCTTTCGAATGCGGATACATCAGTCTATATCATTTATATTCGGTAAGTACTATTCATTAATAAATTAAGAAAAACCCCTTTTTTTAATAAAGTAGTATGTTCAATCTTGCATCTAATACATATTAACAATGAAATACCGCTGCATCCGACGCATTAGAAAATCCTGCAACATGCAAGAAGATAAATTACATCTACCATTGAAATTGTCATTGTAACAAATAGAATTTCTGTTATATGCTCCATTTAGAAGTAAGAGGAAGTCATACGTTCATGTCTCCATCATATTTAGTTACAAATACATGTCTGATTTGTAGATTGCAACCAATTTCCTTGTTAGGAAGTAGACTGCCAACAAATTAAAAAAATTATTACTTTGCAAAAGTTTGCTAACAATTATAAATAATTACAAAACACGATATGTACATTAACTTGTGGTAAAAGCATAGCTTGGCACGTTCCACTAACGAAACAATTTCCTCTGTATCGCCTCTTCCTTCGTCATAAACAACAGACGATACCTCATTAAATAATTAAACGTAATCGAAACAAAACACCTAAACTACTAAAACTAATCTATACGACAAATTAAAAATGCTTCCACATATGCTACACCCGTAATAATTAATATACTAACCGAGTTTAATTAATTTTAATTATGACTAAAACCGAAGATAAACACAATAGTTTTAGTGGTTATGGTAGGTAATTACCATAAAATAGGAACTAATTGCTGCACGACAGTGTTTTGTCGGCAGCGACCAGCAGTCAACTGTTTCAAAGCACACCAAGATGAGATGAAAAACAATGTCTCCTGAGGAAAATAATGATTATACACTCGATTTGAATGTTGTAATTACTTCAACGCAGACTTTTTTAAAAACTTTACTACTTGAACTTACTTATACTACGTTTACATGCAGTTTTGAAAATGGTTTAAGTTTGCAGTCAAAATTACAAGTAACTGTTTACATGCAATTTTCAAAACAGGTTTATAGATTGATTTGAAAACGGTTTCGGCGCATGCGCATTTGGCTGATGAAAGTGATAGATCCTCTTCACTCCAAATCCTTCGATTTGCTATTATTCTAATTCTTTTTTCTTTGTACCACTTCGCACTAAAACTACACAACTGTCAGTTTATTTGTAGGTTAGTAATACCAAGTAACACAAAGCGACTAAAACTTTATGCTATGTAGGGTAAAGGCGGGTAAGAGTACGCACATTTTCTTTTTTGGCCTGTAAATTATTTATTTTGAAAAAAATACTTATCATTTAAGAGTATGCAACTATTAAGCGAAAGAGTACGGATAATATTCTGGTACACATTTGTCGCAATATTTTTTGGCCAGAATATGTGGTGCAAATTTCATGCCACCAAAGTTTGCATAATTTGCACTGCATCCAGTCCATTTCAGGGGGATCCTTGTACTGTAAATTGTCAAGCATTTTAACATGTTCTGCAAGCTCCTTTTCCATATATTGATTGAAAACAGGCTTATACCTGCCTAGAGAATCTGGAATTGTGTCCTTTAAAGTGTTTTCTTAAAGTAGCTTCATGTATATCTACATGTTTTTTAGATTCACCTTAATTCGAATTTTTTCCTGCATTAATTCAGGAGTAAATTTTAATTGTCGAATGCTTTTTCATTTATAATTGCCCATCTATAGTGCAAAAAAATCAAAATGCAGGATAACAAAATAATATTTTATTTAAAGGTACGCATAACAGTACACATACGTACTCCTAGTTTTAATTTTCTGCGTACTCTTGGATTTTACATATATTTAATTAAATATTTATTTTACTATAACACGTTAGATACCTCTGCAGTCGCTTCTGCGTACTCTTAAACTATAATGATAAAACTAACCTCTCAATAAGTAAAATAATGAATATGTCAAGTTGTATTTAATCGACATTACTATATAAGTAACCCAAAATAACAATATAGAACACGAAATTTTTGTTTCTTGTCTACTTTATAATTGTCTTACCTTAGAAAGACGATTTTTTGTACTCAAGATGGACACATAAATACGTCTTGTTTTGACTGTTACACCAGCTGATTGATATTTTCTATTCCAAGATACTGATACTGCGTACTCTTAGAATGAGCGTACTCTTACCCGCCCTTACCCTACGCATACGCACTGAATTTTAAGTGTTTAAATGAGTAGTTTTGAAACTAGTTTTGACACTGTATACAAGGCGTTTTCAAAACTAAAAACGGTTTGAAAACTGCATGTAAACTGAGTATTAATAACTTATTTTATATTCTGCCAAGAATTCAATGAAACAAAGGACAGAAAACAAATGATAGCAAATTAAATTCATATAAATTACAATGCTGCTCAGTTTTATGATTACATTAGTATGTAATATTGCAGGCGAGTTACACAAACGTAAATTGTATATAAACCTAACAAGCGGAAATTGTATTCTATCCAAAGCGTTCAAATTGAAAATTAATGCGCGCGGTGTACATTTGTTACCTTTAATAAAGTAATTCGAAAAGGTTATAAAGCTAGAAAATGATTTTAAAATACGGTCATTATTTGTTCTACGATATTAATATAACGCAATAAGAACTATAAATCACCTATGTAGTTTCTCTATGATATCTATGTATTTTGGTTTTTCACATTATTTTTAACCGGAAATCAGCATAATTGTAGTTAAATTAATGTCCACAAAAAACATGCAATTTAAAATAAGTATTATTTAGATTCCATTAGTTATTAATTTAGAATATTCCTTATAACTTTTGACAAAGGCCAAATCTCATGCATTCCACCTACGTCCTTCCCTTCGGGATATGCTTTAAGTTTAAATGCATACGGAGTAACGTGTTACATAAGTTTTCCGAAAAAGTATAATGGACGACACTGTCGTTTAAGGAAAGTTCATATATTGAATCAGTATACTTTTCTTATACCAGAGTATCGTCTATTAATTTTTTTTCTGAAACATTTATTATTATTATTATTGTTATTATTATTATTATTATTATTATTATTATTATTATTATTATTATTATTATTATTATTATTATTATTATTATTATTATTATTATTATTATTATTTGTTTTCAAAATAAATATATAAAACATTACAACAAATATTTCTCACTCCTTATATAGAGAAGTGACCACATGGAGTCAGTTATGGAAATAGGCCTTGTACATCGCCCGGCATTAACTAGGAACGCAGAGGATGCATCTTCTCCAGAGATTCTCTCCTTCATGCCAGAGGAAAAACCATCCACAAAAACTGGCAGAGAAGTGGCCTAGCTAAATAGTATTCATCCAAAAAATTGCACAATTTATAGATACTTGTGTTGCCTAAGCCAGATCTTCCCTTGTGCATTCCTGTTCTAAGTTAGGGCACGTGAGTAGGTGGGCTATTGTTTGTTTTTAACCACAATGATATAAAGTAGGTTCTGCTTGGTACCCACAGTTGAACATGTTTACTGCACATTTTCCTACTTGACTTCGTAGGCGATTTAAAGACTTCCAAATGGGCCATTTCTGATCATTACCTGGTGGTAGTTTCTCATCTGGAAGGATGCTTTATCTTCTGGCTTTAATGGCTCATCCCACATTAAGCGTCTTGTTGCAGTCTAGGTCTCTGTCAGAGGATGCAATGAAGAGAGGAAACTGTGTCTTGATTTTAGACGTGACCTAGCTGGTTCTTGGCTGAACATTGGGTGTCGAGGATCATGTAACTGTTTGAAGCGCTCTACCATACTGGCCGTTGACCATCTAACAATGGCATATGTTGCTAAGGGAAAATTTCTATAAACATCAAGAAAATTGAGGACATAAGGAAACTGTACCAATACCTATATCTCACACAGTTACAAAGATTTTTTACTAAGACAAGAACGAGTGGGCCATCACGTCCACAGAAGAAGCATTTGAAGAACTATTATTTTCTTCATTCATAGATATTTTATTTGCAATGTGTTTTCAAAATATTTTCCAGTGCTATTTACATTTTTCTTTTTGTGTTTTTATTGTAATCTTTTTTAATAGCTATTTGTGTATTAAGAGCGCAAAATGGTACATTGTCGATTGAGAAGTTGTTCTCTCTCGAAATCGACAATATCCATTTGCGCTCGAAACACACACAAGATTTTTTCTACAGTCGGAGGTCTGGTGGAGACCATAAAAAATAATAAAATGTACACTTTTTACTTACTACTCAATAGTTTTGCAGTGAAGATAGAAACGTATTCAAATATGCCCTCAAAATATTGTTTTGGTAATGATTATTATAAGTTTTTTGTATAATTTATCTGTTTCAAGTACATTAAACTAGTACAATGAGAAAGTGGATGTCAATTCTTCTTGAGCTATTGCTTCATTCTAATCTAAGCATTTTATTCTTTCGTTTTTGTAAATAAATGCCCTATTTTATTTTCACCGCAGTGCGGCATTTTGTTTGGTTATGTAATATACCGATAATTATATGTCATATTGGCTTGTGAAGGTAATAAATGTGTAACTACAGTGCAATTAGTTCCTGACTAAACGTTTCTATTAAGAATGTAGACAAGTGACATTTCTCAACATTGTATAGTTAGAAATTTGGACAGCGAGCGTTTTTCTATACTTTGTCGCGCATGAGCGGCAAAGTGACATTTTGTGTTGACAAAAGAGAGCTCAAATGGCTACTTTATATATAGAATGTAGAAAAATTTTCTGAAAATTTTTGTTCGATATGTCAAATATTCTTCGTTATATACGTGAATGTTATTATTACAAACGTGAGAATATAAAGATATGTTTAAAATTATTAGTTCTAAATTTTTATCGATACATTTGTCAAGTCAATTTGATCTTTTGATCATGCTCTTAATAATCGTATTCGATTATACTTCAAAATTTGTAAATGATTGAGTAAACAAGCTCTATATGTAACAGCTCGAATAGTAAGATGTTAAAATAAACAAAACTAGCACGCTGGAAACATATGTTAGATATAATAATGTAGCACATAGACATCATATCGGTATCAGCATAGCAGATCACGCTGAATGTAGACAGTGCACTACTCAAGAATTTTGAAAGTAATGAAAAGAGAATATCAAATGGATTTTATTGACAGTTTCAAATTATGTCCTGAAGAGAGTTACGAGATAAGTAGCATTATAAACAGATATACAGGCTGCGGCTGAACCAATTGAGCAGTTTGGCGGGGTAGGTGTTCGGGCGGTGGCGAGGGTAGGGAGCTACAATAGGTCTCCTTTTGTCCTGTCGGTATCCCCATTTTAGTACCCAACATGGTTTGGTCCGGAGTACATCGTGGCTTTGCCGTGCGTGCGTTTTATGAAAACAATCGATCTGTGATTGCGACGCAAAGATCTTTTCGGCGACGGTTCAACATTCCGCGAAATAATGCTGTTCCTACTACGAACACAATTCGGTCCTGGATTCGGCAGTTGGACGAAACTGGTAGCACACTAAGAATAGGTACACATGGCCGACGAAGATCCATCAGATCACCAGAAAATGTGGAGCTAGTGAGAGCAGCAGTCGAACAATCGCCAAGACGTTCTGCTCAAAGGCACGCTATTACATTGGAGTTTAGATTTGAATTTCCATCCCTTTTAAAATAATGATAGTTCAGGAATTGAACCCAGCAGACTACGCCAACCGCCAAAATCTGTGTGAGGTGACGTGGGGTGGCCTGCGCGATCGCCCGATTTAACCATATGCGACTTCTTTGTTTGGGGATATCTAAAGGAAAAAGTGTTTAAACGTCGCCCCCAAAACCTGCTAGAGCTAAGGGAGCAGATTGTTGAAGCAGTAAACGCGATACCCCGCGAAATGTGTCAACGGGCTGATCAAACTTTAGAAATCGGCTCCAGCAATATATTTCAGCTAACGGCCGCCATCTTAAAGACATTATTTTTAAAAATTAATGAGTATAAAATGGTAAGTTCTACTGATTTCAAAAATAAAAACATTTTTTCATATATACCCTGGTTTCTTTTTTATAACTCTTCAAAACTGCTCAATTGGTTCTGCCGCACCCTGTAATATACCTAACCTGAGAGTGCAAAAGAAACTTCTTCAGTTACATATGTCGTGAAGAATCAAACGCATTTTATTGCGCAAAGCCATTGTTACGTGAAAAACTATAAAATTCCTTGATGATTGTAACTTCCACATTAATCTTGAGTATTTCTCGATTTGCATGTGGATTTAAAACCATTGTTTAGTAATTCAATCGATATGGACTGTATTTTATTAAGAAATTATTACTAAACTTGTGGCAAGATAAGTATAAACTCGAAGGATCAGAGTGGTAAGAAATGAAGGCTGATTCTATATATCAAATAAGTTGAATGAGTAAATAACTCTAGTACCTGGGACGGAGCACGGCCGACGGACCAGGAGTTTGGATCCCCAACTGCGATGTAGATCTCCGAAGATTGGATGCCAACCAGGACGACTCTATGAAGATCTCCGAAGGATTGGATGCCAACCAGGACGACTCTAACTCGTTGCAGTGGAGAATTATGCGGCAAGTCTTTAGCTTGACGTCTTGGGAGAAAACCAATGAACTAAAGCACTAACACTTCAATAGCACTAGCACTAACAGCATGGAGAAGCTCGACGTAGAATTATACAGCTTCTGGGAGATACGAAATATCCATCGGGTTAGAATCAGACGGCTTGAAAGGAGGTAAGGAGCACCTTAGTAGAGCATAAGACTTTAAACTAAAGGTGGTGCAACCGACCACTCCGCAATTGCACCTTGTAAAAATATTATTAAATTGTAAAAACGAAACATATAAAAACACAAGATACGATTTAGACGTGTAGTGGACCTAACGATTTATTTTTCACACACGTTGTTATAAACAAAACTTGTGTACTCAAAACATTACAACAATAATAATACATTTTTTGGAGGACTAGATTCATTCACTCCTCAAAGCAAACTTGATATATAGTTCAGCCTTTGAAACGCGTAAACAACCATCAATCTCCATCTCATCACGCAATCACGCTACCACCATGCCCCGGTTTAAAACAAAAACAAACATCCATACTTCTTACTGTTATCTGTGTATGACATATGTCTTGATAGCTCCCACATTGCTTACGCACCGCTAGTGCTGTGCTAACACAGTGCTGTGCCATGGTTTCCGGTGTCAGAGTCAGCCTCAGCTCGCTGGGAGCTCTGAATGGTAACGGTAACGGTACATACTCAACGTGCCTCTAACTCTAGACCTAGAGTTAGATACAGGATCAGCATCTGCTAGCCTGCTCATTATCTATAGTCAGAATGGCCAAATCGTGCACGGGGAAATAAAAGCAACATACAAGCATTGAAAATGTGGGTAGGAGAGGAGATATTGCAACGATTTACTCCTAGACGGTAGAGATGTGATAAAAACTGGATGATTTGCTATACGTTCGAAATCATTTTAAATTAGAGTGATACATCTAATTTTGGGTGGTATCACGGTGTAGTATCTATAGGTGAGAGCACGAGATGCGTTGACATAGCTAAGTAACTGGGAAACAAAATGGCGCTAACGCGACCCGTTACCATTTGACAAAAAATGTTTTGCTACAAGATGCACAACAGGATATGGATCAAATAAAGAGAAATATAGTCTTTTTAAGGTGCAATTTAGCGACAGCCAGCTACACTATAATCACAGAAACAGGTACTAAAATAAATTTCTGATTGCAAGATGTCAATGTCAAGTGCATTTGACATATGTTGTTTTATAATTTTACTGGAAACGTTTTTGTATGGAATTTGTACAAAATACATTCATAGAACTGACAAAAGATAAAAGGAAATGATTGAAAATATAGAATATTATGCGTTATATATGAATAATTTAATATTTTAAATATTTTGTGTAAAAACCGGGTCGCAACAAAACCTGACATCTAGCGGCAAACTGTATGAACTAGCCCAGTTAGTTGGCCATTCTTCGTTATGCATTGGAATACGTCGTGCATTCACCTATAGATACTACACCGTGGGTGGTATTAATAAAAATAAGTAAATACTTATAAGTATGTACTTATAAGTACTAGCATTTACTTATCAGTATCAGCAAGAGGTAAAAGTAGATACTTATTTTCATATTAATAACCAGATACTGATACTTATAGCAAATAAATACTTACTTACTTATAAGTATGTACTTACATATGAAATTCAAAAGTAAGCCGTGTGTTTGTAAAAAAAAAAATTTGACATTATTTGTTGATAGATCATTTTTATATTTATTTATTGGAAGTTGACAAACTAATCTGGAATTCAGTTCTACATCAATTTTGAAAATGTTTAGTTTTGAAAGCAGCGACATGGACTAAAATATTAATGAAAAAAGTGTTATCTTCACGGCCTTCACCAACACCAATTTGAAAACCTTATGTAATATAAGTTTTCGGCTTTTTTAAATAAGGACCCGCAGTTACAAATTTTTTAGATGTTTATTTACCAAGGCCGGAACAATGGCGTATTATCGCAGGGGGCGCAAAAATCGTTCAAAAATCAGGGTTCAAAATTATAAATGGTCACGAGGAGTTTAAAAAAAACAAGGCAGCAAACGGCGCATGGGCTTGTGACGCAAACAAGGTTTATTCGTCACTGGTCGGCAACATCTTAAAAATAATTTCATTTAATAAATGAACCCAGAGCACCATTTCTGGAGTCATTGTTAACGCCAAGAAAGAGTGCTGGTAGCCATTCCACACTTCCGGGTGTAATGCGATATAATTTGACAAAATTTAGTTCACTGGGATTTTCCCTACGAATTTTATAATTTTTACGGACTCATACGGCGTAGAACATGTTTTTTAAATTAATATGTTCTTTTAAATTTTTGTTCGGTCCTCCATAAGCATGATAAATATCAAACTTATAAATGCATAAGTAAATACTTAACTCTATAAGAATCAACTCCATTTTATTAATACAGTTTTAAGTAATTACTTATTTTGATTATAAGTATAAGTACAGACTTTTGTCAAATAAGTATTTTCTTATAGCATCAGCTTTTACTGACACTTTATTAATACGGATATAAGTAAAAAACTGTCTGTATAAGCATTTACTTATTTTTATTAATACCACCCTTTGTAATGTACGTTAGTACTTATATTAAGATAAAACTATATTGTATTTACTAAATCCCTATACCTTTATATAGTTTCTTGTAAGCTACGTGGAAGAGAAGACGCAATATCCAGGCAACTAAGAACATCGTGCAGGGAAGTACAGAGAGAAGGAAGGAAGGAAAAGGTTCTTTTAGGCCTTATCACACTACAATCATGTCTATGACACTTTTTCACTGAATTATTTTGTATGACCAACTCGATCTATCACACTGCATGTTCGAACAACCGTTTTCTCCGACTTTTAGTGGATTTTCAAACTTGAAGTTGGTTATGATATGGTTTCTTTAATGACAACATATGTATTTCAAATATTAAATTATTTCAAGTAAAATGAATGAAAACGATGGAAAAATAATGCAATTGTGGGCAAACATACTTATTTTATGTGCATCAAACAAAAAAACATAAAGTTATATTTTTACCTCTCGCTAAGAGAGGTATTGAATGTATGCTAAAAATCACATATCGAGATTTTAGTGAATAAGCACGTTTTAAGGTCCCTAGAATCCGATTATAACATTTTTACGATGATGTTCGTATGTGTGTGTGTGGATGTTGGATCCACGATTTCTCAAATACTATAAGACTTAAGACATTTTTAACTACGGATTCCTCAATCTAACAATAATGGGAAAAGTTGATTAAGTTTTGGTAACAATTGGACAACCGGAAGTAGAAGTTACAAGAAAAAAATCATGTAAATATTATTTATCGACAATTTATGTAAATACTTATATTAAAGAACGTTCAATTCTTTATTCGATAAATATAAATTCATTATTATATCTTCTATAGATTTAGAGATAAAGAAATACATATAAAATAATATGATGTAAAAATTCTCAGATTAAACAACTTCAAGGCAAGAAATTCAAATGTTTGTAATTGACACATAAATGTCACAGTCAAAAATATATGTATGCAACTGTCAAAAATATTTGTACATCATTATGAAGATTATGAAAATAAAAAAAGTCAAAAACGCAAAAGAATATACATAAAAAAGAATAAAAAAAGGAATTTGCTAAAAAATAAGGAATAAAGGAAAAGAAAAGGAAAGTAGAAAAAGAAAATTTCAGAATATTGAATATAAAGAAAATGTATGTATTGTACATATCCCATTGATTTTGCAAATACATGTGAGAATTATTTTGTAGTGAGACATGAATATATGTATTTGTATTTAAAAATATTTTTTGTTTTATGCGTACAACCAGGTAAAATATCTGACGAGAGGTTATGTGCTGGCCACATCAGATTTTTTTAAATATGTTTGAGTATTTTATTTCTGAATTCAACCATGTATACATTTTATATCCTTACATTACAAAAATATTGAGAAAAATGTAATTGAAATTTAAATAAATTTTATTTTTATGGTTATTTTTCAGTTTTCTCAATATTTTTGTAATGCAAGGGTATAAAATGATTACATGGTTGAATTCAGAAAAAATACTCTATCGAATAAGCCTAAAAAATATATAGATACCATCCTATATAAAAAAAATATAACTTAAAAAAAAATTCTTCAATAAGTGAATGTCACCCTCATCTACTACAACTTTTATTGAATGATTTTCTTTTATTTCCAATTATAAAGGAAATAATCAGGGCGTCCCGTATCCGAGAAACACTCTGTATGTATTTCATTTTGAAGTCTACCGATTAATTTCAGCGATTTTCCATCTATGTGAAATTAATTGAGAAATTTATGAGGATATATTGCGCACATAAACTAAGTTCCGTTAATTTTCTACGTACATAGGTTGTAGTAAAATTGAAATGCCATTTATTTAATGTAAAATTAATTTAATATAACCTTAGTTTCCCTAGTTTAATTTTATTTTAAACTCATTTTATTTTACCTCGTTAGATGGTAATGTAGATTGCATGTAATAACATACCTATTTTCGTTTTTTTTTATCTCATATATTCTAGTTAAGTAGTTGATGATGTCATATACTTGTAAAACATAGGATGGATTTAATATAGAAGTATATACGTTATATACATACTTTCTGGCGCACTAATAATACGAACTGTTTTATGACAACTTTGATTTTATAGAAACGATATTATTATTGATTGTAGGGTGAGTAAATTTTTTGTTTGTGTTGTTAGCAATTAGTCGAAATCTGTCATATAGTATTTATCTACAAACAAACCTATGTTTCTGTGTGTACCGGAACGTCGGTTTGGTTTTATAAGATAAATGCAGTAAGGCTTAGATTTCGGGTATTATTAATCAATCATTACAGATATACCTAATTTATCAATTTTTGCTTGTATCCATTTTCAAAATTATTTGAAAGACTTTATTTCATAATCTGGTTCTCTATAGGCCGCGAGCAGACACGTGACTCGAGCGGCCTTGCAGTGCTTGGAATCAGCTGATTTGTCTGCGCTTTTCACTTTGACAAGAACCATGTTTCGACTTATTTTGATTTTAAACTACTAAACAGTTATTATTTTACTATTTTCTACCAGTACAACATATGAAATTAAAAATAATAACTTTTTGGCAATTCAAAATCAAAATAAATCAAAACTTTGCTCTTGTCATATTGACATTATTCATGACAAAGTGATAAGCGCACACAAATCAGCTGATTCCAAGCATTTCAAGGTCGCTCGAGTATCGTGCCTGCTCGCGGCGTATAATATAATTTAAAATAAATGAAAAAGTGGCATATCTGCTTAACTACAGTGTGTTAAAAAAACTAACTCCGAGAAGGCTATGAATAAAGGTAGGTCTTAATACTTCCTTAAGAAAGAAGAAAGTATTGTAGTCGCGAAAAATTTCGTTCTCAGATTTCAACGGAAATATCCATTTTGACCATCCCTGAATCCATTTTGACTAATTTCGTCGTGACGTACGTACGTACGTACGTATCTCGCGTAATTCAAAAACGGTAAGCCGTAGAAAGTTGAAATTTTGTATTTAGGGCTGCTATAACATCTAGTTGTGCACCTCCCTTTTTGGTCGTCACATAATTTCCAGAAATGGTACTTTATTTCAAGCCTATAATAGATTTTAATGAAATACTATTTTAAAATATAATCCAAAACTTTTCAAATTTGGTATATAAGACTTTTATGTCAATTGGAATAATATAGTAGATTTTGGTTAAAACAGGCTAACCGGAAGTGATATATTACCTGAAGTTGTTAACAGTTTTTCTTCACTAAAATGGTTTCATTTTGATTTTAGAAATAAATGCTTCAAATAAGAGTTTTAGAGAATTAAATTCTGCGTCTAGCACATCAAATATTATTAAATTAGCCCTTTGTACAAGCGAGATATGTAAATTTAAAACTTCTATACTTTGTGGTTTTTGTAATGAAGCTTGCTATGGATTGAGACAAAAAATAACAAAAAAATAAAAAGTAGATGTTAATGTCAAATTACGTCAAATATGTGCAATTTTATAATTGGGTCTATACTTCATATTGCATGGTCTTGCGTACAAGGAAGTCGTGTGGTATCCACATCAGAGTTTTTTGAAAGTATTTAATTAAATGTCAATTTGACACGAGATATTGTCAAGAATGTTATCTAAAGAAATCAAGACTTTTCTTCTAGAATCTTATTTTAGACATGGAAGTAAATTAGAAAACGAAAGGCTATATTCTCTTGCTGGCTGTTACAATGATTTTCAGGAATATTGTATTCATGACCAATTTAGACAGCTTTTGAATTGAATCATCATGATCAGACATACGTTTCTCTGTTCATAGCCTCGTAATAATACAGTGATATTGTTATTTTTTCTCTGCAAATAACTTTGTACAAAATCCATGAAGTTATTTCGCAGGAAGAAAACTGAAACGAAAAAAAAATAAAACAAATATGAAAGACCATTTGATTTTTATGCTATTTTCTTTGTAATTCTCCGTTCCGTTTATAAGAAAAAGTTGTTAGTTGTTCAAACGTAAAGTAGAAGTTATATTCGTTTGTACCCGCATAAAATTTCTTTCAAGGCAGTTCATAACAGAAATTATCTTGGCGTTGTATCGTTAGCTAAGTGAATAATAACACGTATATGACCGTGTTTGAATTTCTGTGTTTAATTATTTAGTGCTGTGTGTTGGCAGTGCTGATTGCACTAAATGGATATATCAGAGAGTAATTAAATTGTTAGTTGACATTGTATCCGATTAGTCCACGGCGCTGCTGTCGTCTGCAAACGAATAGAGGGAGGAAAAGTCTACACATAAACATACGTGATTATCGCTCTGTTCATCTACTCAGAGATACTCAACAAGTGAGAGATAACTCAACAGAAAAGCAAATAGAGACAATTAGTTGGAATTAATATAAAAAATCGATATTTTGTTTCCAGGTGAACTTCCTGAAGAATTCGGACAGATGATTAAAAATATATTAATTTGTCAATAATTTTGTTGAATAATATAACAATATTGAAGAGAGAAAGGCCGGCCACTACACATTCTAGGAATGGAGACTGAACGAGATCAAGAGATTCTTCAATAATTATTGTATTCCTTCTTATATGGCTTTAGTATTGTAGGGTTCCAGATATTTGAGTATTAAGGAAGTTAGCTTTTGTTTCATTTTTATCTATTGAAAAATAAGACCAAACCATTTTTCGCACTCATTCACTACTGCTTACAAAAGACGAATACGTAACTTTCAAGAATAAAATGTAGATAACAAAGACCCAACCAAAAATTAATCGATTTTAACGAAAAACACCGACGATCCGGAGGCCGAAATTCCGGCGATCCGGCCAATTTTAATCCGGAATCAGGGCCGTTCCTAGCGGACGTGCAATGCGTGCGCCGCACGCAGGTAGCCAAAAGGTGGGGCGGCCGTCGTTACGTTTAACGTATAGATATCACAACAAAATATTTACAATAAATATTTTATTAGATTACAATATATGCGAGAATGTCGCAATATTTTTAAAAAGTTTTATATTTTTTGTGTTTATCAGGTGCTACCCAAAATATCCAAGAATTATATTCTGTCCCAGTGTCATTCTTGGGGAAACATCTGAGAAATCAGTATGATTTTTTCGTGAGTGTAAAAAGCAAAGTGTTAACATCAAGTTTTGTGTTAGGAAAATCAGCATCAATGTTTGGGAGAGCTTCGAGGAGAACTTACAAAAAATCCAGATTGATTTCTGACTGTTCTTTCATATCCTGACACACGCTCAAATAGTTAGTTCTCTTGTCGTTGGACATTCTGTCGTAGAGCGAATTTCATCATCAAATTTTTACTCAAAATTCATTGGCACAAACTCTAAGATATTCTAGTCAATTTCTCCAACTCATCGATTGTTCTACGCACGACGATCAGACATAAACTTATCACAATTTTTTCAATCCTTTCGAACGTTCTGGAAGTCGCTAGACGTCCCGGTCGAGGTTCATCTTCACTCCAATTGACAATCGACCACTTTTAATAAGAGAAAACCACTCGTATACCCTTGCATGGCTCAAAGCTTCATCCCCTTAAGTCCTCCGAAGAAATTCAACAATTTCCGCAGCTGATTTTCTCTAACAGGAACGAGAACTTTACTTCCTGCTATTGAAAAAAACAATGAACAGGCGAGCGCTTCCAAAAAAAAAATAAAAATCACACTGACCGGTCAGATGTTTCCCCAAAGATGACACTTGGGCAATACATCCAAAAGGGTGTCTAGTGAACGCACTTATTGGGAGAAATCAGAATTAGCGCCCTACCAACCACCAGAAAATAATTCTCGGATATTTTGGATAGCACCTCGTATATGTGAATAAAGTATTATAAATAGTAAAAATCATGTTTTCTTGTGTAGTTATCATTTAGAGGCGGCGAATTATATATTTGCACCCAGGTGGCAGTACCACTACGAACGGCCCTGGCCGGAATTTCGGGATTTGTAATCCGGTCTTTCGAAAATCTGTTCCGTTACTAAATATAGATATCTAAATATTCTTTCTCAAAAATAGCACTTGCAACTTGCATAAAAGCTAAGAATTCCTCTGGTTATTAAGGTGATTATTTTTTGATATTTCTTACAACCAATAAAATGTTCCATTTAGTGTCACGTGTCTGCGTTTTAACCAATCCTGTCATTATTATACTGAGAATAAAACTCTAGATATTATTCCCGGGAATAATCTCTGTAGCTTTTGTTTTTGGTGACATATGTCAGATAGTAATCAACACAGAAGTAAAATGAACGAAAAAGACCAATTTTGTGCCATTTTTGACCATGAGATAAACCAATATTACTGAATATATTTTACAAATGGTATTACTCAAAAAAATCTATTTCGTTTTAAATAAGAATGGTTTGTAGTTTTAGAAAGGAAAGTGAATCCTACCTGTTAATTGGTCAAAACGCAAACCGACTACAAGTAAACCATGTTTTTGACTTCATTTTTTGTATAAATATATCATCACGGCGTATTATTACCCATTTCTGGATGAGCCAAACTTTTTCTATTTACAGTTTTCGGTAATGACGATATATCTGTACCATTGAGGACATTTATTTTTGTAATATTTTGAAAAAATATCTAATCCATCATTTATATAAAGTACTCAATTATGTTTAATCTGTTTTAAAAATAAACCAATTATTCAAAACAATGAACAGTATATGAATTAAGATAAACACTTTATTTATTCAATTCTCTTTTTATTTATTAAACAATAGGTACGTACCTCATTGTAATGTGATTGTTTTGAAAGAATTAAATCAATTTTATTCTTTGTACAATGCAACAAAAGTAGGTAACCTGCTATTTCAATACAATATACAGCAAATAATAAAATACCCACCTAAACTTTCTGCAGTATTTCTATGTAAAAGTTTTGGTACCCCTTCCCTGCGTATTTGAGTTAGCACTTGTGAGTCTACTGCACACTTGAAAACAATATTACGCATTTGTACGTCTTCCATTCCATAATTCCGTTTCCGGTTCAAGTTTCCCGGTTTGTGAAGGACCGTGGCAAACAATCCCATTAAAGGAAGAATCACAAGTTTAAGACAGGGTTCTCTCCAAGTATAACTCTGGAATTGTTTCGTTTCATCTAGGACGAAAATAAACAAACATCGTCACGCCTTCGCTCTTCGCTTATAATTGTATAGCGAATGCTGTCGCACAAGGTGATGAGAATAAACGGTCCTTACAGCAAGGACGAGTCAACACTTCAAAAGGATAACAAAATTGCATAAACACTTGGCACTGTTTTACAGTAATAAGCATTTATTTTTTCAATCATATTATTTTTATTATATTTCCGTAGAAAATTTTTACATTTTTTCAGTAATTAATTAAAAGAATATTACAAGAGAAAAAATATATATTCGTAATTTGTTCCGATGAATCTCTGGGAGACCAAATTAAAATATTCTTGTCTTTAAAGAATAAAATAAATGCTTGGTTGACTTAAAATATAAAGGTGCATTCACAAATGAAAATTAGGTTTAGATTTATGGTTTATACTTTAGATTTAAAGAGTTTGGCCGCATATTATGTAATGATTCCATTCACACTTAAGAATTTAGGATCTCTAAATCCAAATCATAAAGCTAAACATTGCAAGATCCAAATTATAGGTTTATGATTTAGTTTGACGTCACAAACTTCACCAATGAGAACGAGTCTGAAATGATATAGATATATACACCCATCTTTATTTAGTATCCGCTTGGTGGATTCGGCTTTTTAAACAAATGCGAGAAAAACATGGAGACTATCATAACTTAATTGCTGAAATATAACCAATAATACCAAGCAAATGACAGTTTCACGGCGCACAAGTGTCAGTTGAGTACTGCTCTACCGATATTTTAATCTTGTTTTTGAAGCATTTACACAGATGTCTGTACATATCAAAACTAATTTTCAGGTAATTTAAACTTTCATTTATGAATGACTTACTTAAACCTAAACAAAAATCATTAACCTAATTTTCATTTGTGAATGCACCTTAAGGCTTTTCAAAATGTTAAACTCTTAAGGTGCATTCACAAATAAAAATTAGGTTTATGGTTTTTGTTTAGGTTTAAGTAAGTCATTCATAAATGTAAGTTTAAATTACTTGAAAATTAGTTTTGATATGTACAGACATCTGTGTAAATGCTTCAAAAACAAGATTAAAATATCGGTAGAGCAGTACTCAACAAGACACCTGTGCGTTGTGAAACTATCATTCACTTAGCATTATTGGTTATATTTGAGCAATTAAGTTATGACAGTCTCCATGTTCTTCTCGCATTTGTTTAAAAAGGCGAATCCATCAAGTGGATACTAAATAAAGATGGGTGTATATATCTATATCATTTCAGACTCGTTCTCATTGGTGAAATTTGTGACGTCAAACTAAATCATAAACCTAAAGTTTGGACCTTGCAATGTTTAGCTTTATGATAAGGATTTAGAGACACTAAATTCTGAAGTGTGAATGGCGTCATTACATAATATGCGGCCAAAGTCTTTAAATCTAAAGCATAAACCACAATTCTAAACCTAATTTTCATTTGCGAATGTACCTTGAGTGTGAATAAATAAAAGCTTGATGTTTCAAATTAAGTCAAGCTTTAAGCCAAATTCGTGAATAGTGGTTTAAAAGATATATTTGGATGAACTTTTTTACCTTCAGATATCTAGAATAGACCTGTTAAAAGTCACAATAAACAGTATAAAAAGGTAAATATATAATTATAATTTCAACTTAATACAAAACATAATAACAGGACAAAATACCAAAAATCAAGAACGTGTTTATAAAATATTTAGCATTATCAGCATTGGCAATCCACGCCAATTTCTATAATCTGTAAAAACAGTTTTATAAACAAAACTTTTGTTTACACTAATCCAAATTAATCGACAATTTTTGAAAAATGTCCATTCGTGTAAATAATAAAATATGGGGTGTTTCATCTAAAAACCAGAGCTTTTTAACTTTCTGAACTTCAACTTCACGTTCACGTAGAAATTACATTTTTCAAAAAATTGTCGATTATTGATTTATATTAGAGTAAACACCAGTTTTCTTTATAAAACTGTTTATTCAGACTATAGAAACTCGATAACATTCTCCAGATATCGACTGAAAAAGAAGTAGCTGTTCTTACAGAAAAAATCATTAACAGTTAAATTACCGGACGTGGTTGATCATAAGTAAAATCGTTTTATTGTTTCATATGCAGAATTTTCCGCTGAATGCAATGGTAAAATAAAAAATATAGCATTCCATTTAAAATAAGAAAGTTAGGGTCTACTTCCGGTTAAACCGGAAGTGCTACTGCTTTGAGAATATTTTAGTTGAAAAGGGCATGTGGGAAAACACCTATATACCAAATTTCGTAAAATAATATTGAGTAGTTTTTAAAATAACGATAACGTAAGCTCGTCCTGAGACATTCGGCATAAATACATAACAGAAAAACATATTAAGCTGATATATGGCGAAATAGCACAGACCTTTAAATGTTTAATACAGGTAACTAAACAAATGAAGATATTTCTATTATAAGTTGTATGATTACTCATATTTATAAAAAAATGTAATGTGTTTGAATACAATACGATTGTTTTAAGCTTTGAAAAAATCTTAAAAAGTACCTGTATTCTTTATAACATGTTGCAATAAAGGAAGTTATTCTAAATGCCATTTCAGAATTCAAATAGTTATAATTATAATCGTAAAGCAGCAGAAACATACTCTTAACATTTCAGCAAATTAAACTAATTATAACTATTATTGTAATTTCAAATAGAAAACATACAATTTATTTGTGAAACTGATAGTTTATAAATATTTTGGAAAATATTTAAAGAGCGTGGAGCAAACGGAAACGTTTCGCTCTGATGTTAGATAACGGATTGTTCAGTTCACCTCGCTTGTGTCAAGGTCACTCAAGGTTTGAACTTTCCTCCTTTCATCTTCCGAACCGATCGACGAATATCAAATACAATATTTCTATAAGTACAAGTATATTCTAACGGGCACTTATTTTACTCAGAGTATTTAGAAGTCCAGATTTTTCCGGATATATTACTTTTAAAGTTATCACAGGATGTACAAAATTAAATAAATATATTTAAATGTCCTACTAATTTTATATTCCAGTATTATTTTAAAATATTTGATCATTCTAACTTTACTGCACATAAACAAGAACATTTACTAATTTTCTTTTTACCTTCCGTCACCTTTAGGTAAGGAAAGTATTGTCTTTGGTCATAAAATTCGATGATGAGTTTTTAATAAATAAGCACGTTTTAGGGTCCCTAGAATTCGATTTTATTATTTTTACGATGATGTCTGTATGTATGTATGGATGGATGTATGTATGTTTGTATGTATGGATGGATGTATGTATGTTTGTATATATGTATGTAAGTATGTATGTATGTATGTATGCATGTGTGTGACGATTTTTTCGGATCGCATAACTCCAATACCACCTTTCCAAAAATTATAATCTTTGCGTATTCCTTTTCTTTGCATCCATATGAAGAGCTGATTAGATTTTGTTTATAATTGGTCGACCAGAAGTACCCTAAATTGAAGATTTTAACAGTTTTTCTTGAAAAAATTCTTTTAAATATTACTTTTTCACATTTAATGTTACTATAAATATTTAAGAATATTTTATTCTCTATACGATTTGATTACATTTTATACTTCATATTCAATGGATATAGAGTTAAAAATTATAAAGAAATTAAATTTCACAAAGCAGTCAGCTGTGCTATAAACATGGAAACATCTACTACATTCAGAAAATTCTGATTGACAAATGTCAGTGTGAAAGTGCAATTTACATAATATGTTTGAGTTATAATTTTACTGAAAATATATAGAATCTTACAAGTAACTTTCTGTATGGAATTTGTACAAAATACATAGAATTGACTGAAGGTAATGTACTGGAAATATGGAATCATTTTCAAAAAAACTTTCTGTGTGGAATTTGTACAAAATACATAGAATTGACGGAAGGTAACGTGCTGGCCACATCAGATTTTTTTATGTGATACAAAACCTTTTATAGCAATTAGAAAATAATAGGATTGAAATACACATTGTACAATTCACAATTTGTTTCAAATTTGATACTATATTGTAGAGTAAAGTCGGTGAATGTGGAATACCATTTTTATTTCATTGAAAAAAACATGCGAGAAGATGGCGGTTAATCATCAAATATTGTATATAGGCCATTTAAAATATACTTTACAAAATAGTAAAACTTTCAGGTTGATTATCTAAAATGATTCATTTATAAGAGCAATTTTCTTCAAAATGGAAATTTTTACACCTGTTGAAAAAGGGATGGTAATGTGGAATACCATAGTGCATTAACGTGGAATATATACCACATAACCATACTTACTTTCACAGTATAAGTATAAGAAAATTCGGAAAACCATGGAAATATGTTCTTTAAATTATTTATTCCTTCTTATCAAAAATATAAACAAAAATAAAATGAGTATGCTATTAGAATGTAACAAAATAAACTATATTATCCCGCACTGCCTTCTGCATGTTTGCTTCTTGCTAGGTATACTTTTCTGGTACATTTTCCTAAACCAAGAACAGTTATCTACTCATATTATAACATTTTCGCTAATTTGGAATATTCCACATTGGCATACCCCTTGGTATTCCACATTAGCGGATTTGTTGACATTAAATTTCCGCCATCGAATTTCATTTAGGAATTAGATTGAAAAATATTTTTTAAATCTAGCCTACATCCCCAAACCCCTATCCACACTGCAGTTGCAAAAAATCGTATTTTCGACTACACAATCAGTAATAAAATTACGTATCTTTACACTTGCTTAAAAAGCTCAGCAGGCACTCGTACTATTTTTCAAGGTTTTTGATGTTATGCACAATGTAGTTAAATTGGTGTCTCTATGTAGGTAATAACTCCCATACACACGTGCATTTGTGCCATTAGATCGCAGATGTCGTGTACCATTTTTTCAAAAAGCGTCTATTCCACATTAGATGACTATTCCACATTCACCGACTTTACTCTACCGCTGGGGACATGTAATATAGACATCACCTTACGGTCACAGCGCTGAAGAAAGTACCACAGATGATAATTTTATGTAATTTCAATGAACAGAAAATTTAAGAAACATTTATTTTAAGAAAGACTATTAAGCAATAAAATAAAATTTGTAAATTCTTTTAAAGAAGAATAAAAAATAAAATACAAATACTTTGAACTTGAATAGCCAAATAAGAGAACACTGAACATGAAGATCAAGCAAGAAATGATGGAATCGCGGAAGAAAAGAGAAAGGAACTACAGCACAAGAACCGAAAATTGTGCAAGAAACAGAAAACAGCGAAAGAAGTTTGTGCAGCAATTGACACAAATGAAGACTATACCTAGCGGTAAAACGGTATCTAATTATACAGGATGGGTAATATGCCGTGATGATATATTTATATTATTTATACAATATATAAATTACTGAATAAAAATTATCGTACCATAGCTATAGTTTCATTCGTGACTTATGTTCAGGAATGTAAAAATAATTAAACAAAATGCTATTCTTTGTAATGAAATATGGTTAAACAATTATGTCAAATAATGAACTTAAACATCTTTACAGTATTTCAAAAATTACTTTAAGCAACAGATTCATATAATTTTTTTCACGTGACTAGGAAACGGTCATTACAGATTGTTAAAGAATTCAGTGATATAAACGTATAGTGAATGAGGAACAATCGAACATGGATGCGTATTTATCTACATACGAATACGGAAGACAATGTAGGAGACGTATCCGTGTAGGTATTTACGCATACAATAATGCCACGTAGTCGCATTCACATTGTGATCTGATGGCTACTTCATGTCATGTAAATACCCAACATAGAGAATAGCACCATATGTGATTCTTACTATCTATGTATATTTGCACACGCTCATCTATTTGCAAACCAACAGGATTCAATAAAATGAAATTTTACTACAGTACTAATATTGAATTTGGTTTTACTCATACAGAGATATCATAGACTATTTCACTCATAAATTTATAAGCCAATCCAAATTCATTTCGACAAAACGTCACGAAATTTTTTTCGCATCCTTTAAATGTTAAATATCATTTTTTTCACATTTAATGTTATTATAAATATTAAAGAACATTGTATTCTCTATACGATTTGAATGCATTTTATACTTCATATTAAATGGATATAGAGTTATAAAATTATAAAGAAATTAAATTTCATAAATTAGCTAGCTATGCTAGAAACAGCTACTATATTAACAGGCCTATTCTACTAAAAATATGTATAACAATATCGTTACCATAGTCGCTAAGCATTGGGTTGAACGACTTTAATAACGACAAATGCCAAAAAGGTATTCTACTAATCATATCGTTATCGAGATATCGTTATGATAAGTTTAACGAAAATATCTAACTTCATGTTGATTTTGACAGAATAAATTTATATTTGTTTTTCAATTCAAATTTGACATTGATTCAAATTTGCAATTTTCGTCGTCCATAAAATTATGTATTATTCTCACCCTCGTTTTACAGTTTACACGCTCCATATCTACTTGCGCCGTATGAAATTTGATATAGGTATATGTCTATAAAATGATCAACAATAATATTGCAGATTTCTATTAATGATATGATTATTAATGATTGACATAATACCACATATGAATCCTTTTCTACTGATATCCTCCTTGCTATTGATTTCTGATAGCTTCCATGAGCAAAAAAAAAACATATGTAATGTAATACGCATAAATAATAATTTATAAATCTAGAAATTTTTGGCAAACCATCTCTTCAACGAGTTCCTCATATATGGTGATATTTGCGTAAATAAATATCTACATGCTTCTTTATTCATCAAAAAAAAAAAAATTGTCAAATTTTCCTCCGGTACAGTAAAAGGACGATTATATAAAATGTCATATTAAAAAATGTAATAATATCTAATAATAATATCTTGCTCAGATACAATTAATAAAATATCTTCTTCAGCCATTTTTACTTTTGTTTTCAAAATCGTTATTATAACTACATGTCGCATGGTAACGACTCGTAACGATACATATTTTTTTAGTAGAATAGGCCTGTAAGAAAGTTCTGACTGAAAGATGTCAGTGTCAAGTGCAATTGACATAGTCGTAGTATGTTTGTGTTATAATTTTACTCGAAATATAGGATATTTTTGTTCGAAACTTTCTGTATGGAATTTGTATAAAATATATACAACTGTCGAAAGGTAATGTACATACAAGAAATTTAGAATCTTTTGCAAGGAACTTTCTATATGGATTTTATAGAAAATACATAGTCATTTACGAAAATTCTACCGGTAGATACCGCATCTACTGACTGTGTGTGAAAACACGAGTGGTAAAAAGTTACCGTGTTCGAAAATTGTACAATATCTACCAGATCCATCTACCGGATTCATGAAGAATATAATCTCAAAAAAAGGTAGTGATGCAAAGCGAAGCGCACGCGTTAAAAGTTTGGTAACTATATCAAATTTCTAACCTGTTTCAAATTGTTTTATAGGTTATGGATCTACCCTGTTTACCACTTGCGTTCTTAAACTATCGATTCCGGTAGGTATAACCTGATAAACAGCTGTTTATCGGTAACAGTTCACCGGTAGAATTTTCGTAAATGCCTTATATAACTGACGGAAGGTAAAGTGCTGGCCACATCAAATTTTTTAATCATTACTTTGCGAGATGTTTAAGGTTTATTGTCAGTGCCATTGTGACGTCACATTAGTGCTACCTTTTTCTCGTTGCCTGTCTAGTATAGAGCTTGTGCCAGAGAAAGATATAGCAATAGGTGTCGCCGTGACGTCATGTTGACATTAAAAACAAATGTATTTAAACTAAAAACAGTTATAACTTTTTAATACTACCAATTGCTTCAAAATTAAAAGAACTTTCATTTAAAATAATTTTTAAAAAACCAGAGTGCTGGACCCCATTCTTCATAAAAAAAAGTTTAACATGAACAAATCTTTTTCAATAAAGATTACTAATTATCGAAAATAATTCGTTTTTAATTAAGGTGGGTCTTATTTGCCTCCAGGACCTTATATGTAATAACTAAATTCGCTTTCATTTGCATTTAAAACTAAAAGTAAACCCAATTTTCCTAGCCATATCTATTATTCTTGAGGGTTTTGTTTGATTGCAGTAAGTTCTGGAGTTCAACAGTTCATTGGTGTACGTCAAACACGCACGCAAGAGATCACAAATCGCCTGGGTGATATTAGAATCAATTTCCGTATAACACGAAATGCGAATTCATTATTCATTCAAGTTTTTAACCTTTGTGCAACCTTCACTGTTATCTCGTGTTACCTGCAGCGTACATAACGTGAACATTTCACTGTGCTAACTGCACATACTCGCAAAAATGCACAAGTACCTCTAACATACTGAAGAAAATGATGCAAATGCATTACACTATGCGTCTATGAGATAACTTAGGAAAGAAAGTTTATATGTACAATAATAAACAGGTATAATTTACACTTACTTTCATTTTATTACCGAATAGTTTTATCAAAAGTTTTTTATTTAAATTATCTACAAAAAATTATATTACTTTTCCACGACTGGGAAATATATTACGTGCAAGACTGTGTTTACATTATTTCGAAGTAATATCTAACAATTTACAACTGCAAATATTTATATTCATTCGCTCATAAAATGATGAATTTTAGCGTTTGTTACACTTTCCAAATCCCTGAGGGACTCAAGTAAAAATAAACAAGATGTTTCCAAAACATCATATAGTTACTATGATCTGCACTACATTTTGAGCAGGCGTTGAGTTTAAATTTGACCAATTTTTTGACATTTGTATTGTCAAATTGTAATATTAATTTCTTTTACACTTATGGTTCCATTTGATACGGGAGTGCGAAAAATAGCGTATATACCACAGGACTAAAGTGCATTCAATCCCTCAGGTGATTATTTTCCTCACCTTCGGCTAGGAAAATAAACTTCATCCATAGGATTGAATGTTCACTTTAGTCCCTGAGTATATAATAGACTATTAAGGCCCATTCAGAATAAAAAAAGTTAGTGGTAGTGTAAGAATTAGTGGCATCGGTAGCGTAAGAAATTTATAGTAAAAATTATTTCCATTCACAATGAAAAATTATTGAAATTATAGTTTCTAGGAATTTTTATTATAAATTACTAGGGTGCAAGGTTGACAGTTATAGCTGTCATTTTATTTTTGCACAAAAAGCAACTGACACAGATGATGGCTTATTAATTACACTTATCCACAAGCACTCCATTGTGTGAGATAAGCGAAGTGATTAAATGAATTTAAAATTATTTCAAAAAAAGTAAATGCGTGGGCACAAATTGCCTTTGAAATAAGCGAAAATGGTTATGTGTTCACTTTTAATTGTGCAAAGTTTATTAATAAGTCTGTTGGTTTCTATAGCGCAACATCTGAGGCACACCACCAAATAATCATTTTTCTATTGCTCATTTTACCTGATGAAATCAGAAATCAGATGTCAATAAACGTCAAAACTGTTAAAAAAATTAAGCGGTAGCGTAGTGGTAATGTAGAAGTTTGGAGATTGCAAACTCCTACCGCTGCCATTGCCACTGCGCTGCTACTAATTTTCTTAATTTTTGGATGTGAACGAATACATTTGCTATAACGCATTCTATCTTTTACCCAGGCCACTACCACTGCCACTAATTCTACCGCTACGTTAATTTTTTTGTTGTGAATGATACTTTATTCGCCTTCAAAATCGGGCGCAATTTGGATTTTATCGTCCGAGATCTTATAAAGTTGCCAAGCAACAGCTATTCAAACGTCAAAATTGTCGTTTTTAGATAAATGTCAGACGACATAATAAATTCGATAAATCACATTTTTTGAACACCGCTGTTCGTAAAACTATTCGTATCCTTTCTCGTATACGTCTTTTCACTTTTGTGGAACCAATATGCTTTGTGCGTCGTCAAATTCAATCGATATTTCTTTTGAATAATCGATATTTTCCATTTTCATTTGACACTAAATTAAGATTTGTTATAAACAAACAATATAGCTAGAAACCACAGCATACTTAAAATTCACAGCGCCCGCACAACGATACCGAATATATACTCATTGAATCCTTGAATTTTGAGAACCAAAATAAAATAAAACGTTGTATGTACCACGGGCAGAATCAAGATTATAGCACTCGGGAAAATTAAAAGTCTCCGCTACGCGTCGAGCTTTAAACATTCCCCCGTGCTACAATCTTTTAACTATGCCCTTAATACATAAATAACTAATATAAAATCGGTAAAGTTTGTGTAATTCATGACGTGAATTGAATTTCATGCCAAATCCAAATATTTAAACTGGGTTATCCTATCTTTAATAACGTCAGAGTGATGGATGAAAAAATGAAATTTTGTAAGAAATTGTCGACAAAAATTATTTAAAAATCATCGAAATATTACTTAATTTGAAGCAAACTGTGAAGTAATAAAATCTATTAGACTAAATATTAAATATATAAGATTGCATATTTTTAGTGTAATTCAAATTTCTGTCAAATTGTTTTGTTTAATTATGTTTACTGGTTTCAGGATATTATTCCATTGTTTACATGTACAAAAGTAGGCTGGTAACTAGGTAATAACTGTAATTGGGGCCTATTCTGTAACTCAGTGGTTAATTTTCAACCAGTGGTTAAATTTTTTAACCAATGAAATATGTTGACATATAACAGAAAAAGGGATTTTTATTTGTCAAAACAATATCTATTGGATAAAAGTTTTAACGAATGGTTAAAAATTAACCACTGAGTTACAGAATAGGGCCCTCTGTATGGTAATATTATTACCGTACTGATTTGTCAACAACGGTCTACAAAATGAAAATAAAATAAGATGAAAATATAATGGTCTTCCTTAATACATAGAGATAACGTTAGCCTATCGTTCTAAATACGGTCTACTTTATTCTAAAGTAATAAACATGTGGAACAAAGCACATAATTTGAATATTTGTCATATTGACATATGTCAAAATAATTGTTCTGTTAACCATAGCAATCAGAAAGTAGCATTAATGAGAGAATTTCAAAAAATGGTATTTATCAATAATGTCTTAATATTCTGAAACCGATAAAATCTTAAAATCCTCGCTCTACGAGCTTGGATTTCAAACCGACATCTTCGGCAGTTATGATATACATAACATTCCTAGGTATGTTAATAGCTATTAACGTAACTCTTTGACAGTTCATCCTTGATAAAAAATGAAAGACTCCTTTTTTGTACAAAAAATGCAAGCTACAATTTTTATAATAACTACTTTTTGTCTTGGAAATAGGATTTTTTTCTGAGCAAGTACGTTTTAAACTCTCTATTGTTTGGACTAAAGATAATGTTTTCTGTAATTTATCAATGACTACGTTTATCTCGACAATTCAAACGGCTTCAAGTATATTGTGACTTGAAAAATCCTATTAATTCGTGTCGACTAAAAAATGTAGTTAAACACTAGATATGCAAACAGACAGGGAAAGGAATTTGATATATAAATCTAAAAATTGTCATGTTCTTATTTGACTTCTCTTTTAAAAACATTAAAAAATATTTGTTTCTTCATCACTCCAAATATTTCGCTTTTGGACAATTTTACTAAGTTTTATGTCGCGACTTTTATAAAATATGGTAAAATGCAAATAACCTACAAATGATATGAATTTAATAACACTACAACGTATTGCAGATGTGCGCTTGCGTAGTTACATTATTTGAAGCTTCACTGTTTATTTCGACTGAAGTCAAGCCGCTTCATAAGTCCAAGCCTGTTATTTTATAGGCTTGACTTGACATTTTCAAGCGGCTTGAAATATTAATCTCGATCGTTTATTTCGAAGATTGAAAAGGGATTTACTAAATTCAAGCGGCTTGAAACGTCAAGATAAACGTAGTCATAGTACATAAATGTCAGTTACATTATCTAGAAAATGTTAACAATGACAGAGAATTAATTATTAATTAAAAATGTAAATAAATTTTAATTTCGCATATATGTAGAACAATATTATATTACACAAAAGAAAAACTTTTTTAGTTGTCATTTTTGACAACATATTTCAACTGGAATATGTATTTTAATCCCAAGCAAATAAACCACATCAATTCCCATCAACATGACAACATGTGCAATGCATTTGCATTCGGATGATTAGATTAATTTTGATCCATATTCATTCGCTTTTACATATAATCATCAGAGAGATCATGGTTTGTTAATTAATTTGTAGGTTATAATTTGTTATACAAACTGTAGTTCAGTTCATATACTCGTATTACACAAATATTAACACATGTGTTAATCATTGGAATAGAGCTAATCGAAATATGAGATAATTTTCAACAGGAAACAATAAAACTTAAATTAGTTCCTCTTTCATTATGACAAGCATTGATGATGGATTCTATTAGGTACTTACTTTCTATCTTACATTTAAAATAATATACTACATATGAAATAATAGTTGACTTTCAACTAATATAGTTGAAGATGTGACTCACACAATCATATTTTTTATCATTGTTTTAACTAATATAGACAATTTGTATCTGTTACTAAAATCTTAGTTGCTTGATAATTTTTAATACTATGTTTGAATAAAACAAACATTTGAAGAAAGAAGAAGGTATATATCCTAACATTCATAAATATGAAATATGAAAAATCCAACAAAGAAAAATTCTAAGAACAAAAATACAAGTGTGTGTTATAATATTAAAATCAGGGTAGACCTGATTTAAATCATTTGATTTAAATCACGATTTAAATCAAATTTTATAAAATAATTCATTTTTTGTAGAAAAATCATTTGTTTTTCAAATTATTTTACATGAATAAATAATCATCACGGCTTATTACCCATTGCTGGGTGTGCCAATCTGTTTTGTATACAGATTTCGATAATTATGACATATTTGTACCGTGCGGGCGTTTACCAGGCGTCACCTCACGGGCATTCATTGCTGGCGTGGAGAGTGCACCACAGGAGTCAATTTTATGCCATTTAAAATTCGAAATATTTGGCGTCGGTCGGGATCGAACACGGTTTCCCAAATTCGCGACCAGACACTCAGGCACGAAATACCTTAAATGCAGAGTTAAGAAAAAGAAAATTCTACTATGGTCATATAATATAAAAATATATACCTATGGACCATAGGAATACAATGGTAAAATTTTCATATATTTGTAAATTCTGCCCTATTAATTTTAGAACTAAAGTGTAATTGTTCAGAATTAAATACTGCATAAAATGAGCCTAAATTTATTGATATAATAGATTTTTGGCATGAGATAAACATAAAATAAAATATCCGGTTTAAGCTTTTTACAGAGTGCCATGCAAGACGTGTTTTGACCTGTTTCATTTACGTAGATATGGTTTAAGTTTAAAGTTTAAACAGGCGCGCGTGGTCGCGTTATATACTATACGTATAAACAAAAATGCAAATGCATTCTTTGGGGTTTTATTACAGATTTCGTTTTCGATTATGAAATAAAATATCTATATTGCTTTAAAACAATTAAAAAGTGCAATAACACCAACAGGTCTTTAAAAATAAAAAATCTGATGTGGACACCACACGACTTCCTTGTACGCAAGACTAATATGAAGTATAGACTCAATTATAAAATTGCACGTATTTGACGTAATTTGACATCTATTTTTTATTTTTTGTCCTAATCCATAACAAGCTTCATTACAAAAACCAAAAAGTATATAAGTTTTAAATTTATATATCTCGATTATACAAAGGGCTAATTTCATAATACTTGATGTGCTAGACACAGAATTTAATTCTCTAAAACTCTTATTTGAAGGATTTATTTCTAAAATCAAAATGAAACCATTTTATTCATGAAAAACTGTTAACAACTTCAGGTAATATATCACGTCCGGTTAGCCTGTTTTAACCAAAATCTGCTATGTTATTCCAATTGATATAAAAGTCTTATATACCAAATTTGAAAAGTTTTGGATTATATTTTAATATAGTTTTTCATTCAAATCTATTATAGGCTTCAAATAAAGTACCATTTCTGAAAATTATGTAATGACCAAAAAGGGAGGTGCACAACTAGATGTTATAGAAGTCCTAAATACAAAATTTCAACTTTCTACGGCTTACCGTTTTTGAGTTATGCGAGATACGTACGTACGTACAGCCGTCACGACGAAATTAGTCAGAATGGATTCAGGGATGGTCAAAATGGATATTTCCATTGAAATCTGAAAACCGAAATTTTTCCCGAATACAATACTTCCTTTACTTTGTACAAGGAAGTAAAAAATTTAAAAAAATCATGATTTACTTAATTTTTTTTAAATCAATGATTTTTATTTTTTTTAAATAAATCATGATTTTTACCAACGCTGATTAAGATTCGAGATATATCAATTCAAATCTACCTGACGACTATTCTGCTAATGAAAAACTTATCACAAATTAAATGAAGCATTTAATCTGACTTTGATTTAAAACCAATCAAAATTAAACAACAGCAAATACAAATTAGTGTATTGAGAACTGAGAAATGCTCTAAACGAGTATTGGAAATGTGACCTAGATCAAATTTAGATAAAATATTAATATAGATTTCAAAATAACATACTAGTATTTTTTAAAATTTGATAAACATGAATAGCATTCCACAAAAACAGCATTATATACAGGCTTATCTCTTACTCTTGTGCTCTCATTTCAATTGGATTCTAGGGACCTTAAAACGTGGTCATTTACCAAAATCTCGATATGCGATTTTTAGCACGATCCCTATACCTCCCTTACCAAGGGTAGGGTAGCGGGGAGATAAAAAGGTTGTATTATTCTTGTTGTATGAGTTCCGTAAGATTTTTTAATAATTTAAAAACTACAACATTAACTTTTAAAGATATCATATAAAAAGTAATAAAAACTCATGTCCAATTTTATTTTTTGCAAATGGAATGGATACTAACTAGTAGTATAATAACAATATTTAGGAAACAGCAAAGCCAATTTTAATTTCAGCAAAAGCAATTCAGTTTTATTACAATTTTATCGTATCCCAATTCCATTTCACAAACCATTCAGTAATTCCCTGCATCCTATTACCAATACGCCTTGTATCCTCCTACTAACAAAATTTCTCTTCGACAAAAAGCCGAGGAAAACAAATTGCATTTCGAAACTATAACAGCAACAGCAAAGTTGAAACCAGAAACCCACTCTCAGTTGTCGTTGCGGGAATCGAAAACGAACCGCCATCGTTCGTTCTTGCGCTCAGCGTCGGACTGGCCATTGTGGCGATGTGGCGATCGCCACAGGCCCGGCGAGCGAAAGGGCCCGGTCTATCTAAACTTGTAACTATCATACTTAGTTAATAGTTTTTAATATGATAAAGAGAAAAAAATCTTAAAGAACTGATTGTAGATCAAGTATAAACATAATTCAAGAGTCTGACCTTAACCAGAGAACAGGCGTAGCGTATCAAAGAAAACTACACGCCAATATAGGCTTACTTCTATCCCTGTCTTCACCCCAAACTCCAACATCACCCCGGCCAATGCATTCTAGAAATACGTGCTCAACGGGCATGTGCAAAATCTACTATGTAGTAGATATAAAATTTAGTTTTAAGTTATGTGTGGTTTGATGTGACGTTTCACTTTTCACATAGTAGACTTTCATTATCAGATTCATAAAAATGATGAAATTCAGAGTTTACTAACTCCATTTTTATTCCGGATTAAAAATTTTAATATGAGATCTATTCACGAAACAGAATACCTAAGGTAGGAGTTAAATTCTGCAACTGTCATTTTAATAACAATTTTTGACGCCTTAACTCTTGGGATTGTACTTAAACTTAAGTATTCCCAATTACACCTACAAGGCTTAAATTTTAAGCGTCCCATAGACAAAAAATGTAAATCGAAACAACAATGCATAGTAATTCATTTAACATTTTATAACGACGTAATATTATCATTTGTGAAACATAGCACCTAAATGAAAATTAATTATAAACATTGCACCTACAAAAAAAAGATTATCTTTAATAGTATTCACCATTCACTATTAATATGATTTGATTACAATAAAGAAAATGTTTCAAAAATGATTATAACAATATATTTATAATTTTAATATTTAAATTCATTAACTTCGTAATGCATACTTCGCATGTGCGTTATTTAATTTATGTCCCAAATTTGGCCAAAATATACATGTTTGAGACGCGATTTTCATATTAGATTACTGCTAATTCTATACAACTAGTACAGTTATCTTTAAATTATTTTTGTAGTTATTCTCAAAACTAAACCATTTCTATGTCTATGTATGTATTTTTTCTCAAATAACGATACACCATTAAAATGGTCTTCTGATGGGGTAACTTTTGCCTAATTTACCCGACATCAGAACTCTTATATTGCTTGAGATCCCCATGCAAGGAGTATTTCAATAAATCTGTTTTCCCATGTTAATCGTCAATGTCACGGATTCATTAATGTATTTTTTTTTAGAAAAAAACCTTCATTCATAACCATTTTTGTTTCATTAATAATATTTTGAATGGGCCAGAATAGGGGGCCCGGTAATCCAAATCGCCACACTCAGAAATATGTCCCAGTCCGACCCTGCTTGCGCTATCAACGCCGACTGCATAAAAACCATAAATAACACCCAGAGCGACACTTACACACTTCTGTAATTTAAGCAGTTCCTATTGTGTCACTCGGTATCTAAACATTCACACACAACGCATTTATCAAGAATTTGTCACTGTATTTGGAGGCATCATTGCGAAAATGTTCTCGTACAATTGTGGTTTGATTTATTCCCGTGAAAAGAAATATATTTCTGGAGCAGAAATGTAATGTATGACATTTGAACTCAAGAAATATTGCATGAAGAAGAGTAATCATTCATTTCAGTAATGTCAAATGGGAACACGTGCATTGCGGAATATAGAATAAAGTTTCACTGTTACAAATATGCAAATGCTCCAATCACTTTAAAATGATCAATGGCATAAGGTGGTCCCAAGCGGTTACCCATCCAAACAAAAACCATACTCGCTCACGCTTCAAGTTATACAGGGTTATACGCAGAGCTGGGCAATACTTGCAAGAAAAGTACTTTATTAGGCTTGCAAGTATTTTCAGTACTTCAAGTACTGTACTTGAAGTACTTTCTATTTATAGTACTTTGTACTTGACAAAGTAAGTCTATTCACAGGTACTTGGTACTTAATACTTGGAAAAATACTTGAAGTACAATGAAAAGTACTTGAAGTATTTTTAAATACTTGAAGTACTTTACATAATACTTGAAGTATTTTAAATGTACTTGATTTACTTTAAATGTACTTGAAGTGCAATGAATAATATAAAAGTTAACAATATTATGAGAATTATTTGTCTGTCAGTGTTTCTTTTGCAGTGGTGTGGTGTTATTACTGTAGTACATAATTTGAATTTCATTAATAAATATATTTTCAGCGATAATATAAAAGTTAACATATATTTGCAAATTTTTTGGCATAAATAAATAAATTCTAATCTGCACACTGCATATACATAAAATGTTTATATTACCCAACTACAGTGCTGGGACTTTGACGTATCGCCTGGCAATCGCATGACGTAAAAATAACATCATTCTAACATCTCGGTACAGCTTCTCGTATCGCTTGTCGATCATATGACGTCAATTTTACGTTATGCGATCGCTAGATAATACGGCAGTCCTAGCGAGGAACTCTCGTTTCAAATAACCCAATATATATCGCATATTGAAATTTTTGTCACTAATCACCTTTTAAGGTCCATAGATTCAGAAAACTATCGATTATCTGAAAAAGTACTTGCACCCAAATTTACAAGTACTTTTTCAAGTACTTGGTACTTTCAAGTACTTTAGAAACTAAAAAAGTACTTGTACTTCAAGTACATTTAGAAACATTAAGATACTTGGTACTTGTACTTCAAGTACTACTTTCCGATACTTTGCTCTGGTTATACGGTTAGGTGCGAACATAGGGATTTAACATGGGATTTTAGTTTTATGTAATTTCCTGCGCCCCCTATTCATTTTACGACCAAATCAGTAGAGTGCAAAGTTGTTCAGAATTATTATAAAAGTTACATTTAAAACTATATTTACCTTCCGTCACCTTTAGGTAAGATGAATAAGTTTTTAATGAATAAGCACGTTTTAGGGTCCCTACAATACGATTTTACTATTTTTATGATAATGTATGAATGGATGTAAGGATGGATGTATGTATGTATGTGTGTGTGTGTGTGGCGATTCTTTCGGATCGCATAACTCAAATACCACCTTTTCAAAAATTATAATTCTTGCATATACTTTTTCTTTACATCCATATGGAGAGCGGGCCTCAATTTTATAACTTTAAATTCTGTCTAATTTCAAATTATGTCGGAATTCGGTTTTCCCCACTACGAATTCTATTGCTCCAAACCAGTAGAAATTGAAATCTGACAGAATTGATATCCTCAATTCCTTCTCCATATAGATTTCATATTCTATTGATCTGGAGTAGTAGATTCGTAGTGGGAAAAACTTAATTCTGACAGAATATAAAGTCAGACAGAATTTAAAGTTACAAAATCGAGGCCCTGAGTAGATTTTGGTTAGTACCCTAATTTGAAGATTTTAACAGTTTTTCTTGAAAAAACGCTGTTAAATATCATTTTCTCACATTTAATGTTATTATAAATATTAAAAAATATTTTATTCTCTGTACGATTTGATTACATTTTATACTTCATATTCCCATTGAATATAGAGTTAAAAAATTATAAAGAAATTAAATTTCATAAAGCAGTCAGCTGTGCTAGAACCATGGAAACATCTACTATACTGTATCTGGTTTAAGATTGCAGTGGTGTGAAAATAGGAGCAGTTTGATCTTGTTGTTTGATTGGATAATATCGAGGTATTAGCCAATCAGAAAACACAGCAAACTGCTCCTCGCACCAATGCAATGGATATAGAGTTATAAAATTATAAAGAAATAAAATTTCTTAGATTAGCCAGCTATGCTAGAAACAGCTACTATATTAAGAAAATTCTGATTGAAAGATGTCAGTGTCAAGTGCAATTGACATATTAAGTAGAATCTCTTACAAGAAACTTTATGTATGTAATTTGTACAAATTACATAGAACTGACAAAAAGTAATGTACTGGCCACATCAGATTTTAAAAAGAAATTTCAAAATTTCTTTTACTTCGCAGCAATAGCCATGACATTATTGGCTTTCTGTTTTCTGGTTTTCAGTAAATCTGACATATACGTATACAGATATCGGTAATGATGAAATATTTGCACCGTGCGGGCGCTTACCAGTCGTCACCTCACGGGCACTCATTGCTGGCATGGAGAATGCACCACAGGGATCAATTTTGTGCCATTAAAAATTGGAAATATTTGGCGTCGGTCGGGATCGAACCCGGTTTCCCAGATTCGCGACCTCCCACTCAGGCACGCGGCCACGAGACCCCATATATGTTCCTTATTCGAATAAACATTAATTACTTGATTTAATTTAGTTTACGAAAAAAAAAACAGAATATTTATATCGGTTTCTATGTCATAAGTCGTGGCTAATACTACTAATTAATGGAACTTTTGAAATTTATTTTTAAAATTGTGAAGAAACCAAAAAAATAATAAGAAATGTAAAAAATAGTTTTATTTACAACTTTTAATATTGTTCAACTTTGCACTGCACTGTCTTTTCCGTAAAATGAACAGGAGAGCATGAAATTACGTAAATCTAAAATTCTATGTTAAATCCTTATGTTCGCACCTGACAAACTGTATAAATTATTAGTACAATAGTGCCAGGTATTAGTATTCTCAAACTTAAATAAATGCAAAAAATAATTAAAAGCATAACATTTTTGTGGCAATATTATGCTGAATAATAGACACAAATTGTTTGATGTTGAAATTATCATTTTCCGATGATTTTGTTAAGAAACTGATAAAATTTTCTTCTTAATTTTTTAACAATTAAAGGAGTCCATTATTATTGCCCTCCAGAACGTTGTTTTTGTTTTCCTTTCCTTTCAAAATAATTAATCAATCTTCGTATTATTACAGATCACCTTGGTTATTACATTGTTTTGTCTATAGCTATACCAATTCCCCCGTCTTTTATCTTTGACCATGCTCTTCATAATATCTACAGAGCTGAAGAGAGTGTCTGAAAGCCTCGTGCGGCATTGTATTGTTGTATAGTGATCTCGATCACGAGCTGGGATAATTAGGAGCCGGAGCCGGATCACAATGCGGAAATTTAGTATTCTTTTGCACTTGGATGAAGTGAGGTTACGTGCTTGGTTCTAGTTCTAGCTCTACTCTTGGTGTCTGACCGTTACAGCATTATAGGTAATTATCTCAGTCACGCGGGGAAATTGTTCATTACGGGTGCCAGGACCATCAATGACTCTGCGAAGCCAATAAGAGGCGAGAGAAATCAATAGAGAGCCTGTAATTCTTAAAATAGAACTAGTGGAGCTGTCTATTAAGAAAAATCGGACCTTTTCAAAATTTATTTCTTATTACATTTTGAAAAGTTATCTCCAATATAACCAACAAATATTAATATATTTGGTTACAGATCTAGAAATTTAGCAGTATTGGTTGGATGCATAAGTTCGTAGTATTTTTTACTTCCTTGTACAAAGTAAAGGAAGTATTCTACGAGTATTCGTGAAAAACTTCGGTTTCCAGACGTGACGCCTATACGTACGTACGTACGTACGTATCTCGCATAACTCAAAAACGGTAAGCCGTAGAAAGTTGAAATTTTGTATTTAGGACTTCTATAACATCTAGTTGTGCACCTCCCTTTTTGGTCATTACGTAATTTCCAGAAATGGTACTTTATTTGATGCCTTCAATAGATTTTAATGAAAAACTATATTAAAATATAATCCAAAACTTTTCAAATTTAGTATATAAGATTTTTATATCAATTGGAATAACATAGTAGATTTTGGTTAAAACAGGCTAACCGGAAGTGATATATTACCTAAAGTTGTTAACAGTTTTTCTTGAATAAAATGGTTTCATTTTTATTTTAGAAATAAATGCGTCAAATAAGAGTTTTAGAGAATTAATTTCTGCGTCTAGCACATCAAGTATTATTAAATTAGCCCTTTGTATAAGCGAGATATGTATATTTAAAACTTATATACTTTTTGGTTTTTGTAATGAAGCTTGCTATGGATTAGGACAAAAAATAACAAAAAAATAACGTCAAATACGTGCAATTTTATACTTGGGTCTATACTTCATATTGGTCTTGTGTACAAGGAAGTCGTGTGGTGCCCACATCAGATTTTTTATTTCTAGGGAAAGAGTGCGTTGGAAAACAATGGAGGGTTATACAGAGGCATATTTTCATACGTAATATAACAAGTGATATGATTATCATTGATGATATTTTCGAGTGGAACCGAGTTGCTGATTTCACGAGTCCGAAAGACGAGTGAAATGTGCTGCTTCGCTTTCACGAGCAATATCTTCGATTATTAATCATATCACGAGCTTATATTTAATGAGAGAATATAATGAATTTTTGTGACACATTGTGTGTGCTGCTAACCTAACTTCTAATTATTTGTATTACAACAAGGTTAATTTGACAATTGCCTTTTTATTTTCTTCGTTGTTGATATCAACCCAACGATCATCGCACATTTTTATACTCAAAATTAACTGTCAATGTCAAATAAAGAAAACAAATCCCTTAGTAACGAATATAAATAAGGTGACAATTTCTTTGTTTTTTATCATCGCTGTGATAGACATGTAACTAGGGAGATTCTGAATGTTGATTCGCGCAAAACATGTCACGTGACTCATGAATTATATTCTCATACGTAATATAACAAGTGATACCTATGACTATCATCGATGATATTTTCGAGTGAAACCGAGTTGCAGATTTCAAGGTTAATTTGACAATTGCCTTATTATTTGCATCGATGTTGATATCAACCCAACGATTATCGCACATTTTTATACTCAAAATTAACTGTCAATGTCAAATAAAGAAACAAATCCCTTAGTGACGAATATAAATAAGGTGATAATTTTTTTGTTTTTTATCATCGTTACTGATATCTGCGTACAAAGCAGATTGGCACACCCGGCCGTGATGATATATTTATTTATTTTATTTATCATCGCTGTGATAGACGTAACTGGCGGAAAACATGTCACGTGACTCATGAATTATATTCTCGTACTGTCATCTATTGATATTTTCCTTGAACTATACTTGTGACTCGGTTCACCCTTTGCTATATTACAAACGAATCGCTGTCATGGTGCCAGTGCCAAATATGAAGTGAGTGTATGGTCTTTACAATAGTGACCCCCGCCATAAGTATAAAGAATACATGATAAATGTGAATTTCTTTAAATTTCCATATTCAATTATGTAAAATTCAAATGTCAAAACACAAATGACAGATCTTTAAAAATGGTGATGGTTTGTTTGTTATATGATCTTCCATTTCAACTTTTACCTCTACTTCTTTTTCTCCTTTGTGACGTCAAAATTATAATCCTCCATTTGTTAGACATTATGGTAACGTTGTTTTAATGTTATACTTGATCTTGATACTATTGATTAATTATATAATTTTTGAATTTGCAAAATTGTGTAAATTATTGTTGAAAGAAAATAGAGTGTCAAGTAGAAAAATCTGGTGTGGCCAACACAATACCTCCCGCCATTTACAGCCCGAGTTACAAAAAAGATTAAGCTAATCCTTATTTTTGGATTAGCGAATTTTACTCTAATTTTGGCAGTTTATTTCTTAAGTCTAATCTAATCCAAGTAACTACCTTTTTTTGACAATAAAATGAAGATTAAATTTTAAATACCAGGATAGAATAGAATTCAGTAATCCAAAAATGAGAATTAGCTTAAACGTTTTTGTGAATCGTTAATTTTTATTAATCTAAATACGTACCAGCATATTTACTTATGCTGGAAACTGTATTGATTTTCGTTCCTATTGTTCTATTTACTTTTTTCTTTTTAAAACGATACTATTATTAACTTGAAATGATTAGTTCTTTGACAGTGACATACATTTGAATAACTACGTAACCAAGGAGTTTTGTTTGTTAAAGCGTAGGCTCCGGGATTTAAATTAAAGATAAATAAAATAAATAAATATATCATCATGGCATATTACCCATTGCTGGGTGTGCCAATCTGCTTTATTCGCAGATATCGGTAATGATAATGACATATTTGTACCGTGCGAGCGTTTATCAGACGTCACCTCACGGGCACTCATTGCTGGCGTGGAGAATGCACCACATGGGTCAATTTTGCGCCATTTACAATTCGAAATATTTGGCGTCGGTCAAGATCGAACCCGGTTCCCCAGATTCGCGACCAGACACTCAGGCACGCGGCTACGAGACCCCATAAAGATAAAGATAATTTTATAAATATGTAGAAAAAGTATTAATGCAAATCTGTAGAAAATTTAGTAATCTTTAATTTTTATAATAACATGAATCTCGAAAAAATGACATTTAAAAGTATTTCTCGAAGAAAACACCTAAATCTAATGAGCTTTTTCCAAAAATAGAAAAAAGTCGAAATACAAGGTTTCAAAATTATCTGAATGATAGTATTTGAGTTAAAGTGGAGGATCCACACATACATACACAGAGACATCATCGCGAAAATGTTAAAATTGGATTCTAGGGAACTTAAAACGTGCTCATTTACTAAAATCTCTATATGCAATTTTTATCAAGATCCCTATACCTCCCTTACCAAGGGTAGCGGGAGGTAAATACAACCAGATTTCTTCAGACATGTAATTAAAAAACTGTCAAATCGTTGGGGGGGCAATTGTAAACAATGGAAGATAATATATTCTTAATTAGTTCAAGTAGGTATTTTCTTTATTAAAAAGTATATAAATTTTGGAATCAATAAAAACGCTACGAACTTATGCATCCGCCTGATATTATATTCAGAAAAAAACAAAACATATTATTTAAATTTTAAACAATTATGTACATTTCTTCATTTCACTCTTTTTATTTCTAGATAATCTATAATAATAAAATACTCGTAGTAATCAGTAATAAAAATAAACTTTGAACAATATCGAGTTCCTTTTCTCGTGCGATGGAACGACGAGATGAATCTTGAATATCAAGTTCAAGGTTTAGGAATGATTGTTATTATTAGAGTGTTGCGTATAGAAATAGCATAGGATGAAGTGTCCGCGCACGAAGTCCTCTAGGGAAGGCTGAGGCCGCAGTTCGTTGCCATCGCAACCGAACAAAAGGCGATTGACACGGCGTGCGGACAACGTGATCGCTGATAGTCCGATAGTTGATTGCTGATCACTGATCAGACAGCGGCTGATCGCCGAGCGAGATGTTAATGATTTGTTTATCAACCACCCGCGGAATATATAGTGTTAGTTAACAGAGAGAGAGGACCACGGAGTTAACTAGCAATACGTGACCAGACTGCCGAATTGGAGATAATGTGCGGGGTTAATTCTTTGCCAATACGATAGTAATTGTAAAGTGAGGATACAATAAGAATATGTAAAACAGAACAGATTGGTACATAAAACGAAAATTTATGGTATAAATTGTCGATGCGGAAATCTGCACCATCAGAAAGATTGTTCCAAATACTAAACACCCTTAAAATATACCGATTGTTTTTCGGAGATCTAGAAAACTAGAGGATTTTTACATTGCTTAACTTAAATTCTAAGTACACTTTAAAGGTGCATTCACAAATGAAAATTAGGTTTATGGTTTTTGTTTAGGTTTAAGTAAGTCATTCATAAATGTAAGTTTAAATTACATGAAAATTAGTTTTGATATGTACAGACATCTATGTAAATGCTTCAAAAACATGATTAAAATATCGATACAGCAGTACTCATGACACCTGTGCGCCATGAAACTGTCATTCGCTTGACATTATTGGTTATAAAAAAAAACGAGAGCCAACACACGTGTCCATTAATATTATTATTGGTTATATCTCAGCAATTAAGTTATGACAGTATCCATGTTCTTCTCGCATTTGTTTAAAAAGTCGAATCCACCAAGTGGATACTAAATAAAGATGGGTGTATATAGATCTATATCATTTCAGACTCGTTCTCATTGGTGAAGTTTGTCACGTCAAACTAAATCATGAACCTAAAGTTTGGACTTTGCAATGTTTAGCTTTATGATTTGGATTTAGGGACCCTAAATTCTGAAGAGTGAATGGAGTCATTAGTTAATATGCGGCAAAAGTCTTTAAATCTAAAGTATAAACCATAAATCTAAACCTAATTTACATTTGTGAATGCACCTTAACATAATATATAAACTAACGCACAAAACTCGAACCGAATTTTTCAGGTGTGACTTTGCTGCGTCAGGTTATTCAGAGTTGTTTACAAAAATTGCAGCGAAAATGCCCAAAAGATTTATTTTACACATTGTTCAGCGTTTTATCAAATATCTTATGCACTGCTGACACTTAAATTTGAAGCTAAGCTTAAACAAAAAAATGCATATCGAACAATTGACAACAATATTCAATTACTCATTTGATGTAAGTTCTTGCTCCACTCACTTTTAAATTAAAAACATAAAATCCTGTCATATTCTATCCTATTTATAGGAACCTAAATAAGTAAATCCCTAAAATCTGACGATATTTATAGACTTCATTGAGACAGTCTCTGTATTCCATTCACGATAGCGAGAGAATTTGGAATTAATTTTATTGGTTCGACTCAAAAATATCTTCTTTTGACCAATAGAATGACTTGTTTCTGTTCAAGAATTAGTTCCAAATTCTCTCGCTATCGTGAAGGGAGTACAGTCTCCAAGTGAATTAAAATTCGAAATTGTAAAATAAAGCTAAGATACCAAAGAATGGACCTTTTCAATTTAACTGCTATCTCTTTCTATCGTTACAAATAGTAATAAAATGGCGGGAACAACTGCTGTTCAACGAAACGTCAAAAATATTGGAGTGATTAAAATAAGTACATGTATTCTCGGTGAAAATTTACATCATTAGACATTTTAGCTCCAATAAAAGCTTTTGTAACTTCTTTCGGGATGTTTTTTAAAGTTGTCAAAAAATTTCTCACATTTTACGTGTAAATTTTTTAGACACAAACGTCATAGATTTCAATTGTTTTTATTATGCGCAGATCCCCATTGAAATTGAAATTGAAAAGGTCCATTGACAAACTGGCAGCGTTTTATAAAAAGACGAACTGGATATGCCATATTGCAGACTAAAAGTTTCCAGACACTAATATTTTTATTCGAGCATCCGCAAAATAATTAACATTCATTGAAACGTACCATCATTTTATTATTATACAGGAAACTATTAAATTAATTCCCAGTACTCATCTTTTTATAATTGCATCATTTTGTACAATTCAATCAATTTAATTTACTGTTACAATTCTTCACTGCCAATTACAATGAAAATAACAAACATCTTCAATCCGTCATTCCGAAAACATTCCATAACAAATCTCTTCCTTGGTTCTGTTGACCTTAACATTGTCTAACTAACAATCGAAGGAATCACACTCCTGTCACGGAGTGCTTGATTCTCATGCACCGACGCGGCGAAAAGAAAAAAGCGGCACGCGTTTACGCTACAAATCACAGAAGCGATTGGTATGCCAAATAGAGGATATGTTTACATCTTTCATATAGATGGATTATTAAAACACTCCAGCTGGTAAAGAAAGGTGTGGAGAATAATTTTATACTTTATGGTTTCATAGAATTAATTGATTCTTTGATAGGTTGTCTATAATATTCTGTTGTGGATTGTGGAGTCTGTTATTGTTTATTGTGTGTACTCGTTATTGAATATTGGATTTACAATTTCAAGGAAATGGTTTAGTAATTGAATGTGTTAAGCGTACCAGGAATGTAATTTGTAGTTGCTATTATTTTAAATAACATAGGTATTGATTTTCATGTTTGTTCAATACCGTTCAATATTTGTATACAATTTTTTTTATACATTTATACTTCTGAAGAGAATGCCAATTTTTGCCTCCCTCTACCCTTGATAAGGGAGGTATAGGGATCGTGCTAAAAATCGCATATCGAGATTTTGATAAATGTCCACGTTTTAAGGTTCCTATAATGCAATTTTAACATTTTCACGATGATGCCTGTGTGTATGTGTGTATATAGATGTACGTATGTGTGTATATGGATGTAGGTATGTGTGTGTGTGTGTGTGTGTGTGTGTGTGTGTGTGTGTGTGTGTGTGTGTGTGTGTGTGTGTGTGTGTGTGTGTGTGTGTGTGTATGTATGTATGTGTGGATCCTCCACTCGAACTCAAATACTATCATTCAGAAAATTTTGAAACCTTGCATTTCAAACTTTTTCTGTAATGGAAAGGGCCCATTAGATTTTGGTGAAAATCGGATAACCGGAAGTGGTACTTTACTAGAAGCTCAAAATAGTTTTTTGTTATTTTTTCGAGATTAATGTTATTATAAAAATTAAAGATTATTAAATTTTCTATAGATTTGCATTAATACTTTTTCTATATATTTTATGGATAAAGTCATAAAATTATCTATAATTTAAATCCCAGAGCCTACGCTTTAAACAAACAAAACTCAGTTATTCAAATGTATGGTAACTGACAGATAAATGTCACTAACAAAGAACTAATCATTTCAAAATAATATTAGTAACGTTTTAAAAAGAAAAAAGTAAATATAACAATAGAAAAGGAATTCAATACAGTTTTCCAGCATAAGTAAATATGTAGGTATGTATTTAGATTAATAAAAATTAACGATTCACAAAAATGTTTATAAATGTTTAAGCTAATCCTCATTTTTGGATTAGTGAATTCTATTCTTTCCCGGTATTTAAAATTTAATCTTCATTTTATTATAGCTCCGGTGGCTCAATAGTTTGAGTAACGCCTCATGTCATGAGTGCCCTCGGGGCTCTGGGTTCGAATCCTACTAAGGCATGAATGTGTATGAATGTGAACCCACTCTGTAATAGGGATTTAATACTGTTGAGGGGTTTAAAAAAAGGTAGTTACTTGGATTAGATTGGACTATATTTTAAGAAATAAACTGTCAAAATTAGAGTAAAATTCGTTACCCAAAAATATGGATTAACTTAATCTTTTTCTTGGCTACGACTGTAAATGGCTGGAGGTATTGTGTTGGCCACACCAGAATTTTTATTCCTATTCTTCTTATCTATTTCAAAGAATGAGTGATTACATTCGTTTTTATAGTATGTGTATGATCATTATCAAAAATGAAAAATAGTTATTTACGTTATAAGGCTGGGAAGTGAGTTATTACGGCACGAACGAGAAGTTCACGGACGAGGTGCCGAAGGAGCCGAGTCAGGAATTTCGAAATGAGTACAGTAATACTACTTCACCGCCAAAACATGTCTACTTAACTTAGGTCACATCGTCTTTGAATTTGTGACATTTGTGTGTATTTCATTTATTTCTATTATTTGTCTTGATTGTCAGAAATGCATATTCTTTTGGAGATATTTTGATTCGAAGAGTGAAATTTCTTCAAATGTTTAAAAAATCAGAGCGCCACTTTTAATTTAACTATTTTTCCTCTTGCAACATAAAAAATTCGCCAAAATGTATGGCTACAAGCCTGCAAAATTGATTAGTTTTTTTGTCCCTAATTATCCATCATCCATGTCTTGCAAAATTCAGCTAAAGCACTCTCTTCGGCAGCTTTGAGGTGACTTCTGATAAAGTGCTCTTAACGATATAGATATATCGTCATTACTGAATTGCGAATAAAAACAAAATGACAAACCCAACAATGAGTAATATGCCGTGACGATATATTTATTTGTTTTATTCAATATTGTGCGCGACTGCCGGCTGTGTGTCCTTAGTCCTTACGCGTTGGCATTTGTTCAATCCGATCCCAGGTGGCAATGCACCAAAACAATTGAATCCGAACATTCGTCTTCATTCTACGCATTTATATTCCATCGACATGTAGCCGTATGTTTACATGTGTCACCCTTTCATACTAAAGCCATCAAAATGAACGACCTAATTCCGAGAGAGGATATTAAGGACATGTTGAAAAGCCATTTCGTGTCTTCCGTACCATCTCCGGTTTCTGATAGCTGCATTCACTTGTTTTGTCAATCACAATCGACTTTTTGTGGCAGTCATAGACGAGATGATTGGATGCTAATTATACTAACAAATGAATCAAAAGTGGAAATTTTGACGATTAAGGAATGATGAAGCATGTATTTACAAATCAAAGCATTTAATTGACGTGTTAGTGACACTAATTTCACGACAATTTTAATGTAATCACATGTTTTCATATAAACACATAAATGTAATCATCACTTCATTTGTAATGAATATGACAAATTCATGCGTAGTTCCTTTATTATATAAATGAAAAACAGGAATGACATTTGTTTCAATCATAATTACACTTGTACTTCACTAGTTGTCAGTCTTCAATCTCTGCAACGGACCTAAGATTCATAAGGTTTCGCACTACTTTGAAATTTGACAACGTTTTTCCGTTCTATATGTACTTAGTTGTTGCGTATGACAAATTACTGAAATCTAAATTCTTGTCTAAAAGGGGTTACTAGAAAACTAGAAGTTATGAAGCATTTAAATTCAAAGAGATTTAAGTGTCAATTTTTACTTCCGTCACCTTTAAGTAAGGAAGGTATTGTCTTTGGTCAAAACATTCGGTGGTGAGTTTTTGATGAATAAGCACGTTTCAGGGTCCCTGGAATACGATTTTACTATTCTTACGATGATGTCTGTATGTGTGTGGTGTACCGCTGTCCCAGTAGGTAACTTCGTTACCTGAGTGGTAAGGGTCTAGTTGCTTATTAGTTTTCAACTGCGAAACGCAGAAATAAGTATGAATATGTGGAGACCGTGGAGTGCAAATAATATTTGCGAAGATGAAGACGAATGTTTAAATAAAAAAAGAGTGCATTTGTCGTCAGATACAAAGCAAATTATTTTATATGTCTTTAACTCACTAAAATCTAATCCGAAAGAAAGTGCGCCCATTGCGAAAACAGCAACTTTAACCAAAGTTCTGTGAGAGATATTGTAACTCAGTAATATCGAGTCAAGAAATAAAGGTGTGATGCAGGACAAACACGATCAGTGAGTAATTTCGCAGTAGATGTCATCCAATGTTACTAATGATACTGACTCAACTGACGAGAATACAGAAAGCGATTCTGATATAATTGTTAATTAGATTTAATTTTGTTATATTGTTATTTTATATTTTGCATGTATAAATGTGTTTTGTTCGTTCTGTAAATAAATGTAATTGTTTGTGTATTATTATTGACTTTAATTTTTAAAATTTGAAAAACCATATAATTTTATTTAAGTACAACCCTGAGTTTCTTACCCTTATAATCTTTTTACAACTTTCCCGCTGCGAGGGTGTAATGAAGTCAAAAACGGTATATCGTGGCAAGACCTATACAAGAAACATAAAAACGTGTATAAATGCGATTATAAACAGAAACAAAACGAAGAGAAGAATGTGTGACGAACGATGATTGTGTAAATTACAGGTTTGCGACCACACAAATTGTGGGAAATTTTTGTATCGATATAATTCGAAGCACTATTTAATAATGATTTTTAAATGTGCTTTAATTAATAGGACCTTGTATAAATGTACGAGTTATAATTTCACACGTCTGCCATTTATAAATATAGACACTCTAAAATACGTGAACATAGCTTAACCACAGAGTACTGACCAAATTGAATTATACGATACATATTCGGATATAGATAGGTATGTATGTAGTTTAGTTAAATCGTCTTTTATTTTAGACCCAGGAATATGCACGTATTTTAGTGACATCTGTATACTAACTAACATGTGCATTCTCCAATGGATTTATGGAAGTCTATAAATGTTGAAGAGCATTTATATTTCCAAATTAAAAATTTGAATCCTTTTCCACTTGAGTGTAATATGAGAGATGATATTCCGACATGAAGTAGGCGTAACACGGTCGGAAAACAGACTCACTGCAAAACAATGAAACCGCAGAGATACGTATTTGCATACGTAAAATATCCTAACGAAGAGTGACAGCGAAAAAGAAACAAAAACCTCGCGTATCGTCACCAGGGCAACAGCTCCCAAGCCTCAAACAAAAGACTATCGGCATAGGGGGGAGGATAACTACACCGTGGAATTCCCCCATGAGAAGTAGATATCGTGCTATAACATCGACGCAACAAAATATCGACAAAACAGAAGATCGACTATTTAATTATTGTTACAATACACAGTATGTAATATTATCTATGAAATTAATGTTATCTGAATGAGTTTTACCTTCCGTCATCTTTAGGTAAGGAAGGTATTGTTTTTGGTCAAAAAAATCGGTGGTGAGTTTTTGATGAATAAGCACGTTTTAGGGTCCCTAGAATACGATTTTACCAGTATGTATGTATATATATGTATATATATATATATATATATATATATATATATATATATATATATATATATATATATATATATGTGTGTGTGTCTGTGTGTATGTGTGTGTGTATGTGTGTGTGTATGTGTGTGTGTGTGTGTGTGTGTGTATGTGTGTGTGTGTGTGACAAAATTTTCTAATACGATAACTAATACAACAATTCCAAAATTTCTTTCTTTCGTATTCCTCTTCGTTACTTCCATATGAAGAGCTGATTAGATTTTGGTTATAATTGGTCAACCGGAAGTACCCTCATTTGAAGATTTTAACAGTTTTTCTTGAAAAAACGATGTTAAATATATATTTTTTTAAATATCATTTTTCACATTTAATGTTGTTATAAATATTGAAGAATGTTTTATTCTCTATACGATTAAAATGCATTTTATACTTCATATTAAATGGATAAAGAGTTAAAAAATTATAAAGAAATTAAATATCATATATTAGTCAGCTATGCAACAGCTGCTATAATAAGAAAATTCTAATTGAAAGGTGCCAGTGTCAAGTGCAGTTGACAGTATGTTTGTGTTATAATTTTCCTGGAAATATAGGATCTTTTGCTAGAAACATTCTGTATGGAATTTGTATAAAATATATACAACTGCTTTCAGGTAATGTACAAGAAATAGAATTTTTTACAAAGAACTTTCTGTATGACATTTATACAAAATACATAGAACTGACGGAAGGTAATGTGCTGGCCACATCAGATTATTTAAGGTTATAGATACGATGCTTTAAACAAATAAATCTTCGATTAACATTGAAGACCTTCTATTTTTGATCGTTCATCGAGAACTTATTTCTTTTAGGGTGGATTGCATGAAAGATGAAAGTGGGTTAACCATCGAGTTACGCTAACCCAGTGTTATATACACAAACAGAAAGTTTCCAGCCTATTTGACAGCTAACCTCGGGTCAAAAAATAACTCACCGATTTGCAGGGATTAACCAACGAATAGCAAATTGCATATGGCTGACAGTTGTCATTTCATGCGTCATATTTTATACAAAAAAAGTAATTTTGTATTTTGTGTTAAATATGACGCGTTAAAATGACAACTGTGGACCATATGCAATTTGCTATTCGCGGGTTAACCCGTGCAAATCGGTGAATTATATTTTGGCCCGAGCTTGGCTGTCAAATAGGTTGAAAGCTATCTGTTTGTGGGTTAACCCACTTTCATGCAATCCAGCCTTAGTATTAGGGCCACTATTTTGTAACTAGAAAGCGATAACGAATATGAATTCAATATGGCAAGCGCGCCATCTTAATTTTCTATTCAGATTCACTCATTCTATCGAATTGTATAAAATAATCTGTTGGTCTTGAAATTTTAACATTACCACGCAGTTGTATATATAAATTTACCAATATTTGTTCTCAAATTCTTCCGATGGTAGTTTAAAAGGATCATCGTGTCTTTAATCTTCTTCTCTTCATCTTTAAATTTTGAGCAATATTTCTTTTCATAATTTCCTCACAATAAAAGGAAATAAATAAACGAGCCACCCTGCTAAAAGTATTATTTATAATCTTCGCCCAGAAAGACGATGATCGAATGAAATTTCTAATAAATGTCACTGAAAATCCTATTCTACAATGGAATACGCTATTCGAGTGCTCCAGACATCTCGAATTGCTTATTCAGTGCAATATGCTACCTTTAAAGTGGTGGGGGGTTCGTATTCCATCTGAATTGGTATTCGTTATCGCTTTCTAGTTACAAAATAGGCGCTCCAGTCTCTTTTCACTAAATTGTAATCAGCAAAAACTTATTTTTAGTTTTTACGAATAAATTATGAATCAGTACGTTCTGCAATATCATCAATTTATTCCTCGATAATCTAAAACAATCATCAATCCTTATATTTAGTTTTTATAACGAAATCAGTTACGAAAAAGGAAATGACAAAGAAAATTGTCGTCGTTGTCGATGTTGAGTTTCAGTCCTGTATGAATATTGATAGATCGTCACTAATTTAATACTGCTCTGTTGTAGTCTTCTTTGTTTTTTTGCATATTTGCGTCCGTTTTGACAAGGGTAAAGGTGCCCAATGAAAAATGGCTTTGCGAGTAATTTCTTTGTGATCGCTAAATTAAATTAAACTAAAAAGAACTCAATCCATTCGCTTGAAATGGGTTTGAAACTGTCAGAGAATGAATTACTTCAGAATGCAGGCTTCATCCACAATTGAATATACCAAACGTGTCTTATGGAGATTTGAATAAAAAGTGACGGGTTGAAAGAAAGCATTAATTAAAGCCTTACCACTCTCGTGACAGACTGTGGTTCTATGGAATGCACTCACCTGTAAACAAAGAAAAAGATCAGAATATGTCATAATTATTAATGACAGGAATATTACAGTTTCAATTTCAATCAAATTTCACTTTCATTTTGTTGAGTTACGCGTGCATACACACAATTTATGATAATTATATCATAGATATCAATTTGTATTTGATATTGTAATCATTTTATTCTTATTTAAATTTCGAATTAATATTTGTATTGCTCCATGTAAATTTGTTTTTAAAATTTGTAACACTTTCTTACACTTCCTGTATAGGTAAAGAAAATTCATTAAATTAGTTCCTATATAAACTAAACATATTATTTCATGCTACTCCAATAAATTGATGTATTTAAATAATAGTTCAACCAGTACCATACATTTACTTTTTACCTTCCGTCACATTTAGGTAAGAAAAGTATTGTCTTTGGTCAAAATTTTTTCTACGCATTAGCACGGTGTATTAAAGTTATGTCTTGTGCATTACCATTACGCATTAAAAAAGTAGCTGTGAATGTAGCTTAAGTCTACAAGAAAGAAAGAGCAAAATAGATGCCCAAAAATAGATGAAATATTCTGGGTATCAAATGTATTTATGACCAGTGTACACTCAGTGTTTCTAAACAGGTGGATGAAAAGAAATACAATAAGCTGTTGTGTAAATAGGAGACCCCCATAAAACTTAAACTGTACAGTCTTAACTAATTTTGGTATAGCAATGAAAATTTATGAATTTTTCAATATTACATTACATTGCAAAATTGGCAACATGGTACAGAATACGTCCATAAGAATAACATTGGCTATCTCCGCCACACTGAACATAGGGTGTGAGACACTGTATATAATGATAGTGAATAATAGTATATTACATACGAGGTGGGATATGTTTCATTACAGCCGAGATCTTATGTATATGAGATATAACCTTTAATTTTATTAATATTTGTGACAGCTCTATTAAAATTTAAAATTTGTTTAGCCTACTTTATTATACGGATCTATGACAATGTTGCTAGGCAACCCCTACATAAACATTTCCAATCCATGGGATAGAAATAAAATCTTTTATTTCCAACCCAAGGAATTATCATTACAGTTGGGAATAACACATTTCCCAACTTAAAAAGGTTTGGAATCGACATAGGTATTACTATAATGATTGTGAATAAAAGTCTTTTTACATCGTGCAATTTTTTGAAGAAAAGGTGACAATTTATATTTAATGCCTCAAATGAGCAATAATTCATAATAATCACGCTTATATATATGCACGAGGTATACATAACGTTAAATACATTGCTCTCGCACGATGGCATTAGACATCACAGTAATTAATCCTAATTTTCTATTAACATTTTTATTAATTTTGGGACAAAGTTTCCAAAAAACCTTGTTTCGATTGCAAAATGCTTCTGCGAACTTCAATTTTCGATATAAATTTGCAAATATACCGTCCGTTTTCTAATAGATATTATGTTTGCTACTTATGGACAATTAATTAATGGATTAAAGTTTATGATCTCAATTATCTATACTGAAACTAGAGGATCTGTTATCAACTGAAAGTTTTGGGTATAATACTCGTAAGTTACTTGGGCTTAGGTTGAACTTGAACTTGGTTGTTCGATACACCAGCTGTCGGCCTAGATAGGTTCAGTTATATATTGTTTCAAATTTTGGCCATAAATTTACTACTAGTATATCTGAAACAGGCAGTTATGGGTCAATAGTTAGCGCACATATTTCATAGGAGATAAATCATGAATTCAAATCCTTCAACCAACAGCTATTACTCAAATATCAAATATGAAACGTGCCTAATGGTCTATATACACTCCTGATCAAAAGTATTTGCCCATCTCCATTTTCTATTGCATTTTTAGTTATATTCATATAAGTAAAGATATACTCTATTTCCCCAAGTTGATAATCACGACATAAATTTCTGCTGCAAGAATTACTAAAATATTTATCTAGCATCTTTATTGAATACACATGGATTTTCCCGCGTTGATAATCACGTCATCAATTTCTGATGCAAGAAATCCTAAAATATTTATCTAGCATCTTTGTCGTATACACATGGCGTATATGAGATTTTTATTCGCTATCTCATTATCGTACGTGTTGCAAAGGAGTATACGCTATTTCTGTCGAACCAACGGTGAGAAATTAAATAGAAACGGCAGTATAATCGTGATAACGAATGACGTTTTCATATGTTTGAATTATTTTAATATTCATGTCATTCTGTCATTCATAATGATTAAGGTGGTTTTGACGTTGTTAATTTGTGTTTCATTGTGATGGAAGTTTCACTAGTTCTTGGTATTATACTATGCGCATTTTGCTATTGCAAAAACGGCGTTTCTAGGATTGCCGATAATTATTGCAACTTATTGCCTTTATGCTTTTAGACAACGAAAAGGGGTATATTTCATAAATTATACTTATATCATAATGATTCAATTGGTTTATTATTATAACAATGTTATATTATAATACTGTCAGTATTGACATTACGTCAAGAAACCCCTTCCCCTCCTGGCGATTTGAGCCGCTGAACCCAATATGCATTACTGGAATGCGCCCTGATGCGAAATTCCTATAATTCTATAATGACAAAACAGGACGAGAGATAGCAACATGGGGATTTTCCCTCCTTTATGAACTGGTATAGTTTAATTCAAGATCATTTCTTTGACTACCGAAAACCGCATAAGGTGAACTTATAGCAATAGACAAAATCTGGTTTTACAGCCCGAGTCACAAAAAAGATTAAGTTAATCCTTATTTTTGGATTAGCGAATTTTACTCTAATTTTGACAGTTTATTTCTTAAAATTTAAAATATACTTTAATCTAATCCAAGTACCTATTACAGAGTAGGTTTACATTCACACACATCCATGCCTTAGTGGGATTCGAACCCAGAGCCCCGAGCGCACTCATGAGGCGTTGCTCTAACTATTGAGTCACCGGAGCTATAATAAAATGAAGATTAGCTTAAACATTTTTGTGAGTCGTTAATTTTTATTAATCTAAATACATACCTGCATATTTACTTATGCTGGAAACTGTATTGAATTCCTTTTCTATTGTTCTATTTACTTTTTTCCTTTTTAAAACGTAACTAATATTATTTTGAAACGATTAGTTCTTTGATAGTGACATTTATATGTCAATTACGTACAATTGAATAACTGCGTTTTGTTTGTTTAAAGCGTTTTGTTTGTTTAAAGCCTAGGCTTTGGGATTTAAATTATAGATAATTTTATAAATTTATCCATAAAATATAGAGAAAAATTATTAATGCAAATCTATAGAAAATTTAATAATCTTTCATTTTTATAACATCAATCTCGAAAAATAACATTTAAAGGTATTTTACGAAGAAAAACTATTTTGAGCTTCTAGTAAAGTGCCATTTCCGGTTATCCGAATTTCACCAAAATCTAATGGGCACTTTCCATTACAGAAAAAGTTCGAAATACAAGGTTTCAAATTTTTTTGAATGATAGTATTTGAGTTAGAGTGGAGGATCCACACACACATACACACATACATCATCGTGAAAATGTTAAAATTGGATTCTAGGGACCTTAAAACGTGGTTATTTACCAAAATCTCGATATGCGATTTTTAGCACGATCCCTATACCTCCCTTACCAAGGGCAGCGGATGGTAAAAATAAGTCGCAATATGGTAAAGTTATGGCGTAAATAGTTGCAAATCCGAATGGAGTCAATTCTGAATATTTATTTTTTCTGTTAAATTAAAATTTTACTTCACCTTATACAAATTAATTTCAAAATATATTTAGGGATTTATATCAGATAATTGTAAGTTTTTCAAAAAAATAATGGATCAACCGAATTGACTCCAATACAAAAGAAAATGCAAGTAGAGGATCCCTTAATGTCGACAATGAGAATAAAAATAACAGTATTTAAAGTACACAGGAAACGAAGTATTTGATATTTGTCAATGAAAATAATTTTTAACCCAGAATGTATAAAACAAAGACGGAAAAAACCTCGTCAGCTTTTTTCCTCTCAGAATATGAATTCCAAGAATATATATATATATATATATATATATATATATATATATATATATATATATATATATATATATATATATATATAAATACATATATACAGGCTGTCCCATAACTTCAGGTACATATTAGAAGGGCATATAGTTCTTAATGTCCGGATTACGGAACAAAAAGAATTTTTTCAAAATTCCTATAATTAAGGGTAGTTTACTTAAGAAGAACATTTTTTGTACCCCTGTATACTATAATATTTGGAATAGTGAAATTAGTTATAACTACATATTACATAAAATAATTTAACAATGAAATTAATTTATGCAATTACGTAAAGCTTTGTCACACCAGTTAAGTTTGGGAGATGCGTATGTAATGAAAAAAACACCCAACCTATTCAACCAGTCTCCCAAAACTGTTTTCTTCAAAAACCTCAAAAACTAATTTTTGAATTTTGAAAAAATTATTTTTGTTCCGTAATCAGGACATTAAGAACTATATGCCCTTCTAATATTTACCTGAAGTTATGGGACACCCTGTATATATATCGAAGTATTATTGAAATTTGTCAATGAAAATAATTATTAACCCAGAATGTATAAAACAAAGGCGGAAAAACCCTCGTCGGCTTTTTTTCTCAGAATATGAATTCCATCTCGTGAAAACGGACTTTTTTATGATATTTTATTAATTTTATTTTTAGGTAGGTATATTCTTTTTTATTTTCTTGTAAAATGAACATATAAGCTATAAATGAAATATAAACTCGTACAACATATCTTATTAAATTTTTCATTTCGACATCAAATTACTTGTCCAATTTCGTTCCTTTCATTCGTTGCTAAAAAGCTTAATCTAATACGTTCTTTGAACTCTTTCATTTTTGTTCTTATTGTGTGTTCGGTTACGTAGAGCTATCAGTTTTTCCTGATGATACATTATATGGGTAGTAATTGTTGGAGAATCGTGTAAGTGAAGGTAGCTCGTGATGAGCGTGAAGCATTGACACCCTTGATGGATTGCTCTTCGGAGGGTTGGCTGATTTATCCCGGCGTAAATGTTACCATTCATCCCGGATGTTTTTACAACACTTCACTTCACCTTGATTGATAAATTAAACCCTGGAAACGTCCAATCACCACGGTGAAAAACAGAAACTTTTTTCTTATTTCACGCGCCTTACAATATATTCTTTAACAGAGTGGAAATCTTTATCAAATTAACAAATAGTCCCAGGAAAATATAATAACGTATGGTCCTAAAGTTTTGAGAAAATTTTTAGATGTTTTGTATTTATACCAAATAACGTGTGATCAAATTGTCGCTGGAAACAAAATATCACAATTAACTTGTTTTCATTTTGACAGTTTAGTTTTTTCGATTTGATGCACCAAAATGTCATATAAACTAGATACTCGTAAAGGAATTTTTGGCCTCCTAAAGTGTAAACATAACAATCACACATCGTTGGCGTCCATGGTAGTTGCGATTTTACACATGCCATGACTTTACCGCACCGAATAAAGTAATACACACCCATATTTTTAAGTTTTAATAGGCCACTAATAAAGAAATCTACTTTGTAATAATAAAGAGTGCCTACAAAAACGCTAGCTACCGCAATTTTCGTACAATAATAGTAAATAAATAAATAAATAAATAAATAAATAAATAAAACTGAATTTCTTTTAATTTACTCCGCCAGCGCCATCTTTTGGCATAAGTCTCAGTCGGCAATGTCAATATGTCAAAATTGTCAAATGATAAAATAAGTGGAATGATTGATGAGAATTATTTATTTTATTTCAAATGTTTGAAATTAATTTTAATGAAGAATGTCGAAAAGGGTAGGTAACATTAGAATCATTCATGTAGTCTGTAGGAACTACGTATGTAGGAACTAATCTACCTAACCTTAATTTCCTTCCAGCATAGCAGCATAGACAATAGATATCCCTAATAAATAAAATAATCAAAGTGCAAATTCTTGGTTTTGTCCTAACCCAACCTCTCAATTGTTGACTTTTTTTCGTCACATCACCGTATGAAAACTTGATAATATCTCTTGTAACGGGCATTTGATTTTTCAGGGAGTAATTCAGATGAAACATTTTTTGCTTCTTCACGTAACTCTGGCGGAGTAGATGTTATAGATTCGTCACTGTCTGACATTTTTCTCTTTGATAGATATGATTACAAATATAACAAGAAATACAATTTTTTGATTATTTTGACGTTTCGTTGGTTTTCTAAGCGCCTTGATGCTGAGCCTACAATAAATTGTTTTGATAGCAGCTCGCTTGATGACAACAATGGTTTAAGGTTAACAAGCAAAATTTATAGAAAATACATATTTTAGTAGATATCTCGGCCAAAAAATTTAATACATAATGTGTGCGTTAGGTATTTGTGCAACGCTCGGTTTTATATAAAACCTCGCGTTGTAAAATAACTCCTACCGCACGTATAATGTAAATAACTATTACAATCTTGTTGGGCGAATGCCTAAGTGTGATATTGTTGCAGTTTATCACCAGCATAATATCTCTGTGGCAATAATTTATCGGACAATAAAAAATTGTGAAGAAGGTACATATACTCTGTGTTAATTTGCCCAAAAGTGGCCGAACAAAAATTTTGAACCACATGAGAAAACACAGATTGCAGCCGTCAAAGACAAAGCTGGAGTGTCACAACGAACTGTAGCCAGAAGACTCAATGTTTCGAAGACCACTGTTTTTAGAACACTTTCTCTAAATGATGTGGTGTTTCGAAAAAGAAGAAAGGCACCAAAATATACCGTGGCCCAATTAGAAAGAATCCCTAGATGTTGTCGTGCGTTAAGGCGCATTCATTTTCTCAATAAACTTATTATAATGGATGAAGAAAAATATTTTATTCTGTCCCATTCAAAGATGAAAGGAAACGATGGTTTTTATACTAATGACATGGAAAACACACTAGATAATGTCAAGTTCAAAGGTAAATCTAAATTCGAGGATTAAATTTTAGTATGGTGTGCCATTTCTGAAGCCGGATATATCTCGCAGCCGTACATTGCGTCGTGTTCGACGAGAAGCTTATCTGCACAACTTTATATTCAAAGATGTCTGTCTAAATTGCTTCAGTTTTTAAATATACATCACGCCAATGATGATATGTTTTGGCCTGATCTATCTTCATGCCATTATGCCAGAATAACTAGAGACTGGTACAACGAAAACAACGTAGACTTTGTTTCGAAATTGGACAATCCTCCCAATGTACCTCAAACTCGACCAATAGAAGAATTATGGTCAATATTGACCAGAAAAGTGTACGACATTTACCAAAAGATTCGAGAAATTGACCCAGATGTTGTCCAGAGGATGATGGGGCAAGTCAGAAGAAAATTAAGGGCCATTGAAGATAATGGTCCATTATCAATAATTTAAATGTTAAATATTAATTGTTATACTTAATGTTAATTGTTGTAATAATTAGTTTAAAAAGTATAAGTTTTAAGAAAGTTATAAGTATCTAAAAATTTTCTTAAAACTTTAGGACCATACGTTATTGTACCGAAGATCTATTTTAAATGGCACAAAATTGACCCCTGTAGTGCACTCTCCACGCCAACGACGAGTGCCCATGGAGCGACACACAGACATACAGACATCATCGCAAAAATAGTAAAATCGTATTATAGGGACTTTAAAACGTGCTTACTCATTAAAAACTCACCATCGAATTTTTTGACCAAAAACAATACCTGCCTTACCTAAAGGTATGACGAAAGGTAAAAAGGCGATAGTAGAAAGCTTGAAAATTGTAAGAATTTAAAAGAGAGTCCTTTTAATAATAAGTATTTCTTCGCTTACTGAAATTTGCGAAATATTCGATAAAAAAAATATACACTGACATTCTCATTCTCAGGAAATGTAGAAACCCGGTATCACCCTTCATATATTTGATATTATTTCCATTCCTCTCCCACATTCCACCAAAAAATAAATTCCTCTCAACTTTTTCTATGAATAATTCCCACTTTCTTCCCTTATCATTTGCTGTCACTCTCTATCCCGTTGTTATAGCTACCCTTATTGATTGATAAGTGTCAGTAAGTTGGTGGCCTGGACTGGAGACAGGCGTCTCTAGCGTCCTTTTCCTGCCCCCGCGGGCTGTCGCGACGCCTGCAGACGCTCGGCGCCGATGTTTTACACTTGCTTCGCCGACGCTCGCCATGGTAACCACAACCACACATCCCCCGCGCTAACAAGGGTGGAGATAAATCATACAGAGGAAGGAATTTATTTGTCCTATTGCGATGAGGTGATTTATTAGGGTGAATTAAAGTGTGGGACGGAATAATAAATAAGTACATGTTACACAGGAAGGAATATTTTTCAAGATTTATATTGTTATATTCGAACTATATTTACTGCCTAAAACACCGAAAACTCGTATTATGATAAAGAGATACCACCAAACGACTATCTGTCCCAATCTATAGATAGATATGCGAAACTCAAGCTTGTACATCTCTCAAAACTTTTTCTAGCAATTTTAATAGGCGCTTTCTTTTTAGGGGGAAAATGAACTGATCTTACCTCGTACTGAACTGAACTACTCCTAAAAAGAACAGTATATTTTTTTAATTTTTATACTATAATAATATGCTGAATTTGCTTGTGGTTATAGTCTGTTGTATATGTGATTTGATTTTGACATATTAAATTCGTTTACCTTTGAGTATTTAAATATGGATGTATTTCTTATGGTAATGAAACATGATATAACGTTTCAAACTAATTAATTTCTTCTATTCATGTCATTTTAATATCAAATACTTACAAAAAAGACAAAATACAGTCTATTGACGTGCCATTGACATTCGGGACCAGTTCAGGATCTATATGATCCTGTTTCAAAGGTAGTGCTTCGCGGGGGCGGGGACGAAGAAAATGGTAGTACAAGATCATTTATCCCCTTTTAAAAAGAACGATTTAGGGTAGATGTGTGCTACTCGGAGTTGATCTTCTTGATAAAAAGAAAGCGGCTATAGTAGGTATAATATAAAGCAACTATTATGAATTTATTATTAGCGACGACGAGATTAGACCTTATTTAGTATTAAAAGGTGGTACGTTAAACGCCTCTCAATAGGGCCCTTCGTTAGTTTTTCTTAATTTTTTTATGAAACTTCATAAATGAAAACGATCTGTAGTACTAGAGACACTTTATTGTTATTCGTTGTATTCTGACGAAGATGTTAAGCTCATTTTGTTCTCAGACATTGGTTATTCTTCCATTAAGCAGGGTAACAATTTAAAAGATTACATTTCCATTATTTCTCCCTGCCAATTTTTTTTTTACCTCCCGCTACCCATGGTAAGGGAGGTATATTAGGGATCGTGCTAAAAATCGCATATCGAGATTTTGGTAAATGACCACGTTTTAAGGTCCCTACAATCTAATTATAATATTTCCACGATGATGTCTGTGTGATGTGTGTGTGTGGATCCTCCACTCTCCACTCAAATAATATCATTCAGAAAATTTTTAAATCTTGTATTTCGAACTTTTTCTGTATTGGAAAGAGATCATTAGATTTTGATGAAACTCGGATAACCGGAAATGGCACTTTACTAGAAGCTCAAAATAGTTTTTCTTCAAAAAATACCTTTAAATGTTATTTTTTCGAGATTAATGTTATTATAAAAATTAATGACTATTAAATTTTCTATAGATATGCATTAATGCTTTTTCTATATATTTTATGGATAAATTTACAAAATTATCTATAATTTAAATATCAGAGCCTACGCTTTAAACAAACAAAATGCAGTTATTCAAATGTATGTAACTGATAGATAAATGTCACTATCAAAGAACTAATTATTTCAAAATAATATTAGTAACGTTTTAAAAAGGAAAAAGTAAATAGAACAATAGAAAAGCTATTCAATACAGTTTCCAGCACAATTAAATATGTAGGTATGTATTTATATTAATAAAAATTAACGAATTCTATTCTATCGCGGTATTTAAAATTTAATCTTCATTTTATTACAGTTCCGGTGGTTCAATGGTTAGAGCAACGCCTCATGTCATGGTGCCGTCGGGGCTCTGGGTTCGAATCCCACTAAGACATGGATGTGTGTGAATGTGAACCCACTCTGTAATTGGGATTTAATCCTGTTAAGGGGTTTAAAAAAAGGTAGTTACTTGGATTAAATTAGACTATATTTTAAGAAATAAAATGTCAAAATTAGAGTAAAATTCGCTAATCCAAAAAACTTAATCTTTTTTGTGACTCGGGCTGTAAATGGCGGGAGGTATTGTGTTGGTCACACCAGATTTTTATGTAACATTTCCTGCAATTCTCTGGGTTTAATGAGGAAAAATAAATGAAATTCTCTTCGTTCAGAGCGAAACAAAATAAACAAAAGAAGATTTTCCTTGATAATTAATAAAATACCTTAACAATTTTCTGACTTTTTCAAGCCATACTAAATTCCCAACTATTCTCTGATTTTCTTTAACAGTTGGCCACCTTGATTAAGGCGCAGATTTATTAACATTAATAGTTTATTACTAACTTCTTACATCATCCAATAAAATTTTCTCTATCCACGTTCCAACCGTAAAATTTCCCGCATGTAGTCGCAATTTGTATCCTCCTTGATGTGTTTCTAAATAAACGCTCCCGTGCATAATTCACGCTACTTTACGTTGCAGCGAATAAACTTCTCTCGTAGGCAAGCAAGGTGTGAACGCCATGAGAAGAAGCAGTTGTCGGTAATCGATAACATAAGTACAGTACTTCTCGTCTTCGCGAGGTAGAAGTTGTGTGATGCACCAGGTGCTGATTGGTTAATTTTCTGTGAAGATCAGGCCCTTGCCGTTGCTTAGCAACCATAAGAAACTCCTAATTGCCTCGGAGATGAGGAGAGGATATGTCACAGAAAGTTTTCCACAATGCAATCACAAGACAAATGTGATCACAAGAAGAAAAAAGTTTCGGTATTAAAAATAAATTCTGTGGCTTAATACAGGCTGAGGAAAAACAACTTCCATAGTTTTACTAAGGCATTGTGAAGCGAGTAGAGGTCACAAAAGGGTGAGGGTGGTGTCCAAGAAGGAGAGGGTAGGAAGTTTCTGTTAAGTAACGCGATTTTGCCAAATTGCATTTTTTTGTTTAAGAGTCACTTAAAATTTAAGCCTTGTTGGTGCAACTGGGCATTAAAGATCTATAAACGTACTGTTTTCGGCGCCTTTCGTATTCTAGAGGTAGTAGTCATGACAGATGGATTACATATAACCTCAAAATCGTAAGTTGTTTATGTTGAAATATAACTTCTAATTAATGATTTTTATCTTTTCTCCAGGTGATAGGACTAGAAAGAAGAGGAATTTATAGCTATATCTGTGTTAATTCAAAAAGAAGAATATGTGAAGTTAAAATCTTTCAACTAAAAAATTATTAAACAAGAAACAATGCGCTCAGATTTACTTTGTCAAAACAATTTAAACGGTAAGTTGTATTTATTACAATTTAATATTATGGTAATATTACAATTTTCAGCTGATGGTATTGTTATATCAGGCAGGTTTTAAAATGTATGGTGCACGTTACTTGAAATGTTGACACTGTCAACTCAATTTGTAACTACTTGCAAGCAAATATGAAAATTTTACGATTCATGATTTCCAGTTCCACGTCGAGACGAACTGTCGAATATTAAATTTTTAAATATGATGTAGACATAAGTGCCGTATACAAATACAACATATGTTTTGTATTGAAGAATGTAAGAACAGCTGTTGCTGTTATGTCTGAAACTGAGCAGTGGATGTGTTAACAAAATAGTGGAATGTAAATGTGTAGATCAATAAATTATTCATTAAAGTATTTCATTATTTAAAAAGTTTTATTTATGACAATAACTAACACAAAACAGCGAACCCGATTCGTTACTTGATAAATTTACCTTTATTACAAGATATGTTTTCCTCTTCAATAATTATATAATGTTTGATACAATATTTTAATGTAAACAATCAGTCCGAATCACACAATAAACAAACTGTCAAAATGTAAAATTTTAATTGTTGCGGGAAACGCTACCAACACACTGACAAAAAAACACTAAGACATTTTTGACAAATCTTTTTATAAAAAAATCTAATTGTAAAATTACCTCAATAGAAAAAATAGTATAAAAAACATGTATCATAAGGCATGTTAATGCACTCGTTCTTTGTAAAACTCGCCTAGCGGCTCGTTTTCCAAACTTGGACCCGTACGTTAACAGATTGCCTTATGATACTTGTGTTTTAATGTACTATTATTTATCTTGGTTATTTAATATTTATTTCACCTTCAAAACTAAGAACGTTATTCTGTCGCACGCTGTACAACAAAAACAATTAATATTAACATTTCGTAGAATATTCGATCTGATAACTATATCATTATTTTCACCTACTTTGTAAACAATTGGTTTATTTAGTTCTACAATTAATAGTCTATTACATTATAACAAATTCAGTGAAATAACATTGTGAAAGAAATTAGCTAAGAACATTAAAAATTCTGTGAAAATATTAGAAATGCTATTATAATAATTATTATACAATGGTTTCATAATAAGCATGCACTTTCTTATTTTAGTAAAACCGAACGAAGAGAATGATTTATGAATTAACTATTTGATCTATATCTTGAGTAAGTAGATATTTATTTATATAGTACTTGTTCAGTGTTTAGAACAAGTACAACTTATCGTTCAGGAATCTAAGCGGTGTAGACATTGCACAAGAAATGTACTCTAGAAAACATTCGTTATTAATACGACCAAATAAAATTATATCGAGAGAACGAATTTGTAATGGTTTCACCTTCAACAACTCTACGAAGACATACTTCGCATTCAAACAAGTAAAGTAAAATATCTCAATAGAATTTATATATTTTTAGACAAGGCAGTTTTGAATAAAACAGAATTGTTGCAAAGAAATATTTTAGTCTTAGGCACTGTTTGTTAATTCTGGAAGTTTCTGCATTCTTGCCAATAGACGTTTACGTAATTGACGGCACATGCAAGAGAGAGAGACAGAAGATCTCGCTTCCAAACAAACCCCCCCGCCTCGTTGTCTTACGTCCCGCTCCTTAGTGCTGTTCCTGTCATTCTGTTTGTATCTGTCATTCGTGTTATAACTTAATTCTCTATTCTGATTTGTTTTGTTCGTTGCGTTTTCTTAAAAATAAATTTAGAACGAGAAGAGGTGCCTAGGACAACTTTTTTGTTTAATAATACTGAAGATCATTCGATAATACAACTAAAACGATGGTTGGGGTGTAGGGGTCTTTGTTTAGGTGACTTTAAAACGAAAAATATTTATACTGTATTTCAGATAAGAATAGACTTGGTGGCGCTGCTGCGCCAGCCTGTTTTACGCACTTAAAACTTATGAATTAGTTTTGTTTCATGTATGACAGCTCGAAACGTGAAAATTTAATAATTTTTAAATATTTAGTAAATAAAGTTACTTGAAGTTGTTAAATAGATTATAAAGTCAAAATGGAATAAATAATATGCCTGCTTTACATATTGCTACTGTAAACTTGGTTTACGTTTAGACCAATCAAAAAGATGAAATCATAAACCCTATCTTTCGCCTAAGTCTATTCTTATCTGAAATACAGTATAGTTTAAGTTACGATGGCGCAATCATTCGAATAAAATAATCGACAATTTTGAAATGGCTTATTTATACTATTTTTTTCTATTTGGTGCATTTTATACCATTTTTAAATAAAAAATCGTAGTTTCAAAATTTAGGGAATTTTGTGTCACTTATGTGACGTTTGAGAATTCATTTGACGTTGAACAATATAACTCTAACCTTATTTTTGTAATACCTACGTTATTTTCCCTTTCTTTCTAATTTTATTACTCTATTTCTTCTCTTCTTATTATTACTGATTTTAAATTCAATACTATATAAAAATAAAATTCGTAACAATTGTTTGTGTTCGTTTATTCAGCGAGATATGAAATTTGATATTTTTTGATATACATAACCACCAACTTAAAATTTTACTAGTCTATTACAACACTCGAATGCGCTATTAACGATCTATTTTGGATGCTGTAATAGCCTTTTTATAGACGCAAAATAGTAATTAATTATAAGGTCTCATTTCATTTTATTAAGTAGCAATTTATGGAGTAGTTTATTAGATGCTTTTTGAACTAGGTACATAATTCAAATAAGTGTATGATTAACGTATGATTCATATATGATATAGTAGTTATAGTACCCTGTCTGGTCACATAGACAAAGTACTATTATCTCATATGTACAATTGTATTTAATAAATATATCATCATGACCCTAACTATAAAACATATGACAGCTCTACTTCTAGTGCAGTCAATAATACGTTCATTTAAACCACAAATGCATTTATAAACAATAATAGTAACAAGTACAGTTCTAATTATTATTTATAACTTAAATATACAGGATGCGCCAGGGAAGAAATAAGAAATGGCCAAACTTTTTTATCTTAAGTGTACTTAAAACTATTTACATAAATATACTCATAGAAGAATTGATTTATTTATATGAAATGTCATAAGTGGTAAAATTTTGCCGGAAAAAAATTCAGGGAATCGATTCTAATTCACTTGGGGACTATTCAGAGATTGTCTCAGTTAATGACGCCTTATTTGTTACCATGGTTTTGTTTTAGGGATCAAATAGGAATTTAATTTGCAACAATTTTGTTGTTTGCTAATATTATCGTGAAAAGTATAAAATATAAGGTAAGTCTTCTTCTTTAGAAACACTTAAAAACATAATTATTTAAAATGCGTATAATTTTTTTTAGGAAATGGTTCTGTTACGTTATATCCTAATTTTAGGTTTTTTAATCGCTGATTAATACGAAAATTTTTAAACTTTTATTAAAACAGCTATTAACAAGACAATTTCTTGTTCATAAACCGTTCCATTCACCTTTTAAATGAAAAAAAAAGTCATAAAATTATAACCATAGCATAACATAAAGTTCCGACATATTCTACCCTGATTATGCCAACCACAAAAAATTAAATCCGTAAAATCTGACGTCATTAAATGAGATTCGATGTTTGGCGACATGGAGACAATAGTCTCCAAGTGAACTAGAATCGGTCTCTAGATTGTTACAAGAGTTGGTTGCCTAGAAATTTATTGAGTGGCATTGACAAAAAAATAACGAGTGATTTTAGATCAATGTCACGAGATAAATTGGCAACAGGCTCGAGTAAAGCAATCGAAAAAATTTTCCAGTATAAAATTTAACCACGAATGGTATTCAGATGACTATTTCCAAAATAAAAATCTGATGTGGCCAACACATAACCTCTCGCCAGATATTTTACCTGGTTGTACGCATAAAACGAAAAATATTTTTAAATACAAATACATATATTCATGTCTCACTACAAAATAATTCTCACATATATTTGCAAAATCTATGGGATATTTTAAAATAAATTATGTACAATACTTACATTTTCTTTATATTCAATATCCTGAAATTTTCTTTTTCTACTTTCCTTTTCTTTTTCTTTATATTTGCCATTTTTTCGCAAATTCCTTTTATATTCTTTTTTACGTATATTCTTTTGCGTTGTTGACTTTTTTTATTTTCATAATCTTCATAATAATATACAAATATTTTTGACAGAGGCATACAAATACTTTTGACAGTGACATTTATGTGCCAATTACAAACATTTGAATTTCTTGCCTTGTAGTAGTTTGATCTGAGATTTTTTACATCAAATTATTTTATATGCCTTTCTTTATCTCTAAATCTATAGAAGATATAATAATGAATTTATATTTATCGAATAAAGAATTTAACGTTCTTTAATATAAGTATTTACATAAATTTTCGATAAATAATATTTAGACGATTTTTTTCTTGTAACTACTACTTCCAGTTGTCCAATTGTTACCAAAACTGACTGGACTCTTCCCATTATTGTTAGATTGAGGAATCCGTAGTTAAAAATGTCTTAAGTCTCATAGTATTTGAGATATAGTGAATCCAACATCCACACACACACACACATCCACACACACACACACATACGGACATCATCGTAAAAATGTTATAATCGGATACTAGGGACCTTAAAACGTGCTTATTCATTAAAATCTGGATATGCGATTTTTAGCATGAATACAATACCTCTCTTAGCGAGAGGTAAAAATCAGGTAATCATTTATATTTTTTTTCTCGACAAAAATCTTCCAATTTGATTGTTTTTTGAGGTATTATATTTAAGTTTGTTTTTTCAACGTTTTAAATAGATTCCGAATCGGCTCGTTGTTAATAAAAACTGATAACACAGAAAATATACACCCTTTGAAATGTATGTAAACGATATGTTTCTAAAAAGACAAAAAAAATTCGCTTATCAAAACTTACTTGTAAAAATACATCTTATTGACTTAAAGGGTGCGGAAATTTTTTTGTGACGGTGTTTTGTCGAAATGAAACTTGGTATAACTAGGTAGAATCCTGAATTTGGATTGGCTTATAAATTTATGAGTGAAATAGTCATTATCATTTATCATTGTTTGTCTTATTATCAGTAAAAAAAATGAAGTAGTATATTTTTTACAATTTGTAAATTGATGTACCACATGAGAGGTAAATTATGTTTTATCTTTTACAGTAAATAAAGAGTTAAAAGTGACAGTTGCGATGGCAGTGATAAAAAGTTTTGTGATGTGAAATTTGTTACAAAAACTAATAGGTATCATCATATCTTCTCATATTTTATGTGGTAATACGGTCTATTTATTAAACCGCTATAAGTTACCCGTAAAAAGCGATTCACTTGCTTGATAAGAAAATGTAAATTATAACAGAGTCTGTAACCTATAAATTATACATGATATGAAGCCAACGTTTTCCCATTACCACAAATTTACGTGAAAGGTGAACTCCAATAAATAAATCGCAGAGTATGTAGTAATTATTTGCTGATGTATTTAGCTAGCTGCGGAGTGCAGGCTCTAGGCCAAGACTACTGTTTGTCAATAAAAATAATTAACTAAACGGTTATTTCTAACGCTGTTCTTGTGAATATTAACACAAACCGGAGTCTATAAATCAAGTGGTTATCTTAACGTTCTGCATGTTTAACCAAACTGTACACTGCTGTGCAAATATGTTTTAAACACCTGTTAATTATGATATTAAGGCTCAATAAATAAATCTTCAAATGCTGGTATTTTCACACGAAAATACAACAGCATTATTTATATTTCGTAATATGACATTTCGTTTCGTAACAAAAATGTGTCGTTGATTGTTTTCACTTTTTAAGAAGAATTCAATTGGTCAGAGTCTCATACATTTTTCTATAAATTTTTCAGTATATCTCTACAAAAGGCTACTAGCGTGGTACTGAAAATCTTATATCTATTACTAAATACCTAAAGTAAAGTTGAAAACCTATGTAAAAATATAAATTTAATTTTAAAAAAATTATTTGTTTTTCAATAAATTAAGAAAGAAGATTTTCTTTGACGTCATTATTTTGAACTGGAGAAAGGGATGCATATTTAAGAATGTAACCTGTAGATGGCGAGCGAGTGCGAGTTTTAATTTGATTTTGACTTTAGTTCATTTTTCTATCACTGTCTCTCTTCTTTATTATTTACAATTTGCATGGTTTCTGTTACTTTTATTACGTATTTCGATTTGTTAAGAAGGATTTTAACTTAGTTTATACTCGTACAAGATTAAAATGACAAACGAAAATATTAACCTCCAAACTATTATTCAAGCATCAAACAGATTACATATTTCGATTTGTTAAGCAGGATTTTGAAGAATTTTAACTTAGTTTATACTCGTACAAGATTAAAATGACAAACGAAAGTATTAACCTCCAAACTATTATTCAAGCGTCAAACAGATGATCTGTCATGTTTAAATTACCCGCACATGCCGTTGCTATTGGACGTACCGATGTTATTACTTTATGGCCATTCATTGGTTCGGCGTAATTCTACGTCATACATGGCGGTAATTTAAATATTAAAATATCATTAATTTTTTTCTGGCCAATTAATGAAAATTTTGCCAAAAGAAAAATATGGGTAGTAAGTTTTTATCGACTCTTCAAAAATATTAAACAAAAAAATGGCACGCAAGTAGCCCATGAGCAATATTTATACAAATACAAATTCAATTTTACAGGTTACCAAACGTACAAAATAATTCTGTTTAGTGTTTTAGACCTAAAATTTAAGTAAATACAACTTGAAACATTTTTGTATAACAATAACTTCTGCGCAGGGAAAAACTGATATTCCATGTTAAACGCCTATGGCCTGCTTTTTAATTAACACCCTGTATATTCGTTATAGTTGTACTGGGGTTGTGAATTTTATATAAATATGCTGTGATTTCTGTGTAGATTGTTGGTGTTGATATATTGTTTGCTTTTTTTTAAATTTAGGCCCAATATTTTCACTTCCGAATAAAGTTTCGAATAAGTATTCGTTAATTAAATTTTTTCAATATATTTATCCAACGATTAATTCCATTGCGTCTTTTCACACATTTTATAAAAACAAATAGCTATCTGTCGAATAACTTTAATGTTCGTGAATTGGTGATTTGGCGTAACCAAGTTAAGCAGACAAGGATGAAATGTGTCAACTTCTTCTGAATCCGTAGATGTCAAAATTTTATTTGACATTTTTAAAGTCATCTATATTCTTCTGCATTTTTAGCCCCGGGAGACTGTAATTTAACAAGTGTACCATCTAACGCAGCACTCATGTGGTAAACAAGATATGCATATTGTATAATTATCTTTGTACTTTTTGTATATTTCTTTCAGTTCAAAGTAAATGTTTGTCATTGTAATCAACAGAAACAGAAGTATCCAAAATTCGAAAATATTTTGCCAGCGTCAAATGACAGGATATTTATAATGATTTACCTATTCATTATTTGAGATCAAATGCGATTTCCAATAAGGCGCGAGCAGACACGTGACTCGAGCAGCCTTGAAGTGCTTAGAATCAGCTGATGTGTACGCGTGTCATTTTGACAAGAACAATGTCATTTTGACAAGACCAATGTTTTGACTTATTTTAATTTTGAACTGTTAAAACGTTACTATTTTTAAGGTCACGTGTTTTACTGTCTGAAGTTTGTAAAATATTAACAATTTAGCAGTTCAAAATCAAAATAAGTCAAAACATTTGTCTTGTCAAATTGACGTTGTTCTTGTCAAAGTGACACGCGCATACATATCAGCTGATTCCAAGGACTTCAAGGTTGCTCGAGTCACGTGTTTAGAATCAGCTGATATGTGTGCGCCTGTCATTTTGACAAGAACAATGTCACTTGACATATTTAATATATCTATTTTGTTAATAAATCAGCACCATGTAGAAATGTAATGAACTGACGAATAAACGGTTATTCGCTATCCAAGTACCGAATAATTTATTCTGCTAATAACATATGTTATTCTTTCGAATAAATTTGCTTGCAAGTGAAAAGACAACAAAAATATTTATCCGAAGGATAAATTTATCTAAACTTTCAGTCGAATGTGAAAATACCAGCCCTTAATAAAAAAATACATGTATCATCGCAGCATATTAACCATTGCTGGGTGTGCCAATCAGCTTTGTGCTTTGTACGCAGATATCGGCAATGATGATGACATAATTATGCCGTGTGGGCGTTTACCAGACGTCACTTCACCGGCACTCATTGCTGGCGTGAAGAGTGCACCACAGGCGTCAAATGAAAATAGCAGATATCGAGTATTCCAAAGAAATATCTGATAAATACAGAAAGTTTGTACCCAAAGTTGTAAAACGCCCTGTCTGGATCCATAGAATCAAGCAATAGTAATCATAGTTAATAATAGGATAGGTGAACACCTGAATTTGTACCTCTGTTTAATATTCGTCTTATATGAATCTACATTCTTAAAGAAACATTTTGAAACAAAGTTTACTAGCGCCATAACATTTTCATAAATGTCGTGTGAAAAAATTCATTTTCAATTTAAAATATCAAACTGTTATGAATTTTCAATGTTTAGAGTGCATATCGACCTTGATCAATAATTTCTCATCTCTGAATAAATCAATAGCATCCTCCACGCTTTTCTTTTGTTCTCCACTTTCCTAACAATGTCGCAACTCAAGACGCGAGTCAAGGCAAGCCAAGGTTGCCGGCCTGAGATGCACGATCAGAGGGAATTAACGAAAAACTAATTAATATTTTGACAGGTGAGTGACACGGAGGCCGATACGAAATTAATTTTACACCAACAATAAGTCGCTGGGGAATCTCACTGAGAGATAGGAATTTTGTAAGAATGAAAATCATTAAGATTTTTGACATTCATGTTCGTCAGCATCTTTAGTTTTTGTAAGATGGAAACATTGGGTTGGGATTTTCAAAGGAGTTTTTTGTTAGAAAATGTTTTTCATTGTGGGTGACCTTTTCATTTCGTCTTTCATCTTGTAGTGACTAGTAATTTAATACTCAAAGGTATAACAAAATAACAAACATCAAAGCATCAGCTTAAGTAAATATCTAAAGGAATTACAAGTATTAATAATTAAGAATTTATCTCAACATTTTTTGAGATATTTTACAAGCTTTTGTGCGTTAGGTATAGGTTTCGTTAGATAAATATACCAAGCTAAGTAACCTGTTCAACAACGGTCCAGTGTTACTAAACCACGCCTTATCGTGATTTAATAGGCTACTTGCGTGGTACTGAAAAGTTGAAAACATATGTAAAAATAAAAATTCTATTTGAAAAAAAATATATGTTTTTTTAATAAATTAAGAAAGAAAATTTTCTTTGACGTCATTATTTTAAACGGGAGAAAGGGATGCATATTTAAGAATGTAACCCGTAGATGGCGAGCGGGTGCGAATTTTAATTTGATTTTGACATTAGTTTATTTTTCTGTCTCTCTTCTTTATTATTTACAATTTGCGTGGTTTATGTTACTTTTATTACGTATTTCGATTTGTTAAGCAGGATTTTGAAGGATTTTTTCTTAGCTTATACTCGTACAAGATTAATATAACAAACGAAAATAATAACCTCCAAACTATTATTCAAACGTCAAACACATGATCTGTCATGTTTAAATTACCCGCACATGCCGTTGTTATTGGACGTACCGATGATAATACTTAACGGTCAATCATTGGTGCGGCGGAATTCTACGTCATACATACATTGCCAGTATTTTAAATATTAAAATTTCATTAATTTTTTTCTGGCCAATTAATGAAAATTTTGCCAAAAGAAAAAATATGGGTAGCAAGTTTTTATCGTCTCTCCAAAAATATTAAATAAAAAAATGGCACGCAAGTAGCCCATTGGGCCGCCACGCCTCTTAGGGACTTCAATTTTTTGAACACGATCCCGCTATCGGGATAGCCACATCCTAAATTAAAAGTAATAATTTCATTGATTTTACTAATTTTGTCCCTGCAGTTCCATGTCAGAATTGTCGTAAGTTGCTTTAAAATTATGTTTTTTGATGAAGGATTCGTAGCGCAGTGTCTGGTCGCGAATCTGGGAAACCGGGTTCGATCCCGACCAACGCCAACACGGTATGGTATGACTAGCGAATGAAAGTTGACGTTTAAAAATAAAATTGAACGAAATATTCACAGAAATACATTACTATGTCTGGTTGAAAATAGATGGCCGACTAGGGAAATTGAATAACAAAACAGGTGTGCATTTAAAATATTTTAAACATTTTTAGTCGGTGTTGATTATAACAAAATATTTTAATCTTTAAACTATTAAGTTTGGCAATTCTATGAAATAGGATTATTTTTAATTTCCTCTAACAGTAATTCCGCCTCGAGGGTTGCTTACACGTGAGACGAACGAACTAGAATTTGCGGTATTAAATTTTTTAAATACATCCCTGAACCCTGTTACTTATGCTCTGTTCCATTTAAAACATTCAGTAGATGGCACTGGCAACATCGCAAATCTGAAGTAGCCGAAATTACATTGGGTAAACTTGTCTCTCGTCTCTAATTTCAGCCAATCAGAGAGGTCAAAACTATTCCCTATGCTCCGCAATACTGAATGGCTTAAATGGAACAAGGTATAGGTCATTTTAAATGCCTCCTAGTATTAAGTACAATTCTAATCTTCTGTAACGGAATACATAAGGGTCAGTTTGCTTTCAAATCAAATATAGGAAAATGTTTTCAAAAGAAACCGCATGTATTAAATAATCTAAACGTCAACTTTCATTCGCTAGTCATACTATACAAATATGTCATCATTATTACCGAAATCTGTGTAAAAAGCAGATTGGCTTATCCAGCAATGGGTAATATGCCGTGATGATAAATATATTTTTATTTTTTTATTTATTTAGGATTCGAGTAAACTAACTTTAAAATTGTTAACATATTTTGGTCCTATTAGCTGTAATGGCAGGTGCGTAGACAACGCCGCCAATGGATTCCGCGGGTCCCAAAAACTTTTTGTTGTCGATAGTACATTTAATAAATATTTTATTTTTGAATTCATGATTTTGGGTTGCTCGCATTGCTTAATTCGTAATTTAAGATTATTTTATTTGAACTGTAGAAACTATTCGATCTTCTACTTGTTCGGATAGAGGAAGTGTAACAACGCGTTCAGTGGTTCGCGTGTAGGATAACCCGGTCGAAATCCTTGAGTAAACTCGATCGATAAAATGAGTAATGAGTCAGAAGTGACCCGCAGCGAATGAACATTTCAACTTATAATAAAACAAGTGAATACAATGGCCGAACAAAACACAACTTTCTCTTTCGTTGCTCGCAGATCATGCCGAAGTCGAAACCAATGGTCAGTCTCAGCTTAACATTAACCAGGATGCTTAAAATCAAACCATACCAACAATGATATAACATGAGTTAAATAGAACACCTGTGTTAAATGTTCTCATTGAAATTTTTCTTGTTCATTCTTTTAGACTAAACAGGAAAGATTAAGAATATTTAAATATCTGAATATTATTTTTATTAAGAAAATAAGGCTTTTAGCACGTTTGTCTTATTCGTCGACATTTGTTTTCATCTATACCAATCGTACTCCGATATAGTATGACAATGATAAGTAAAGATAGCTGTCATAAATCTAAGGTCCTTTTTGCTCAGAAGTAGTAACTCCATAGCGTTTGTCGACAGAGGTGAAATGAACTGACAGAGGCCAAAAATGTCTCCAGTATGTTGCAGACTTAACTGATTCATTGATTACGTTTATCTCGGCGTTTGAAGCCGCTTGAATTTAGTAAATCCCTTTTCAATCTTCGAAATAAACGATCGAGATTAATACTTCAAGCCGCTTGAAAATGTCAAGTCAAGCCTGTAAAACAACAGGCTTGGACTTATGAAGCGGCTTGACTTTAATCGAAATAAACAATGAAGCTCCAAATAATGTAACTAAGCATGCGCACATCTGCAATATGTTGGAGTGTTACTAAATTCATATCATTTGTTGGTAATTTGCATTTTACCTCATTTTATAAAAGTCGCGACATATAACTTAATAAAGTTAACGAAAAGCGAAATATTTGGAGTGATGAAGAAACAATTTTTTTTAAAATGTTTTTGACAGAGAAGGCAAATAACAAATAACTACATGACAATTTTTAGATTTTGAGGTTATATATCCACCATGATAGTAGATTATATTCCTCTCCCTGTCTGTCTGCATAATCTAGTATTTAACTATCTTTTTTTGGTTGATACGAATTTAAAGAAGATTGAAAATAACTCAATCCTATTTTCAATCCTCTGAGATAAACCAATAGGATTTTTCAAGTCATAATATACTTAAGCCGCTTGAATTGTCGAGATAAACGTACCATTGTAACTAATCGCAAGGTCAATTTTACAATTTTATTGTCAACACGATATTTTATTATGAAAATTGTATTAATAGTTATTTGTGTACTAAGGGTGCAATGTCATTTTACACTCGTGGTACACACATTATTTTTTGTCCAACTTGCCTAAATAGTGACCTTTTGAGTGCCTGTTTTGCGTGTCGTTCATTTCTTAACACTGCGAACAGGCCGTGCGCAAAGTAAAGGAGCCGTGCGCACGGTCTGTCGAACTGTAAAGAAATGAACCACTTTGCGCACGCAAAACAGGTCCGAAAAAGGTCACTTTCTAGGCAGCGGACAAAAATAACTATTTTTCATTTGAAGGAGCCAGTTTACAAAACATATTTTCAATGTATCTGAAGGTGTGTTTTTCTCTTATTTACCTCTCTTTTGAAAATATCGCCAGCGTCATTGGCCAAAGTAAAACGTATTCGATGCAATTTATCTTTGTGGAAATAAAAGTCGTTGGGTGCTCAGTCGAGACTATGTAGTGGATGACGCACCAATTCACTGTTTTATACGTTTAAATTCGCAACTGTTTGAGTGGCTGTAGATGAACGAGTATTATCAGGATGCAGTATGACTCTTCCTATTGGTTGATTATGACTAGTGCTGTCAAAAACCGTCGAAAATGGTAACCGTGACAACAAACTACGGTTAACCGACTAACCGCGGTTAATCGGATAATCGCGTTTAACCGGCTAAACGCGATTAACCGGCTACCACTATTAAACGGTTAACCGCTATGAATCTTTTAACTGCTTAACAGATTAATCGCCAAAAATATAAATTTACTTCAAATTAGTATAGGTAAACAATAATGAAAAAAAATACGAAAACAAGTTAAAAGACTTATTAGTTTATTTCATAAAGTAAATATGTAGAAATACAAAAATAACATGCTCTCTAACGAAAAAAAAGACGTGGGATATTTTTTTTTTTTTTTTGAATTTTATTATTAAGAAAAGAAGTTATAATTTTTTATTAAAGTAGATATAACGTTTATAACAATTGAACTTTGTCCATCAAATAATTCATACAAGAAGTACCTCAAACGTAAGGACAAAATATACCAATATCGATACACATTTTCACATATTTATGATTTATTGTCGAATAACGCTTAACCAGTTTTTGAAGACTTGCTGCTTAACCGGTTGTTGTCGACTATTCGCAATTAATCGGTTTTGTTGGCTATTCGCGGTTAAACGGTTTTGTGGCTGTCCGCGGTTAACAGGTTTCGCGGCTACTCGCAGTTAACCGGACTAAACGGTTTTAAATTTTTCGAAAACCGCTTAAACCGGTAAACTAGTTAATCGGTTTTTGACAGCACTAATTCTGATAGAACTTTTGAAAGACTGCAGGCAATCATATCGTAATATTCTATTCAAAACTGACCGTAATCTAATCATCGAGATCTATAGTCGCAACATGCTCAAAAATACCAAGAAGTAGTGACTATTTCCTAGTTGCAGCTTTTTTATTTTGGAAAACCCAAACTGTCTACTACTGTTCTTTTCAGAACTATTACACAATCACAATTCCTTGATTATTTTTGACTTTTATATCCTGTCCATATTGTGTTTAACTCCTAAGTTTTTTGACAATGCTCATATCAGCCAATTTGCTTTAGTGGATTAAGTTATCAATTGCTAACATATTCCTGGTGCAATATTGTGCGGAAAGAGCATATGTACATTGCAGAGTTTGCACTGTTAGTGTTAGGCACTTTCCAAACAAGTTTACCATGTCACCGCCATCGTAAATTACTTTGAATTCCTTCGATGCATACTCAGAGCACAGCAAAGCACAGCACACACGTACGCTGCAGTGAACACGCGCGTACACCTCGACTTGAGAGTTATTTAATGCATCGGTGCACTAAACACTTCAAAGGCACATCCATCACAATCAACACATTTTTCTATACAGGTGAACTCAGTTCATTTTATTAACAGCGTGTTAAGTGAATTAGATTGAGATTTATAAACTAACGGTCACTTAAGTATGTTAGCTCATTTTGGTAATAGTGCTTTTAAAGCGTAATCTATAACGTTTTCCATTTATATTATTTAGTGCGAACTTTTTTGCACTAAGTGCATAACTTGTTTTCCATTTATTTAAGTGCGTACTACGAGTTTCATTTATACTGTTTGACATTACTGAGTGCGCACTTTCTTGCACTTACTATCATCATCAGTTATTGCCAGTGCAGTCTGTCAAATTTATATACAGTATGTCCAAGGCTCGGGTTCTGAATGAAAAACTTTTGTATTTTTAAAATTAGTGAAAAATGTTGTTCTTTATTAAAAAAATCTGCTGCCTGCAAAAACTATAAAAATAAAAAAACTTCTCCCTCTTCAGAATCCAAGCCTTGGACTGTTTAATAATTTATTTATTGACTATCTTACATAAAATGTACGTCATTACATTAATACCATATATTTACTAGTGACTATTTCACTCATAAATATATAAACCAATCCAAATTCAGGATTCTACCTAATTACCAAGTTTCGACAAAATACCGTCACAAAAAATTTTTCGCGCCCTTTAAGCCAATAAGATGTCGTATTTTTTACAAGTAAGTGAGTTTTAATAAGCGAAAATTTTTTGACGTTTTAGAAACATTGTTTACATACCTGTCAAAGTCTGTATATTTTCAGTGTTATCAGTTTTTATTAAAAACGATTCGATTTGAACAGGAATCTATTTAAAACGTTGAAAAAGCAAATTGAAACATAATACCTCTAAAACACAATAAATATTACAAGATTTTTGTCAAGAAAAAAATTAAATAAATGATTATCTGATTTTTATTTTGGAAATAGTCATCCGAATACCATTCGTGGTTTTATCCTGGAAAAAATTTCCGATTGCTTTACTCGAGCCTGCTGCCAATTTATTTCGTGACATTGATAAAAAATCGCTCGTTTGACAACTCGTGATTTTTTTGTCAATGTCACTCAATAAATTGCTAGGCAACCGGCTCTCGTAACAATCTGAAAATTTTACGGCAAAAATTTACCACTTGATAAAAGAAGAAGAAACCTGATGTCATATACAATGATTAAAATTTAAAAATTCTTCTATTGTGTAAAAGCAGTGTCTTAGCAAGTACTGGTTTATAATTTTTACCTCCCGCTACCCTTAGTAAGGGAGATCGTGCTAAAAATCGCATATCAAGATTTTGGTAAATGACCACGTTTTAAGGTCCCTAGAATCCAGTTTTAATAATTTCACGATGATGTCTGTGTGTATGTATGTGTGTATGTGTGGATCCTCCGCTCTAACTCAAATACTATTATTCGGAAAATTTTGAAACCTTGTATTTCGACCGTGTTCTAATATGGAAAGAGCCCATTAGATTTTGATGTAAATCGGATAATCGGAAATGGCACTTTACTTGAAGCACAAAATAGAAAAAATAGTGTATGATATACGTGTTAAAAGTGATTTTATTTTGTTCGAAGGTTTGGATCACTCCGCTTCGCGTCGTGTTCCAAACTTCCTTCTCACAAAATAATATGTGACTTTTAACACATATCATAAATAACTATTAAATGTTATTTTTTCGAGATTTATGTTATAAAAATTAAAGATTATTAAATTTTCTACAGACCATTAATTAATACTTTTTCTACAAATTTTATAGATAAATTTATAAAATTATCTATAATTTAAATCCCGAATCCTGCGCTTTAAACAAACACAACTCCTTGATTACACAGTGCATAATCTCAAATTAATGTATGTAACTGACAGGTAAATGTCACTGTCAAAGAACTTATCATTTCAAATTAACAATAGTAACGTAAATTACACCATAAGATATTATAGAATGTGTTTTGAATTATAATAATTATCTGTGTAAGTGCAATGGATGTAAAAAAAAAGTTTGTTAATAATAGAAGAATTATTGGAAACGTACGTTTGTATTTGTATATACACGGTGTCCGTTTTTCGAGGCACAACATTGGGATTTCGGAATCTATAAGAGATACGAAGTCGGTTAAATTGGGGTAAAGTTACCCCGTTAGTAGGCCATTTTAAAGATGTATTTGTTTTTCCCGAAAAATTCATAGGCCAGTAGATAAATGCAAAAAATCAAATTTTGTTGATTTTTACTTTAACAAATAACTTCTAAATGTGAAACAATATGGAATTTTGATTTGCACTTCTTTAGGACACTTTTTTATTTTCTTTTGAACGACTATGCTCAAATTTTTTTTATCACTATTAGATTTCGTGTTATGAGGGCAAAGTTATGATTTTTATATGGATTCCATATTGGAAAGTTAACCATTGAAAGAAGATTTTTTTTTAGCTTTCCAACGATGTACAATTTATTGATGTTCATTTGTTTCAAACAGCAAATATGCAACAATATAATATTCATTGGTTTGTATGGGAACAGTTTACAACAACAAAAGTGAATTAGGCAATTCGAAATAATTTGAAGCTTTAGATTAAATGTTAATATTAATCAAAGAAGCAAATCTTTGACAAGTAAATTTGACATTTTCCACAAATTATTGCAACGAACATGATTTGTTTAATTAATGCGCGGTAACTTCACGGCATATACTCCTACAGAACCCTAAAATCTAATTCCTAAAATTATGACGTCATTTAGGGCATATAAATTTAGGATTTAGATATTAGGGTGATAAAAATTAAACATCGGACACAACCTTAGTATGCATCTAGGCAGTAGGCACTGAAAATTCTTTTTATCATTTATATGATTTATTTTACTCATTTGTACGGAAGCGCTGGAGGGCCACTATATTTCTAATTGACTAATAGTCAACTTAAAAACGACTGTTAGTCGAGATAAACGCGACTATTAGTCGAATTTACAAATAGCGATTGTTAGTCGCGTTTATCTCGACTGTTAATCGCGTTTATCTCGACTGTTAATCGCGTTTATCTCCACTGTTAGTCGCGTTTATCTCGACTGTTAGTTGCGTTTATCTCGACTGTTAGTTGCGTTTATCTCGACTGTTAGTCGCGTTTATCTCGACTGTTAGTCGTGTTTATCTAACCAGCACTAGCCAACTAGTACAATGAAAATGATTCGAAAAACGGGGAAGTACATGACCTGCTACGCGATAAACACGACTAACAGTCGAAATAAACGCGACTAACAGTGAAGATAAACGCGACTAACAGTCGAGATAAACGCGACTAACAGTCGAGATAAACACGATTAACAGTCGAGATAAACGCGACTAACAGTCGAGATAAACACGATTAACAGTCGAGATAAACGCGACTAACAGTCGAGATAAACATGATTAACAGTCGAGATAAACACGACTAACAGTTGAGATAAACGCGACTAACAGTCGAGATAAACGTGACTAACAGTCGATATAAACACGATTAACAGTCGAAATAAACGCGACTAACAGTCGAGATAAACGCAACTAACAGTCGCTATTTATAAACTCGACTGTTAGTCGTGTTTATCATAACTGTTAGTAGAGTTAAAAAAGACGAGATATAGTGGCCCTCCAGCGCTTCCGTACATTTGTAATAAAATGTAGAATTTCAGTGCTTTGATAAATAAGTAACTATTAAAATGATTTTTATATAAAATAAGTATGTGTCACTTTTTGTAGTAGTATTGGAAACATCTCAATGTTAAATTGTTTCGTTACACATCTTTCAATCCTGGAATTTGTGTAAACCAGGAACTGAAAATGTTGTCAGTATAATAGAGCCATTTTCCTCGGTATTAGTTTCAATGTTTCAATCAGCGTCAATACATCTTCCAACAAACGAGAAACGAAGGTTACCCACAGCAGAACATCTAAACATCGAGACATCAGCGCATCGCTATCCACTTCCGACTTCCACAGAAGGCAAGAGAATCGCGGTAGCCGTGCGTAGGAAGCGAAGCGATCTTCAGATGTTAGATTGGAGATCTTTACAAATATATGACGGAGAGGTTAGACAAGGCTGAAAGGCGGTATTGTCGGATAGTGAGATATATATCGCTACGCAAATGGAGCCATGATTAAATGCTACACTTTATGATCTTGAATGTTATTAATTGGAGCTATTTTTAGACAGAGATTACGTAACAGCACTTTGTTAGGTGGCGTATCGCTACTTTACCAGTTCTTTGTTATATAGTTTTATGGACTTCGCATTTTTTTAAAGGCTACGTAACTGCTAAGGTCATATGCATCTAATAAAATGATAATGGTCGGAAACATTAGATGAATTTTACATATATAAATAATAATACTTATACCATTATGACTTATTGCTAGGTGTGCATCAGGATTGGCAAAAATAATGATTTATTTAAATAAATCAAAAATCATTGATTTAGAAAAAGCAAACAAATCATGTTGTTTGATTTTTTTCCTCCCGCTACCCTTCGTACGGGAGGTATAGGGATATAGGTATAAAAATCGCATATCGAGATTTTGGTAAATGACCACGTTTTAAGGTCCCTAGAATCCAATTTTAACATTTCCACGATGATGTCTGTGTGTATGTGTGTGTGGATCCTCCACTCTAACTCAAATACTATCATTCAGAAAATTTTGAAACCTTGTATTTCGAACTTTTTCTATATTGAAAAGAGCCCATTAGATTTTCGTGAAAATCGGATAACCGGAAATGGCACTTTCCTAGAAGCTCAAAATAGTTTTTCTTCGAAAAATACCTTTAAATGTTATTTTTTCGAGATTAATGTTATTATAAAAATATGTAAAAGATTATTAAATTTTCTATACATGTGCATTAATACTTTTTCTATATATTTTATGGATAAATTTATAAAATTATCTATTATTTAAATCCCAGAGCCTACGCTTTAAACAAACAGAACGCAGTTATTCAAATGTATGTAACTGACAGATAAATGTCACTATCAAAGAACTAATAATTTCAAAATAATATTAGTAACGTTTTAAAAAGGAAAAAGTAAATAAAACAATAGAAAAGGAATTCAATACAGTTTCCAGCATAAGTAAATATGTAGGTATGTATTTAGATTAGGTAATAAAAATTAACGATTCACAAAAATATTTAAGCTAATCTTCATTTTAGGATAAGTGAATTCTATTCTATCCCGGTATTTAAAAATTAATCTTCATTTTATTATAGTTCCGGTGGCTCAATGGTTAGAGCAACGCCTCATGTCATGAGTGCCCTCAGGTCTCTGGGTTCGAATCCCACTAAGGCATGGATGTGTGTGAATGTCAACCCACTCATTGGGATTTAATCCTGTTGAGGGGTTTAAAAAAAAGGTAGTTACTTGGATTAGATTAGGTTATATTTTAAGAAATATACTGTCAAAATTAGAGTAAAATTCGCTAATCCAAAAAACTCAATCTTTTTTTGTGATTCGGGCTGTAAATGACGGGAGGTATTGTGTTGGCCACACCAGATTTTTCTATTTTTAAAGATCTGTTGAGGTTATTGCACTTTTTTAATTGTTTTAAAGGCAATATAAATCGATTATTTCATAAACGAAAACGAAATCTGTAATAAAACTCCAAAGAATGCATTTGAATTTTTGCTTAGTCGTAGTATATAACGCGTCCACGCGCGTGCGCGTTTTTTATATGAAAATTAAAGTGATAAAATATGGTTTAATTTTTAGATATTATTACACACTGAACATATTTTTCTTATTAATAATTTTGTAGCAAATAAATACATTTTTATTATAATTTGAATCTTTTTTTCGTCTTTAATAAAAGTCAACGATTTATGTCTGGCCAACTCTAGTGTGCATGTTAATTTCGATCATGGCGACATATATAAATCACAAAAATTTGAAAAATGAAACTAATCACAACCAGTCACATAAAGCACTCATTCCGCGACTGAATTAGATTTTAGGTAAGTTTATATAAAAACAAAATATTAAACAATTTATCCAGTATACAACGATTAATAGTAGTACATTCAGGCCAGTAAGTATTAAGATTGGAAATAAGGTCTTCGGTTTTTCGAAGAAGCGCTCTCACAAAGCAAGCTATAGACTAGAGAAAACTATATGAATCATACACAAATTCTGTGCCATCATCCAAAAATGTCTATCATCTCAAGTTGTTTAAGAGTAAGCTATCAGTATTTTAACTTATAATAATAATGGTAGTAAAATACTCTTACGCTAGAACAAATGAGATGTGTTATTAGTTTTATATTGCGAAGAAAATTGTGTACAACACATAAACAATTATTGTTACTGTGATAGAAATTACGAGTAGCTGTTTGACATTTCAATAGACTGCTACATTAATTTATTTTAAAATGTTCACGATGCAGTTATTCAGATTTTACTTTTTTTGTCCAAAGTACCAAATATCACAAATGGGGGAATATACTGATTTTTCCACCATACTGCAATACTATACATGCAATATTACTATTAATGCAATAAAAGTAATAAAATATAGCGTATTTGTCTTTTGTGCAAACGATATTAAATGTATCGTTAGTTAAAACGCGCGCAATACGATGACGTATGCGTCAACTTTAGTTCGCCGTAGTTGTCCGCTACGAGCGCTAGTTTACTAATAATAACAAATATCATCTTAAAACTTTGAAGCAAAATACGGACTGTAGTTTTTCACAATTCTTTCTTCGTTTAAATACATTTGTCCTGGATCCTAAAGCCCATTTCTACGATTTATGTAGTTTAGTTATCTTATTTTATACCTAAGAACCTTTAGTTATGCTATCTCGCGTTTTATAAAGACATCTTCTTTATTTGAAGAGGACAGGAAAAAAAACATACATGTTACTATATTTTCAAAATTTAGTTTACTTTAGCACTTAATTCTAATATCGGAGATCCATTTTTCAAGATCTTAAAACTGTCCTAAATATCCTGTCATATAGACTTTTGATTTGTTAAAGATCCTTATTTTAATTATGTGGGAGAGTAATTTTGGCTATCAGGATCACATTGTATTGAAATGATGTATATTACATTTCTTTATTTGAATGTAGAATAGAACTAGTCAAGTATGGTTCAATTTTTTTTGTAATAAACACAATGTATTTTAAATGCTGATGATGGCAGCTTCGTCTGCCGAAACGTCCAAAAAACAATAAAGAAATGTAATTTACATCATTTCCTTACAATTTGATCCTGATAGCCAAAATTACTCTGTCATATAGACTGTTTTCGATGTACTAACACTGTGGTATTGTGTTCAAGTCAAAAAACTCTATTCTATATTTTTGAAAGAACGCAATTGAGTTTTAAAATGAAAAACACAAATTTCTCGCTTTGAAAAAAGTGACATCCGGTTTTTCCTCTGTACTCTTCATTTATAACTTTGACACAAATTGTTTGTAATCTACTACAATACGTCCATAGACTGACGAACTCCTGCATCAAAACATAAATAAAATGTTCCCAAAATAGAACTCGAGTACAGAGCTTCCCAATGTTTACCGGATGTAGCAAATTCCTGCAAAACTTTCAACCTCACAAACACTGATCCTCAAAAGCCAAGACCAAAGTTTCAATTCTTCCCTTTGGTTTGTCAAAGGATATCCACCAAGAAGCCACATCAGGAATCGAATCCCAGATGAAAGGATAAGTTCAGTGACTCCTGCTGTCTCTATGTAATAGTTCACCTGTAAAATCCTCTATCCACTCAGAAATTAGGTCAGAAAAAACAGGTCACTGCACATGAGTTATGCTAGCTATACCATCCTGTCGGGACTTTGGGAATGAATATTTTATTACTCGTGCGTAATTCAAATCAGATGGACTTCGGAAATGAACGCCGCGCCTTTTTTTCACGTTGGGGCCGAACATTTGTTGGGAAATATGTGAGGAAGAGATGGTGATAAATTTAAAAACAGATAAGGTGGAATTATAATGTTCATTTCGGACAGTGGCGACACGCTGGTTAATGAACAGGCTTCGATTCCCTTGTCTATAAGTATTAAACAAAAATGGCGATGACAACCAGAATTTTACTCAAGACCAACCAAATCCGGCGTAATTCAGCTTTTTTGATTCACGAATGGATTTGAATTTAAAGAAAACTTATGTTTAAGCAACTATAAATTTATAATTTAAATACTATATGAACTAAATGTCGGATGACGCAGACCGGAGTGGCCGAATGGCCCAACCCAACAATTATGAAATGAGTTCTTTACATTATTTTTTTCTCTATTTTGCGCCTTTTATGTCATTTTTAAATAAAAATAGTAGTATCAAAATTTAAGGAATTTGGTGTCAGTTGATAATACTAATGTGACGGGAAATTCAAACTCTAACCCTATAACACCGACTCACGGAGTTGTCAACCAAAAAATCCAGTATCTTGATTCCTGGTACACCATGGTTCCTGAATTTTTTCATCTATTTCGGGACAAATTGACATTGAATTATATGATACTTAAAATTGACGCAAACTAACAAAAATAAAAATTAACCAAATGCATGATAATATTGAATATGACATCGAAATTGAACATTTTATTACTTTTAATGACAATAATAATAATACAACCAATAATATAATAAATATAAATAATGTTTTCATGCTTACATCTATAGGGTGCGAGCAGACACGTGACTCGAGCGACCTTGAAGTACTTGGAATCAGCTGATTTGTGTGCGTTTGTCATTTTGACAAGAATAATGTCACTTTGACAAGACCAATGGTTTGACTTATTTAAATTTTGAACTGTTGAGAAGTTATTATTTTTAATTTCATATGTTTTACTGCCTGAAAATTGTATAATAATAACATTTTAGCAGTTCAAAATCAAAATAAGTCAAAACACTAGTCTTGTCAAAGTGACACGGTTGTTGTCAAAATGACATGCGCACATAAATCAGCTGATTCCATGCATGTCAAGGATGCTCGAATCACGTGTCTGCTCGCGCCCTATAGGCGATGTGCACATTTTGAGCGTCAGCGCCTCTAACGGCTACATTGGCATTTTTCGTTACCGAATCAATGTTGACATTTCGAGAAAGTGATACAATTTAAAACTTTATTTTGAGTTGTTGCTATTGTGTATGAATATTATACATCATAATATTATATTGAAATTAATAAAGAAAATATTTAAAATGCTATATATGTGATGTGACAATCAAAAAAGTCAAAATACCAGCGAATGTACTGTGGCAGAAAATATATTTTTTCTCATTATATGTGTGATTTCTGTAAACCATTTTATTATATTTAAATTTATATTATAATTTATAATATTAGTTAAATGTTACAAGATGCACAATACATGGAAATTGAGATTAAAAAGTTAGAAAACTTGAATGATTGGAAAGAAGAAAATTTCTTTTATATTCGCAATAAATGAAGAAGATTCTTCATTAAAAATATACCAGGCTCTAAGTGGAATCAGTTGCACATGCTCGGAAAAGAAAATACACGAAAAATACGAACCATGTGAATTTCTATCTTTAACATTACATGTACAAAATCACAAAATCTATAATAAATAGACGAATTATGTCAAATATAGATTTCTATTTCATACAACTGCAAGTATTATACAATTTTAAGACAATTTTCTGCTTCTTGTATTATATCTTGTTCAAATATTAACTTAAGAAACACATTTTTATATAATTCATTATTACAATCAGACGACCATTGTTGGAATTTTATTCATACGATAAGTAACTTTTACAATGAGAAAATATGTATACCTAAAAGAAATTTTCATGTTAGTAGAAGATATCTGTTGAAAAGTTATTTTCTTTTACATCTGCTCCTCGTATAATGTTCTAGGAAATTTATGAAGTTTGATACTTCAATCGGTAATTTTGTAAGAATTATTAGATCCCCCACTGCATCACATAATATTTAACGTCTTATCATTCGCATTCATTACAAATATTTTATAAAATAGAAATTGCAAAATTATTCTGACATAAAACATAACGTTGCTATGTTTTAATGAGTAACCAATTTTGTCATTTTTTTCCGCTGTCGGCGCTGACTACTTTTGTGCACACCGCCTATAATAATTATTAGTAATACCACTATATTGTATTTCAGATAAGAATAGACTTGGTGGCGCGGCTGTGCCAGTCTGTTTTACACACATAAGACTTATGAATTATACCTTGTTCCATTTAAGCCATTCAGTATTGCGAAGCATAGGGAATAGTTTTGACCTCTCCGATTTTTCAGGATCCGCATTTCAAATAGAAACCGGTAAATAATTTCAGGACTTACGGAATGCTAAACCGTAAACCTGATCAAACTGGTTGCGTTACGGAACATACTATATATATATATATATATATATATATATATATATATATATATATATATATATATATATATATTATTATCTTTTTATTGTTAATTGAAAATTGTATAAAAAAAATTCTTAACAATCCTTTAATTAGCTAGATTTGATATTTTTTGACATTCATAGTTATGAACTCTTTTGGATTCTTTAATTGCTTTGTAATAGACGCAAAATAGAAAAATACCTTCACAAAAATAGAAAAATATAAAAATGTACTTGTTCTGTATGTTTCATTTTTACCCACCGGTCTGTACAATTTTGCATTAAGCTTACATTTTATTACATCAATGATTCAATTAGAATATCCATGTTTTAACTGGTTGTAAATACGTGTAATTTCACTTGGTACCACGATAAACCACAATACTGTACCTTCGAAACATTTAGTTACATTGGAGAAGCGTTGTTGGATTTATACAAATTTATGTCTGTGTGTTGTGTGATAAGAAAATTGGCAAATGTAATCCGCTTATCAAACAAATACCAAACTTTCTAATTCTGTTTTGTCATATTCAGATTAAGCGTCGGTTAATTCAAAACTAATGATGTGGGACTACCGACTATTAGCAAGATTTAGTAACATGTTACTAGAACAAAATAAACCGTACCTACGTGCTGTCATTTCGAAACGAGAAACGTGCTTGCCAAATAAACAGATATAATTTACAGGTATTCTATTTCTCTTTACACAATAATTTATCTGAACAACCTGCATCACTGCAATCGGTGAAAAATGTGAAACCTGTTTTTAATTATCTCACTGAAAAAACCGGCTCAACAATGGGATCATTATTAGATAATAATAAATTATTTTTATTAACATAATATATATGCGCATTTTTGCTCACATTTTTATTATATAATTGCTTCATTATTTATTAATTAAACGATAAACTGGTGTATTGTTTTTCGTTCTCAGTATCAAAACATCATCTTAATAATGCTGCTGATTTGAAAATTGTTCTGTATAATGAAATACGAGATAATCGTGTTTTTAATTATTTCATTGTGCGAACTTTTTCTCGCAGCTTTTGCACGAAATCTTATAAAAAAACGAAATAAATTAATGGACACTAAATAGAAAAAACATTTATATAAACATAAATAATATGTCCCCTGCCGCATTAATTTAGAGGTGTGTATAGTATAACTAGCGAATGAAAATTAACGTTTAAATTGTGTAATAGATGTGGTTTCTTTTCACATTCAGGTATTAGAATTCACTCAAATACTGGACTAGGAAATCCTAGAAATGCATTAGCATATTTTTCCCAAAATAGATGGATGACAGTGAATGATGAAATATTTTAAATGCACCCTTGTCCTGGTTATATAGCTTGCTTATCTTGCAGGTATAGTTGGAGGAAGGAATCTATGAAACTCATTATAGAATCGGCCAATTGTCCGTAATGAAATTTTATGGGACTTGTGGTACGGATTACTAGAGACAGGTAGAATTTTTATCCTGGACCGTATCGGAAATTTGCGTTCAAGACATTTTCTAATTATATAGTTTTAAATCTAAATTAAAATAATAATGAGTTTTAAATGTAGTTCTTCTAACATCAATTTGTAAATAGAAAAGAGATGAAAATATTATGAGATGATTCCTAATTATGTACTTTTAAATCTGTATTCAAATAGCAATGAGTTTGAAATATCCTTCAAACTGCAATTTGTAAATTGAGAACAGATTAAAATATTATAGGGATTACAATAAATGCAAACGTAACTTTGAATACAAACAGTTATTGGTAATTTTTTTCTAAATCTGACTGCACTATTATGTACTCTGCATTTATATAATGTGTTATTTTGTTTGTTATATGTAAATATTTTTTCTAAATCTGACTGCATTGTACTATGTAGGTACTCTGTATTTATTATGTGTTATTTTTTTGTTATATGTAATTTTTTTTTAAATCTGACTGGTGCAGCACCGTACTGTACATGTACTCTGTACTAAATCTATATTTTATTGTAATGTGTTGTTTTGTTGTTACATGTAAATATTTGTTTCTAAATCTGACTGCACCGCACTGTACATGTATTCTGTACTACATCTCTATTTTAGTGTAATGTGTTGTTTTTTAGTTATATGTAATTTTTTTTAATCTGACTGCACAGTACCGTACATGTACGCTGTACTAAATCTCTACTTTATTATATATATAAAATAATTTAAACGTCAACCTTCAGTCACTAGTCATACTATATTACATTCCTTAAAAAAGACGAAACTTTAAAATTGGTTACCAATTGAATCCTTGAATCAAAAAGACTATACTTTACTACACCTTGGTTTAATGTTGATATTGATATTGATTTGGTGATATTTTGGTCGAAATTGTGAAACGATTATAGGAGATACACATAGATGTACATACATTCACAAAACTAACTTTAAGGGGTAAGATGTACAGAAATTTTCTAATAAATGAAAATGCATATGTGCGAATATGTTTCAGTGATTCATTATTGTAAATTTTATTGCTTATATTTTAGACTAAGGGCCCAGTTTTACAATATCTGGTTAGAATTTTAACTACAAGTTAAATAAACAATACGGAATCGAATTATTAACAGCAATGATCAATTTGTCATCTGACAATTCATTTTGTTTCAATTTGGTTTATTTAACTGACATTTCACCGAAGATTGTAAAACTGGCCCTAATCACTAATTCTATTAAATTAATCCTTGTTTTGGGTGCAAAATTTGATCCCACGATTTTTTACTCCCATGACAAATGAGCTAACAACTACAATAATTATTGAGACTAGACTATGTATGTATTTACTATACATCTCATAAGGTTAATAAACGACTCATTAAACAGACAATAAGAACACAATGATTACATATTATTCTGATGTAATTAAATCATACCTTCAGTAAATTTTTCATGAACAAACTTCTATATTATTTAGAACATTACGTTCATTATCTTAAATTCGCTTGAGTTTCATATATTTTCAAATGAAATAATATCAAAATATGAGAGCAAAACAAGTTGTTGTTTTTATTTAATTACTGAAACATAAAAGCAGAGAAACTATCAATGCAAAAAAAAGAAAATAGCAGAGAGATAAGAAATCCTCACAATATTCGTGCAAAAATTATAAGAAGAAATAAGACATGCACGTATTCATTTTCCTTATTTTAAAAATATTCAAAGTACTTAATTCACTTCAAACTTATATATATTATGATATACTCCAAACTTTTCAAATTTGGTATTTAAGACTTTTATATTATAAAATACCGAAAGTAGTACTTTAGTGGAGCCATAAACACATTTTCTCGAAAAAATATATTACAATAAAATCAAAAACTTCTTAAATTTGGTATTTAAAACACTTTATTTATTGGAACAACAAATTAGATTTTGTTTACAAACGATTAACCGAAAGTAATTCTTTACTTAAAGATCATTGCTATTTTAAACATGATATTGGCGGCAGGTCGTGTGTTGGCCACATCAGATTTTTTTAGAATGCACCTGGGACACTAAAAAACTGTCAACGCTGTCAAATTAATTTCTGGTTAACTTCATATTTTTGTTCATAATGATACTTTAAAAAATTGATTAATTTAGGTCTAACTAACTTTCGCAACTAGATTCAAATAATAGATAACTGCTGCAAATTTTATATTATTGTATTCCAAGGCATACATGATTTTCCTATTCTCAAAATTATCCTAGCTTGATTCTCGTGCAATGCGCTAAATGGCAAAAAATTGATGTTTCATTGAACTATATCAGAACAATTACCAATATTTTTTGACAGTACTGTACTAGCAACCAATGTGTTTTTAATTTTGAAATCACACTCTGTTCGAACGAAACGACCCAACCATAACAATATCACCAATTAATCTCCCTGACAGTGGACATTGTGAAACAAAACATAACATCTATCACTACCATCACTACACGGTTCCATCCCATATCCATCGTTCTAACGCGACATGAGCACGTGTGCGTGACAGACTCACGCACAGGGCCTTCCTCGTCCCACGCGCATCTCCAACAAAAACTAGATCGTAAGACTGGTAGCACTCAAGGACAGTGATCAATAAATATTTCCATCGTTTCTTGGTTCACCTCAAACGCAAGGTTTACATGCATGCGCGGCAAGCCGCTTGGAAGATATTGAAATAGATACAAGTTCATATTTGGATACCGGAATTGTTTTTATAGGTTACAGCAGGGCCGGTTTAAGGATCCGCGGGGCCTTTTCCCAATATATATATATATATATATATATATATATATATATATATATATATATATATATATATATATATATATATATATATATATATATATAGGTTATGGTAATTACAACTATAATTAGGTATGGAAACTAGGTTGTGGATTTGGCAGTCCAAATTGTACGGATTTACGTGAAGAACACACTTTTTTAATTTGTAAAGCTTATGGTTATATTTTTAACCATCTTTAGTATACTGTACACCAGTGGCGGTGCGTGAATTTAGAGTGAGGTGAGGCCAAATTTATAATATCATAATACGGGACATATCGATGGATTTAAAGTTTGTGAGAAAAAAAATGCGCCGCAGGCGATATTTTAAAAATTTTCAAGGTCAAACGTGTTTTAACACAAGTAACATTGTCAGTCTTAAATATTAAAAAATATTTTTAAATTTATATTTCTTTTGCGATTTTAAAACTACCAATAAATTTTTATTTGCATCTTTATTTTATCCAATAAAATTTACGAATGCATTAGAAGACATTTAGTAATTGAATTATAATTATGATGCGAGATGTAAGCATATAAGCAATATCTACAGAAACAGAAAATCTAAAAATACAATATTGCATTAAATTAATATATTCTATTACAGAGTAATAGCTAGCTGGCTAGTTGTGCGGCGTAAGCGTGTAGCGGGTAGCGTAAAGCCCAAGCAGCAGCTAGTGGGTTCTCCCCACCACTCAACCGAGGCCAAAAATTATTCTCAACCTCACCTATTATTCCGATGCTTTTATCTTGCTATTTTGCGCTTGAAAGATCAAAATTAAACTTACCTTACGATTTGACGGCTAATTCGATAACTTGAATATAAACAAACGAAACGTTTAACATGAAACGAGATACAGTAGACCAAGCACTGATGTGAAGAGTGAAGGTAGGAATATATAAATATTGCCAATACAATATAGTAAATTTCAAATATAACTATTTAGTAACTATCGGTACTCGCTCCTTGGCTTCTTTGCTAGTAACTTAATAAAATATGCATTAATTTATTTGTAAATTACAGTAAATTGTCAAAATTATAATTTATAATATTATACACATTTTAAATTTTGTTTATCAAATTTTAATCTTTCTGTTGAGTCGACAATAAGTGCTGCCCTAGAGTTCTAGTTACGCCACTGGTTATTTGATACCTATTTCCAAAATACCGTAAAATTATAAACATCAAAAAATCACAAATAAAATGTCTCGTGAAGTAATAAAAAAAAACAGAAAAGTTCGATTTTGTCCTAGGAAAAAAATCAGCGCGGGGCCCGCGGCACGTGCCACATGTGCCACATAGATAAACCGGCACTGGGTTACAGGTGTTGGGCGAAATTAAGTTTTATTGTCTGTGTTGCTTGGTTGCTATGTTCTTGCTAGTAATGTGTCATAGGTTTGGTAAGAACTACAATTGGATAAGTGATATATTAATTCTTTCTGTTGAGAGGTGATCAAAAACAGAAAGGTCTTTTGGTTCTACATAACTGAAAGAATTCCTGGTATTGCTAGAGAAATTTGTTTATTATTCTGTGCAATTTTGGAATATTGATAACAACTAGTCACATAAGTTTTGGGGAAAGATTGAATGGACGATGCTGTGGTTTAAGGAAAGCATATTGAATATGTTTATTACTGCAACAATTAACATAGCTTAAAGTTTAACATTCTATCGCCAACCCCAACGGATATTTGAAAAAGTGCGTGAAAATAGGCCTCGAAGTAAACTAGTATTGCATCAGGACAATGCATCCTCACATATTGCTGCGCAAATTAAAACCTATTTAAAAGAATCACACTGAAAAAAATACGTTCACATTTACAGTTAAATTTTTTTATTAACATCAGATAATAAAATTACTCAAATAGAATTATTTTCTTTGCCTCAGTGGATGCAGATTTGTATGAGAACAAATTTTCATTTTTAACGAAAAATCTTCGAATTTAGATCAAATTGTCTTCCACTTTCTGAATTACAAATATTCATTAATACTTTAAAAATTAAATTCTCAATTTAATATATAAACTTAACAAAATAATTGGAGTATACATTTATTTAGATTAGAAAAATTAATACTACAATTACTAATATTTTTTTTAAGACAGCGAATAAATATTCTATAATAGTAAAGATTGCACCCTAAAGCTATGGCGTCGTAAGTCGTAAGCAACTTGTAAACACTTGAAGTAAGTTTGTGTTGAGTTATTTGTTAAAAACGAAAGATGCTGCCTCTTGTGTAATGTAAGTAATATTAAATACGTATGTATGTAGTATACATTATTTAATATCATACATATACATTTAATGTAGAAGAGGAATTTACTAACAAGGCAACAAGGGGAAACCAAGACCTCGGACACACCAATTTGAAAGAAGAAATTAAATAGTTATAAAGTACTTTCCATATAAGGAACATAAATAAACCGATTTTAAGCAATACTGGCAAATGGCCGAGAAATTGATGAAAAAAATGTAGCGGTTATTGTTTTCTGACAATAAGAAAATTTTAACGAATGAATATTGTAGAAATAATAAAACACTTTGAAGGTTTGTTTCTCGGTTTGTTTATAATTTATTATTGTTTTGTTACTCAGATTTGCAACATAATAAACGATGTAAGTTTTTGTTATAAATAAATAAATTCTTTATTCACTATGAATTTATTTATTTCTCATTCCATATGTATACATTCATTATTAGAACCATATAAAAAATTTCGGTACTAGAAATAAATTTTAACCTGATAATTTGAATAAATTCACTAAAATAGTAAATGTATTTGCTATTTTAAGAATTTTACTTGAATTAGAATTTATGATATTTATTTCAGTAAAAATTTTTACTGAAATAGCGATTTCTATTCAGATATATCAGATATTATTTCAGAAACGTTAGTAAATAATTTTACTAATTAATTAGTTTCTGAAACAGTCAAAAATCAATAGAAATAATTTTTTATTTCCTTGGGAAATATTTTCCTTGTCACGATATTAGAGTACCTTTTTCGCTACTAGAAGCAACCTATTTTTTTCAGTGCAAAGGTGGAATTACTGGAGCATCCACCATACAGTCCTGACCTTAAACCTTATGATTTCTTCCTATTTCCTAAATTAAAGGAAATAATGTGTGGTTTCCGACATACAAGTGCAAATGAAGCGGTTGAAGCCTTCGAAAACATGGTCTCTCAAGTGCCTCAAGAAGAATGGATTTCTTGCTTTAACGATTGCTTTTATCGAATGCACAAATGTGTTGAGTTAAAAAGAGAGTATTCCAAAAAACATTAAAAAACTAATTCCTGAAAAATTTTGTTTTCTTTTAATAGTTTGCAGAAACTTTCAGTGCTACCCTCGTAGTAACTTGGAATAGCAACCGTCAGGAAGAAATTAGAAGCAGATTTATTTCCATGGGAAAGGAAGTTTACAATAAAATACTGTAACTATTAATAGCAAGGCTCATTAATATAGAAACGAAAAAGGTTTGAATTTTTACCTCCCGCTACCCTTGGTAAGAGAGGTATAGGGATCGTGCTAAAAATCGCATTTCGAGATTTTGCTAAATGACCATGTTTTAGGGTCCCTAGAATGCAATTTCAACATTTTCACGATGATGTCTGTGTGTATGAATGTGTGTATTTGTGTGTGGATCCTTTACTCTAACTCAAATACTATCATTCAGAAAATTTTAAAACTTTGTATTTCGAACTTTTTCTGTAATGGAAAGAGCCCATTAGATTTTGCTGTAAATCGGATAACCGGAAATGGCACTTAACTAGAAGTTCAAAATAGTTTTTCATCGAAAAATACCTTTAAATGTTATTTTTTCGAGATTAATGTTATAAAAATTAAATCCGTCTTTGTTTATATATAAAAATTAAAGATTATTAAATTTTCTACAAATTTGCATTAATACTTTTTCTATATATTTTATGGATAAATTTATAAAATTATTTATAAATTTAATCCCGGAGCCTACGCTTTAAACAAACAAAACTCCTTGGTTACACAATTCAAATCGTAAATGTATGTAACTGACAGATAAAAGTCACTGTCAAAGAATTAATCATTTCAAATTAATAACAGTAACGTTTTAAAAAGAAAATGGAAAATAGAACCCTAGTTATATGGAATGGATCTTAAGAGCATACCCGGTGTCACTTGGCATAGGGCAAAATACATGCTTACAAAATACGTTTTTATTCAATAACCAGAAAAGATATGAATGTAAAATAAACTCATATTAATTCAGTTAAGTGTAATACATCGGGGACATGGTGAATTTTTAAAATATTTATTACTGTCATCTTGAAAAATAATAATTAATTTGATTAAATAAATCCTTTCTTCTTTCTGTTCAGTACTTATTTTTTAATGTGACCTTAATTTGTTTTAATATTACCTAACATTCAACTGTTTCCTTCTGAGAAAAGTTATTAATTTTATTGTAATTATATTAATTTCAAAATATATTTTGGTACAATTTATTTCATTTTTTATTTTCTTGTCCCAAAAATGATTTTATTTACATTATTATACTTTATATAGGTATTTAAACAAATAATTTTTTCATGGTGTCATTTATATAATTATGTAATGACAATAAGTAATAAATATGTAATATAATAACATAACGATTTAAAAAGTTTCTTTCATCCCTTATTTCATTATGCGTGTTACAAATATAACCCAATGCATAATATACTTTATATAGGTATTTAAACAAATATTTTTTTCATGGTGTCAATTATATAATTATGTAATGACAGTAAGTAATAAATATGTAATATAATAACATAACGATTTGAAACGTTTCTTTCATCCCTTATTTCATTATGTGTGTTACAAATATAACCCAATGCATAATAGTTCGGCCAAATATTTACAGACACGTCGGTTTTTCTTCGATAGAAGTGCTTTGCAAAAATTGAACAATTAGTCAATTTGTTTTTGTGACTCACAGAATGGAAAATGCAATTCAAGTGAACTGGCTTGTTGTACGGACGAGATATTTTGTAGAAGAAAGATAGACGCATGTAAGTACGCAGGTACTAGAAGGAGAAAACCGAATTATGACCTACGTTTCTTGAAAAGTGGAGGGAGAAGTTGCGAATGCAGTCTTAACTTGAATCATAAAACTATATTTCTGAATTCCTATCTTCACCGGGAATGCTCTTAATACGAGTGTTGCCTTTTATATTTCGGGAAAAAATGGAATTAAATCGTGAACATTTTCGTGCGATTATTTTTTACAACTTTCGACGTGGATTAAGTCAACAACAGTGCATCGATGAAGTTAATTCAATTTTTGGCGATGAAGCTCCATCAAGGACCAGTGTTTATCGATGGTATGGTGAATTCAACCGAGGTCGTAGTTCACTCCAAGACGAATTTCGTGAAGGTCGTCCAAAATCAGTTGTTGTTCCGGAAACCATTGATGCTGTGCGCGAACTGATATTGCAATATCGTCATGTGACCTATCGTGAGATTGAGGCAACCTTAGGCATTAGTGGGACCAGCATACATTCAATATTGCATGAACATTTGACTGTCAAAAAAATTTGTTCGCGTTGGATCCCACACAATTTGTCAATCGCTCAAAAAAAGGCTCGTGTCGATTGGTCGAAAGAAATGCTCAAAAAATACGATCGCGGTGCTTCGAAACACGTCTATGACATCGTGACAGGTGATGAATCGTGGATTTACGCGTATGAGCCCGAAAGTAAACAGCAGTCGACTGTATGGGTGTTTCAAGATGAGCCAAATCCCACAAAAGTTGTTCGCGCACGAAGCACTTCCAAGCAAATGGTCGCCTGTTTTTTCGGAAAAACTGGACATGTCGCAACCGTACCACTAGAACAACGCAGAACAGTCAATTCTGAATGGTACACAACCATTTGTTTGCCAGTTGTCTTCCAAGAAATCAGGAAAACCAACCGCCGAAGACGGATCACTCTTCACCACGACAATGCGAGCTCTCACACATCGGCTCAAACTGCATTTTTGAGCACTCAAAACATCGATTTGATGAGTCATCCGCCGTATAGTCCTAACTTGGCACCGAATGACTTCTTTTTATTCCCGTACGTAAAAAATAAAATGAGAGGTCAACGTTTTTCGACACCTGAAGAAGCGGTTGATGCATTCAGAATGCATGTTTTGGAGATACCTCAATCAGAGTGGCAAAAGTGCTTCGACAATTGGTTCAAACGCATGCAAAAGTGTATAGATCTTAATGGGGAATATTTTGAAAAACAATAAAACTATTTTCGATGATTAATATTTGTTTTTGTTCTCTAATCCCGAAATATAAAAGGGTACCCTCGTACCTACAGTCCGCAATAACTAAATATGTAAGTATGTATATTTAAATTAATAAAAATTAAATAGCGGGAGGTTTGGTGCTAGCCACATCAGATTTTTTTTTAGTATTGTGCGATATTCAAGCTGAACCTTGAAGAAGGAGAATAAAATATTTGGAAAGTTTTGAGTTGTTGTTGCGGCGACGGTTAGATGATATTGGGAGAAGAGAGTCAGGAATTAGGTGTGGAAAGCAATTGAGGAAGAGAGAAGAAATTTGAAAAAAAATAAAAAAAGAGCAAGACTAACTGGACTCGACATATTTTAAGGATTGTATTCAGAAAATTATTATTACGAGGGATTGAAATCAGTAATAATAATGATGAGTTATTAAATGTCATATCCTTCATAATGGTTAAAAAATCAATACTTCTTTCGTACACCTACATGTGTTTGGTTTCGTGTTAGTTATTAAGTTATTAACAGTTTTCACGGTCAAAATATTCGGCCAAGGAAATTGTCACTTCCAATTTTGGGCAGAAGGCGTGTAATATATATTTCTTGATTATAATATACTACCGGTTCTATTAAAATTTAATGACTCTTTTATAGGCACTATAACAACATGAAATTTGATAATAAAACTTTTATTATTTATTAGGAAATTGGTGATATAAAATTACTATCGCTATCGATTATCACGTATGACTAGTTATGTAAGTTGAAAAACTGACAATGATTTTTATTTTATATGGAATGCAATTTAAAATATGATAATAAATTGTTCATTGTTATCTGTTTTTTTTTATTTCCTTTTAAAGAGTTACAAATCGATTCTGTCGGGTATTATTTTAGGCATGTGCTCATCTAATGCTTCAAGTTTTTCCCCTGAGAATTCGTAGAAATCAATTACGTAACAATGATCGGCTTTCAAAAAATTACATAGGTAAGTACTTTATAGTCATTGACACACTTCTTATGAGCTGTTGAGACTTTGTTTAATAATTCATAACACACAAAAAGACAGTTGCTTCTGATTTTATCCACTCCGGTTCAATCTCAAGAGCATTCGAGATGAATTTAAATCGCTGTCATTCTTTCACGCAAGCCAAATAGTTCTACGACGAATATTACCTGTAAACGTGTTATAAACAGAGAAAAAGTTGCAAGGAAATGAGAAAAAAATTCGCACATAAATTAAAATTCGCTACATTCTTTCGAGATTTATATTAAGGTTATATAATAATGCAGTGAAAATGAGATTATTTTATTATGTGTATATTTTTAAAATTAAATGTCCTAACTAATAACTGTTATATTTAACACATACTGAAATTTTTGTACTTGTAATTTATTGGTAGAATATATTTATTTAAATTTTTAAAACAGCAAAACTTTTAATATGCGTGTTACAGTTGATATTGTTTTGTTATCAATTGTAATTGTGAATGTGATATTTAACAAATTACTCTTCTATAATAGCAGATAACATAGAGTATAAATTAAATAAATGATTTCAGCAGTTTTGTTTTAAAAAGGTTTTATTTTCAGTTAAAGAACAAAAGAACTAAAACTGAGTCAATTTGTCAAACTACTCTACTCCATTTAAGCCACGCAGTAGATGGCGCTCGCATCAGCCGAAATTACATTGGGTAAACTTGCCCCATGTCTCCAATTTCAACCAATCAGAGAGGTCAAAACTATGCCTTATGCTCTACAATATAGAATGGCTTAAATGGTACAAGATATACTTATACTTATATGTATATGTAACATTGTGCGCGTTTTTTATTCCGCAGATATGTATCCCTGCAAAATTAACTTGCAGATAGTTGTTTTCTTATTACATAGATGCATCTCCTATGTAACTGCAAAGCAGTTCTGCTCGTTGACTGCGCGCAGTTATGCATCCAGCTTTGAAAAGGTTGCATTAAATGTACGCATGCGCAGATAGTATTTGAAAGTTAACACGAAACGAAAATCAACATAACCAAAGATATTAATCGTCAATAACTATTATAGTAGCATTTGTAGCAATAGTAAACATTTTGAATAACTTTGAATAATGTCTGATGAATTAGCGTTTGACAGATATATAGCCTTGTTTTAATTGCAGTTGCTGTATCCAGTAAAATAGTATTGTCCGGACGTAATATAATTCGCACTACCGCAGAAAAATAACAAGTTTTTGGAATTTTTTTTAATGTTTTATAAAACAAACAAACTGCTGCCATTTGATCTGAAATAATTATACCTATAGTTGGAGGAGGGAAACTATGAAACTGACTGATGCAGGGTTTACAACCTTTTATGGACAGATGGGCTTCTTTGCGATCAGAACTTATAAATTATTCGAATTTGAATCCATCACTTTTATGGTAAGAAATGGGCTGTATTAAAACAAATCATACTTAATTTTTGTATAAATTTTGTAAATTGAAACTATATAATAAATAAGACAATAAAACAAAATTTTAGTTTATTAACTGGGAAAAAATATATTCATATAAAAAAACAAGATATAATAAAATAGAGATTTAGTACAGAGTACATGTACAGTATCGTGCAGTTAGATTTAAAAAAAATGACATATAACAAAAAACAACACATTACACTAAAATAGAGAAGAAGTACAGAGTACATGTACAAGGCGGTGCAGTCAGATTTAGAAACAAATATTTACATGTAACAAAGAAACAACACATTACAATAAACTAGAGATTTAGTACAGAGTACATGTACAGTACTGTGCAGTCAGATTTAGAAAAAATATTTACATATAACAAAAAAATAACAGATTATAATAAATCCAGAGTACATAGTACAGTGCAGTCATTATTATTTTAATAGAGATTTAAAAGTATATAATTACGAAATGTCTTGAACGCAAATTTCCGATACAGTCCAGGATAGAAATTCTACCTGTCTCTAGTAATCCTTACCACAAGTCCCATAAAACTTTATCACGGGCACTTGGCCGATTCTATATTGAGTTTCATATATTCTTTCCTCCAACTATAGCATCCTCAATTTTGGCATGCAATATATATGGTTGTTATACTAACTAACAACGATATTCACTATCTAAGCAAATATGTCGCTATTACTAACTGAGCAAGCACGAGCTGAACTAAGTCAGAAACCACACTTTAACCCTTGCGTAATTATTAAGAAAGTATGAGCTATGAAATTATTTTCATTATGTTCACATGCAAAACAAAAACCTGAAAATTTGGACTTGTGTCTCTTTTGTCGCGGATTGTGATATATTACACCATAAATAGGAGTACATATATCATTTACAGTGGTCTGGTTTAGAACAGAGTTATCTGCCACACCCGAAAAGTACTAAAGAAAAGAAGTTCAACCTGATTTGGATCTCTAAATGTAAATCGTTTTTATTTGATCAGAAGAAAGCGGCTATAAGCCATAACAATATAATCTCTCCAAAAAGATACCTCAAGGTTCCTTCACGTCTATCAAATAACAATTTACCTCTTGCATAATTCAAAAGAATTCGATATCTTGTTTCAAACATAGAATTTATTTATCCAAAAAATATTTTCTCTTGTGAATCTCGTGGTTTACCAAAGTTCATCGTCAATAAAAATAGTTTATATAATTTATCGTTGCGTAATGTGTAGAGTTGATGGTGTAGTATTATCTGTCCGTCTGCGTTTTGTATTTCACTTCGTTAGCAGTATCAAATTCAGCTGCGTTGCGAGGTGTAGAAATTGTACGGTAAGATTCCCAGGTCTATGACGGAAACACTACGCGTGGTGCATCAGCAGTACACAGGAAGACGGTTCTACGTTTTCGAGGAGTTGGAAGAAGATATTGCACATTCTTGGAAGGTTTTTGCAAGCGAAATTTTCCGCGAATATCGCTGTTGCTGCAAAATTTACAATGAAATACATATATTTTTCATGTCTGCAAATATTTTCCGGTTGTTTACAAATATTTGAAGTAAATGGGAATAGTTATTCTGTTATTTATAAAGGTACTGAAGTTCTACTTTTTATTACGAATGTGGAATTTACTTGCCGATGCCGTAAAACCGAGGAAAATAAACCATATGAGCAGTGCCGGCTTAACAGGAGGGGGGGGGGACTTTTAGGGTCTATAGACCCCGGCGGTAGATACGTAATGAGCGGTACACCAAGCAGAGCACGTTCTTAAAAATTTTTAAATAAAAAATTTATTTAAACGTTTTTAAGAGCCAGGGGAAAAAGGATGAATGTCCATTTTCGAGCAAAATGAGATGATTGGTACTTATAGATTGAAGGTGGGCGCTTTTAAATAGTATGTGTAAAGGAGACAAAACGGTAACAATCCTAGGATACAGGCCTCAAAAAATGTAAGACAAGATCTAAAAATTTGATGTGGCCAACACATAACCTCTCGCCAGATATTTTACCTAATTGTACGCATAAAACGAAAAATATTTTTAATTACAAATACATATATTTATGTCTCAGTACAAAATAATTCTCACATATATTTGCAAAATCTATGGGATATTTTAATATAAATTATGTACAATACATACATTTTCTTTATATTCAATATCCTGAAATTTTCTTTTTCTACTTTTCTTTTTCTTTATATTTGTCATTTTTTCGCAAATTCCTTTTATATTCTTTTCTACGTATATTCTTTTGCGTTGTTGACTTTTTGTTATTTTCATAATCTTCATAATGATGTACAAATATTTTTGACAGTGGCATACAAATATTTTTGACAGTGACATTATGTGTCAATTACAAACATTTAAATTTCTTGCCTTGAAGTAGTTTGATCTGAGAATTTTTACATCAAATTATTTTATATGCATTTCTTTATCTCTAAATCTATAGAAGATATAATAATGAACTTATATTTTTCGAATAAAGAATTTAACGTTCTTTAATATAAGTATTTACATAAATTTTCGATAAATAATATACAGATGATTTTTTTGTTGTAACTACTACTTCCGGTTGTCCAATTGTTACCAAAACTTAATCAACTCTTCCCATTATTGTTAGATTGAGGAATCCGTAGTTAAAAATGTCTTAAGTCTAATAGTATTTGAGAAATCATGGATCCAACATCCACACATACGGACATCAATGTTATAATTGGATTCTAGGAACCTTAAAACCTGCTTATTCACCAAAAACCCGGATATGCGATTTTTAGCATGAATCCAATACCTTTCTCAGCGAGAGGTAAAAAGGATGACGGGCCAAGCGTCAGGGTATAAAAAGATGAATGTTCGACAGCGATATGCGCAAATTATAACTTGGTCAGCCGATTTCGGTTCAGTACTCGTACTGAACAGAAATTTGTTAAGCTAAGAGCGGTGTCAGTGGCTATCTGATGAGATTCCGTAACACAGTAGTTAATTTTTAGCAACTGGTTAAAAATTTAACCAATTAAGTACCTATGTTGCCATAATATAAAAAACAATTGGATACAATTTTTAACCAGTTGCTAAAAATTAACCACTGAATTACACAATTAATAAAACCACCAAACAACGCAAAAAGGTTTGGACGAGTGTTTGATGTAGCGAAAAAGCTCCGACTGCAAAGTCGTGAAACTGATGATTTTTCCTGTGAACATTTGAAATGTTCTATTAACCAACGTTTCAGAATCAATTCGAAAATAACTTGTCATTGAATTTCAAAAATATGAGAGTTGATGGACTCTCATAATTTCTACCTCTATAGTCTATTCCACGAGACCTTTAATTAAACCAGGATTTCGAACCGGAGCTGAATCGAAAACCGTAAACCGGCAAAAATAACGGAAAAATTCTGTTAGGTCCCACATAAGTTGAAAGTTGACCCATCTGTGGGTATAATAATTTTAAGAAATGACCAATCTGAGTTTCGAAATAAGATTAATACACCCTGTCATTTCAAAAACATTAGATGGGGTTTCAAACTTTAAAATTTGCATAATGAAAAAACAAAATTTGTAACATTTGTCTTTTTTCCCCTGGCTCTTGGCAATGATGTTGGAAAAACGATTTTTTTCTTTTTTGAGAATGGCGGTCTTTAAAAGTTAGCCCCAGGCGGCAAAATGTCTTAAGGGGCTGTCCTTAAATTACGTAACGCTTCAAGGGAGGGGGTTGGGGGTCAAGAGTAGCGGTACGCAGTGTTACGAGGGGGTGGGGGAGGGTTAATGTGTGCGTTACGTAACGATAAAATATAAAAAAATATTGCTAAACTTGCTTTAATAGTTTTGAAACATTCAAATTTTGCGGTGCTAATTCGAATATGCAGGCAGTCGTTTGTTTTCAATAACAGTCAACATAATATGTCAGGCACAGTTCAAATTCGGGCCTTGGTCTTTCATTCGTGCAATGCAATTCATATTAAAACATGAATTCAAGTAGTGTTGATAAGAAAAAACTTTTCGATAAAGCATATTGAAATACATATGCTTTTAATTTCTGTGCTGTTATTTTTTATCTTTATGTACATTAATTTAAATAGTTTCTGTTCTGTTCTGTTATTTTTCATCTTTATATACATTAATTTAAATAGTTTCTGATTCAAATTTTAACTGAATATTAAGGATGCCATATACTTTTATATCCAGTAAAGAAATTGGGGTGACAAGCCGTAGGGCAAGAGTAGTACATTATTTTTTATCTTTATGTACATTAATTTAAATAGTTTCTGTTCTGTTCTGTCATTTTTCATCTTTATATACATTAATTTAAATAGTTTCTGTTTCAAATTTTAACTCAATATTAAGCAGGCCATATACTTTTATATCCAGTAAAAAAATTAGGGGGGGGGTCAAGTACTGCGTTACGTAATATATGGGGGTGGGTTCATGTTTGCGTTACGGGTGCGTTACAAAGGGGGGAGGGGGTATCAAAAATTTCCTAATTTTGCGTTACGTAATTTAAGGACAGCCCCTAAGTCGGCACTGCATATGAATGATAAAAAGGAACTTGTTCTTTTATCTTAATATTCTCCTTACCGATGCTGAGCCATTCTGTTTGGGCAGTGGCCAATCAAAGTACAGATTATACTAGGGTCTATAGACATTCTTTAATGTCCAGGAAATCATACACCGTCAAAATTATTATAAATTACTTTAAGAAGTAATTGCTCAACTATTTCAAGTTCAGTTTTGAAAGTATGCAACAAAACTACTCAGTGCTCATGTAGTTTTATTACAAGAATGAAGTCATAATATTTATTTTAAGAATACTAAACTATTTTGGCTTAGTACATTATCGAGTAACAACCTTATATCGCTCGGGTCGAAAAGTAAAAGTAAGGCTTACATAGCTGTCTTGGACTCGGAACAAGTTCACCTGAAAGCATTATGTAAATATAAATACCGTGCGTCCATATGTAATCTGACACTGGTTGAACTTGTCAACTCCGCTGACTTATTACTGGGATATGTGTCTATCACACACCGGCTAACACCAAATGCATTCTTATCTGTAAATGGTTAAATGAGCTGAGCAACTAAACATCAGATAACGTCGAACGAATTATCGACCTTATATTAAATACAAATTCATTTATTATTAACAAACGAGGATTGCGTAGATCAAGTAAAAGAGAATGGGAGGACATTTTCAAAAGATTCTTGCACAATTTTCACTTTTATTTTAAAAGACAAAGAAATAACTTAAATTATATCAAAACAAAGATAAAAGTAAGAAGAGTTAATAGATCGGACATCTGAATATAAAATGTTATAGTCAACATAAGAAACAAATATTTTTCGGCCAAATTCTGTTTTATTTTTCAGCATAATCTCCTTTAAGGCGATCGATAAACCTGTCTTTTACAATGCATTTTTATCTATCCGATAGTTATACCAGGAATTACGTTAAATCATTTGAAGCTTTTTATCCAATAAAACCTTCCAATTAGTTAAATCATTTTAGGTTAGTATAGATACAATAAAATTATCTTCTTGCTAGACTATTTTTCCTCAATATTCTAATTTGCATTTTTCACAATGTTAGATAATATAAACGATATTTTTGATTCTGAGCGTGATGATGAAATACTTTATTGACATCTGTCAAACGTATGAATAACAACACATCGTTTGTGTTTACGTGGTAACCATAAGAACTAGGGATAAAGTTATCCGACGTTTATACAATCGATTTCCATGGGATAAGAAATACTGGTGTTTATTCTATCTGAGGTTTATCCGATGTTTGTCAAATACAATTTCCAATTTTATACCTGGTATAGCTTTATAAGAGGTTTATCTAATGATTGTAAAAGTGGCCCTAAGTGGATAAATTTTTTCAGCGTTGCGCCAACCTCTGTAACTCGTTCAAATACATACGAGCCCAAACTCATATCATTTCTACAAATTTCTTTCGACTAGTTTAAAATATAGAATTTGTTGTTGTGTGGAGTACGATGATCGACTGGTAGCAGAATGGAAAATTGGGAAATGATCGGACACGCAGTCTAATGTAAATAATTTATTTCCTGGCCTACGTTTCGACTGTTACTACAGTCTTCCTCAGGGCTAGAAATGGTCAATGATTAAAACGGTAACGTGGGGATCCCCCATATGACCCAATGAACTGCGTGTCCGATCATTTCCCAATTTTCCATAGAATTTGTTGTTCAAGTATTCCGCCATTTAATATTAGGTTATATCGCCTTTATTATACTAGCTTTAATTCTTTTAGGCATGGGATCTCTAAGTCCTGCCAATTTTCCTGTGAGTATTGTCCCATATGTTTTTCAAGGTAGATTTTACTGTACTCCCTGAATTTTTGCATTACCCTTAAAATACCGGTCGAACTATTATCACCACTCATCCGGTCCACAGTTATTTTTTTTAAGTTTTAAATCTATATCTAAAGTAGCCGAAAGAATTTGTAAAGATTTTATAATTTGTTGAAAATGTAAATCGGCCCAACTACTATGAGTTTGTGGTTGTTGTTTGAAATCTGGTTGATATGTCAGCCAGTTAAACATATCCATCATTCAAAAGAACAAAAAAATAGTTTTCAGCCAGCCGAGTGTGGAAATTCGGCTAATCTGGAGGAAACATGTCGTAGCAGACTCCAGCCTACACAGTTCAAAATTATAGAGTAAAAGTAAAAATTTAAGTAGGAGTAATGAGATATTTAATATTTTAAGTGTAAATTTTTATTTTTCTCTCTAGTACATATTAATTTTTATAAAAGAGTAAAGAAAGAGCAATAGTATTTTTTACATTTATTTATAATAAAACCATGATATACTCGTTTAGTTTCAATTTTTACTCCCTGTAATTATAATTTGATGTACTATTTTACTTAAATAAAAGTAATAATTATTTGACTTTTATAAAAGGAAATTATAACAGGACGTAAGAGTAAACTCTACTTAAGTAAAATTACAATTTATTCTAAAAAAGAGCATATTTTACTCCTTATACTAATAATTTGACTATTTTACTATAATGAAAATAATAATTATTTGACTTTTATGAAAGGAAATTATAACAGGACTTAAGATAATTATTTTGAGAGTAAACTTTACTCAAGTAAAATTACAATTTATTCTAAAAAGAACATATTTTACTCCTTATAATAATTTGATCATTTTACTATAACGAAAATAATAAATATTTGACTTCTATGAAAGGAAATTATAACGGGACTGAAGAGCAAAATATAATTCTAGGAGTAAACTCTATTCAAATAAAGAGCATATTTAACTCTTTAAAAGAGCAATTTTTCATATTAGTTAAAACACGTAGTTCTCTGTTTCCCAGCGTGCTCCTCGGCCGTATTTCTTGCGTTATTGATGAATTAAGCTTAAAATTATTTAAAAAGAATTGTTAAAAATGTTATTACCTTGCATTTATAATGATAGAAAACATTATGTACCTATTATACAATCGAGAGAAATATTGACTTAGGACATCTTTGTTCAGTCTGGTATTAATATGCGTGGTTCGTATTTAAATATAAAAAAGTTACACATAAATGAGAAAAAGGGGTTGTTTATTCAGTGAAAATAATGTTGGTGTAATTACTAAAATCCATTTATAATTTATTTTCTTGTTAGTGAATATGGTATATGGTATGAATAATAAACTTTTATTTACCTACATAATTTTTTTGTACCTACCTATCCCTAAATGATTCTTTTATTTTAGTAATTTTTTACCGTTTTCTTAGTATAAAGAATACTAATTAATAGGTAAAGACTATTATTTTATAAAGTAATTATTACTTCTTTAAAGGTATCTTTCACTCAAATGTAAGTAAAAAATATTTCATAATAATTGCTATTTAAAAAGTAAATTTTACTTTTGACAAGCAATAAGATGTATATTTTTAAATGAGTGCTTTATACTTACAAGAATTGTAAAACACAATCATAAAGAAGAGTAATTTTTTTACTAGAGAAAAACAGTACAATTTACTACTTTAAAGTATATAAATAAAGTACTCTTCTGTTTTTACTTTTTGATTCTGATTAAAATGGGCCGTGGACTTATATAGATTCTTTTAAAGAGTAAATATTTTGAACTGTGTAACCATTGCGACGCAAACACCCAGGATGCTCGACCCACCCATTGGACCCAACCAGCCACCAGTCACTAATGTTCACCCCCATATCACCTGATATAAAGCTCGTATGTTAAGGAATTAGTCAGTAGTGTCAGATCACCTGATGACGACAGCAGATTTTCGCTTTCGAAACGTTGTGAAGAATTTATGTTTTTACAAATAAAGATAATGGAAGTTCAAAATAAAATCGTTTTAATTCAACGAGAGAAGATCTAGCTAAGGTAACACCAGCTGCTATAAACTGTGCAATTTTTTTTGGATAAATACTATTTAGCTGGCCACTTCTCTGCCAGTTTTTGCGGACGGTTTTTCTTCTAGCAGGAAGGAGAAAATCTCCGGAGACGATGCTTCCTCTCTGTCCTAGTTAATGCCGGACGATGTAAAAGGCCTATTTCCATAATTTCCAAATTTGTTTATTTATATGGTAGTAACAACAAGCTCAGATAACTCACTCCGTGATTCGGATGCGGTATTTCGCTACCGAAAATCGATCACTTCAGTATCTAAGGAGTGAGAAATATTTGTTGTTATATTTTATATATTTATTTTGTATTAATTTTTTATATTATGTATGGTTGTACTTGTACATATAGCGGCTCAAAACTTTTCAAGCAATCCTCGTCTGGCTACAGCAATTGCGCATTTGCAAAATTTTAAAAAGACGTAAAAATATTTGTTTTCGTATGTAAATAAATTCATAATAAAGGTTATGTTATCGAGAATGATGAATCTCTTTTCTCGTGTTTGGCAATGTATCAACGATATGTAAATCATTTTGCTTTTAAGTTGTCAAAACAGTTAAGAAATAAACATCGTGGTTTGCGAACTCTTTACCAAATAAGTCCATTAAGAAACTTTTTCTGAAACTTTCGATTCGGTGTCGGTTTGAATTCGCCGAACGACCGATGACGAGCCTTTGTCGATAATGATTAATCTTCGTAGTATTCGAACAGTGTTCTGTGGAATTCGCACAGATCGTTAACCTGATTATCCTAATCTATTTTCTATGTTTTATTTTGTTTCATGTTCACGTCAATTTTTTTGTAAATGATCATGTGGTGGAATGAGAGATGGAAGCAACGCAAAAACATATATTGTTTTAATTGTTGTCTACTTTTCGAAGAAAGGTTGGGTTTTAAAGAAAAGAATTATATGTTATTTTTTTTTTTTGTCTTGTAGATACCTGATTGTTATCCTGTTAAAATTTTACCGTGAACAGGATACAATTTAAGAAAAATACTGAAAATTACATGGTTGTTGGTGGTAAACAAGGTTTTGGATTTTTGCTTAGACTTAATAAAATCATTATCTCTTTCACAACTTTTGGAGGAAACTTAAATACTGGGTAAACTGGAGTAAAAATGCAACTACAATATAACTTTGAATAGTTTAGTTCAAGATCATTACTTTGACTTCTATAATCCCTGCAATTTCGACTACAATAGCGAAAACCGCATATAGTGAACTTATAGTAACGGAAAATTAGTATTACTTACAAGCTCTTTCGGTTCATAATGGTTACACGACGATTATATAGAGAATTGACCTGGAAAATTAACAATTCGTACCAATTTTTCTAGGTATAATTACAAGAGCCGTACTTGTTAATATAACAATATCAATAACACAATATATAATTCTGTTTGCCATTACACTTATTATTGTTGTCAAAAAACAATAATAGTGTAGTTTAAACGCTTCTCTTTACAGGTGGGATGAGCGGGTATTACACTTATGTCCGGTTGCAGAAACGTTAATCAACGCGTTGTTCGGTTAGCGGTTCATCAAAACGAACAAATGCAACGCGAATTTTTGACAGCAATGATTTAAATGTCATAAGAACAAGGAAACTGATTCGAATTTGTTCGATTTGATGAACCGTTAATCGAACAATGCGTTGATGAACGTTTGTGCAACCGGGCATTAATATTAAATATATGAAAAATAATTATATCACATAGAAAATTGTCAGCAAATAATGGAATACGGCCCTCGAGTAACAGCATCCAGTGGAACAATTTGTTACTGGTCGTTCTTGCAAGGAATTTTTATTAAGAAAATTTCCACGAGTACTTCTCAGGTCAATTATCTATTTAGTCGTTGTGTAAGCGATTGTAAACCGAAAGAGCTTGTAAATAAAACCTACTATCTATTGCTATAAGTTCACCATATGCGGTTTCCGCTATTGTAGTCGAAATTGCAGGGATTATAGAACTCAAAGAAATTATCTTGAACTAAACTATACATAAAATGTACTAAATATCATTAATAATTAAGTGCGATGTATCAGAATAATATAATTTAGCATTGTCCTTCGATCTATTTATAAATATTATGAAATAATAGTAATAGACCTTTTCAATTTAAAAAAGGCAATACGTGCAATGGAAATCTGCGCATAGTAAGAACAACTGGTGGGAGTCACGGATACGCGCTCGTCAAGACATCCACAGCGTTTGTTTTTAAAAAAGTTAGACGTAAAATGCGAGAAAAGTTTCAGAAAAATTTAAAAAACTTGTTGAAAGATGTTACAAACGCTTTTTATTGAAGCTAAAATGTCTAACGATGCAAATTTTCACCGAGAATACAGGTATTTTAATGACTGCAATATTTTTGACATTTTGTTTGCCAGCCCAACTGGCAGTTGTTGGCGCCATTTTCTTACTATTTGCAACGATAGAAAGAGATAGCCGTTAAATTGTAAAGGTGTATTAAAATATGAGAAAAAAGAAAAAATAGTGTTTCAGATTTAAGCGAATCATAATATAAAAATGAAATACAATACTCCACCTTATTTGTATAGAGCAAAAACGTAGAGGTAAAAATAAATTATGTGGAAAAATTTGAATCGGATTCATGTAATTGTAATGTATTACACTCTTATATGTTTACAATGTCTAACTTTATTGTATGTATTTAAACAAAATGAGTTCGATTATTAATATCAAAAGAAGTTGAAACAATCGTTATTCAAACTTTTTGATATAATATCATCATAATATACACCCATATTTATATATTTAGTATCCACTTGGTGGATTCGGCTTTTTAAACAAATGCGAGAAGAACAAGGAGACTGTCAACTTAATTGCTGAAATGTAACCAATAATGCCAAGCGAATGACAGTTTCACGGCGCACAGGTGTCTACCGATATTTTAATATTGTTTTTGAAGCATTTGCACAGATGTCTGTACATATCAAAACTAATTTTCAGGTAATTTAAACTTACATTATTTATGAATGACTTTACTTAAACCTAAACAAAATCCATAAACCTAATTTTCATTTGTGAATGCACCTTTAAATTCTAATATCATTTTCGATAAAGTTGAAATGACAAAATGAAACAAACACCTATATTCTAAATTCTAAACATAGTTCGATATAAAAAAAATCTGATGTGGCCAGCACATAACCTCTCGCCAGATATTTTACCTGGTTGTACGCATAAAACGAAATAGTATATTATGTGGCAAGTGTGTGAAGCTGAAGTTTTTACATGAGGGTGGAGATTGCGACACGAGCCGAAGGCGAGTGTTGCAAACCACCCGAATGTAAAATAGGCTTCACACACGTGTTACATACTATACTTTTTCTACGACCTTGCAATAAAATATAATTTTTTCTTCACATTGTCATTCTTTTAACGTAAAGCCTCTGCATTATCGACTTGTGTAACCATGTTTACCAACGGTACGGGGGTTTAACAGCTATGTTTTATTAAAACACAAGTCATTTTGTAATATTTAAAATAATGGGAAATACAATAATTTTATATTTTGTAATTGCTATAACCTGTAATATCATAAAATTTGTATTAGATTGCTTAGAAATTTTATATTTATTGCTTTTGAATGCTTATTGGACTTATATTTAACACAAAGTTGTAAATTTAGAATTACAAAATTTATTTTATTTATATAAATTAATTACATATTTCTCATGAAGTTGTTATTTCTTCGGACCATTTACCATCACATGATTTACGTATATATACTGATATTCATTGTGTGTGTTTAAACTGAATTATTTACTTCACGCACAGTGTTCAAAAAATCAAACTTCACACATGAAAATTAATACGTGAAGTACCCACTTCACGCATGGGAGTAGAAAAAATATTTTTAAATACAAATACATATATTCATGTCTCACTACAAAATAATTCTCACATATATTTACAAAATCTATGGGATATTTTAATATAAACTATGTACAATACATACATTTTCTTTATTTTCAATATCCTGAATTTTTTTTCTATTTTCCTTTTCTTTTTCTTTATATTCGTCATTTTTTCGCAAACTTTTTTTATATTCTTTTTTACATATATTCTTTTGAGTTGTTGACTTTTTTTATTTTCATAATCTTCAGAATGTACAAATTTATGTGTTCATTACAAACATTTGAATTTCTTGCCTTGAAGTAGTTTGATCTGAGAATTTTTACATCAAATTTTTTATATGCATTTCTTTATCTCTAAATCTATAGAAGATATAATAATGAATTTATATTTACCGAATAAAGAATTTAACGTTCTTTAATATAAGTATTCACATAAATTTTCGATAAATAATATTTAGATGATTTTTTTCTTGTAACTACTACTTCCGGTTGTCCAATTGTTACCAAAACTTAATCAACTCTTCCCATTATTGTTAGATTGAGGAATCCGTAGTTAAAAATGTCTTAAGTCTTATAGTAGTTAAGAAATCGTGGATCCAACATCCACACATCCACACACACACACACGGACATCATCGTAAAAATGTTATAATCGGATTCTAGGGACCTTAAAACGTGCTTATTCACTAAAATCTGGATATGCGATTTTTAGCATGAATTCAATACCTCTCTTAGCGAGAGGTAAAAATATTAGATACACCAAACGGTCCCACTACAACTTGTGCTACCCAGGTAAATAATCTTAATTTAATCGAATGGAATTAATTTTTATAAGTCCTCATTAAATTCATCACCTACGTCATGTGGCAATTTGCTCCGAATAAAATGACATCATCTCATCACAAAACGAAAGTAAAAATCCGTGGTCCATTCCACTTCGCCTACTCATCATTTCATCTCTTTCTTCTCAGTGTATGATTTTGATAGTTGCGTGGGCGGATTATCGGGCAGGTAGAGTCACACAGGGTCATTGTTACTGCACGGGTCATCTGCAAGGTCATTCCCAAACCATCAGACCCGGGGACCTGCAGGTGCAGCAGAGGAAGATGATGATGAAGACATAGTGTAGGTGGGGTCAATATACGGATAAATTTAATTAATTTGATTGTTGTGAGTCGAAGATAATTTGTTTGGGAATAAATTAGATGGGTTTAGTTGGATGGTAATTTGATTTTACCAAGAATGGTTGGGAAACACTGAAATATTAGCCAAATTAAGATAATGAGCATCGGAACAACAAAACAAATTTGTTTGTTTCTTTTTTTATAAAATAACTGTTATTATGGATGACATCACAGATCTTGACTAATTCATATTTAAAATAGATCTACATTTTTGTTTGACTTTGAAAACCAACTGTATTTCGATTCAGATTTCAAGATTAAGGCCGTCGCGCAATGGAGTGAGGCGCAGCGCGGCGAAGCGAAGAGCGGCGAAGAGTCATTTTTAGAACCAACGCGCACTTGCGAGCAGTTTTCAACGAGAAACCTCCGCGTTTGCTTCAAAAGATGGACAAGCTCGGAGGAAACGCAACAACGCAGGCACTATCAATACGAGACAAATTTATTAATTATTTTGTTTCATCCGTAGGTTCAGTGCAGTGGCAAAATACCATGGTACAGAGAGACCGAAAAAATGTTTAATTTTTTTGATATATTCTACTACATTCTGTAACCAAGTAGTTAATCTCCTTTTTTGTTGAGTCTGCAATACTATTTTGTACAATAGAAATCGTTTAATATGTAAGGAATTTTTAGAACTAAATTTATTGAAAAATTCTTCTACATTGTATAACTAAATAGATAATCTCCTTTTTAATTGACTTCAGTTTTATTTATAATAATATATTTAGTTTTTTTTGTTTTTGTTTTAAGTAGTAGCACATATTCAGTTGTCATATACATGTCTATTGGATCAAATATTTAATGAATTGCTTAAAATTCAACATTTTGTAATGTACATTGTTATATTTACAATTAATAAACTTAATATACATAGCATATCATACCGGTTACATTCATTTCTTCTGCTACTTCTAACCAGCAGTTGTCTTTCAGTGTCTGATTAGAATACTCGACACATCCTATATCGTACAGATCTTTATATTTTGAAACCAGAAGAACTAATTTCTCTTCTGTGTTTGACATTTTCATAGAACCTATACGTATTGTTTGATATGAAACGTGTAAAATTTAATTCTAAACCGGCTATTTCCAATGTGCCTCGGGCGTATTCGTTCTGATTTAGGTAGCTGCGCTGCGCTGCGCTATCGCACAATTCAGCTCAGCGAAGCGAAGAGCATAGAAAAATATTCTCCCCGAAGTATTCCGGCAAGTCGCTTCGCTGCTCTGCTCTTCGCTTCGCCAAAGTGCGCGTATACACATAATATATTGAATGAAAAAACGGCTCTTCAACGCGCTTAGCTTCGCCTCGCCCAAGTGCGCGACGGCCTTAACGGAGAACAAAAATTCTCCAAACGTATGTAGCTTGAAATGGTACATATCAGGGATGATTGCAACAATATCATCGCAAAAACTGATATGCAAAATTTATGCAACGTATATTTTGACGTATTGGGAAAATTGTAAAAGGAAAAAGCAAGTTTCAGGTCAAATTAATTTGCTAATTCATTACAATCCACCGAAGAAAACCTTCCATAAGATATTTCCGCCTGTTTTCCTAATTACGAATTTTTGTACTATGTTTGTAAAACTGAATACATAAACGAATGTATTTAAATGGACATTATTTTATATTTAAGAATCTATAAGATCTTACTTGGGGTTTTCAAATAAGAAAACGCTCACTAGCGGCGAATATTAGAACTACAACTATATGACTACATACTTGAATTATAAATAAAAAATCTGGTGTGGTCAACACAATACCTCCCGCCATTTACAGCCCGAGTTACAAAAAAGATTAAATTAATACTTATTTTTGGAGTTTTTAAACCCTTCAACAGGATTAAATCCCAATTACAGAGTGGGTTCACATTCACACACATCCATGCCTTAGTGAGATTCGAACCCAGAGCCTCGAAGGCACTCATGACATGAGGCGTTGCTCTAACCATTTAGCCACCGGAGCTATAATAAAATAAAGATAAAATTCTAAATACCGGGATAGAATAGAAATCACTAATCCAAAAATGAGTATTAGATTAAACATTTTTGTGAATTGTTAATTTTTATTAATCTAAATACATACCTTCATGTTTACTTATGCTGGAAACTGTATTGAATTCCTTTTCTATTGTTCTATTTACTTTTTTTCTTTTTAAAACGTTACTAATATTATTTTGAAATGATTAGTTCTTTGATAGTAACATTTATCTGTCAGTTGCATACATTTGAATAACCGCGTTTTGTTTGTGTAAAGCGTAGGCTCTGAGATTTAAATTATAGATAATTTTATAAATTTATTCATAAAATATATAGAAAAAGTATTAATGCAAATCTATAGAAAATTTAATAATCTTTAATTTTTATAATAACATTAATCTCGAAAAAATAACATTTAAAGATATTTTTCGAAGAAAAACTATTTTGGGCTTCTTGTAAAGTGCCATTTCCGGTTATCCGATTTTCACCAAAATCTAATGGGCTCTTTCCATTACAGAAAAAGTTCGAAATAGAAGGTTTCAAAATTTTCTGCATGATAGTATTTGAGTTGGAGTGGAAGATCCACACATACACACAGACAACATCGTGAAAATGTTAAAATTGGATTCTAGGGACCTTAAAACGTGGTCATTTACCAAAATCTCGATATGCGATTTTTAGCACGATCCCTGTACCTCCCTTACCAAGGGTAGCGGGAGGTATACATACTAATAAATGAGAAAATTACGAAGTATTGTCAACAACGAGCATCATTTTAAAATTGAATGTCCTAACTTAGTCGAAACAATATGAATTTATGATGGACAAGCGTGTTATATCCATCCTTATCTCACACGCTTCTTGTGAGAGAGATAAATATATGCCAATTTATTAATTCGTTCATGATACAAATGGCCTTGATCGGACATCTTTCAAAAATTTTCCCGTATGTGTGTGCAAAATTTGAAATAGGGCACAAAATGGAAAACAAAATTTAACCCTACACAAATAAGTACAAATATTAAAATTTTCTAAAAAAAATATTTGTATAAACAATGGACCTTTGCATCGTTAGACATTTTACCTTCAATAAAAGCTTTTGCAACTTATTTCGATAAGATTTTTTAAAGTTATCGGAGATATTCTCACATTTTACGTCTAAATGTTTTAGAATCAAACGTCATAGATCTCAGTTGTTCTCACTATGCGCAGATCCCTATTGCGCATATCTTCTATCTCTTTAAATTGGAAAGGTCCATATAAAACATTTATTCAATTATTTACATTATAATTAAAATAATTTTTATATAAAAGCTTGGTGAAACAATTAAATAATAAACATTATATTGAAAATAATAAATATCATATTTGAGCAAATAAAATAAAATTATCATTTTCATGAAAATAAATTTAATCAAACATGAATTTTATTTTGTTATATTTCAAAACAAATTTTATAGTACTCCATCATCCATAAATATCCCTTACATTTGTGACGTACAAAATTTATTATATCATTTTACATTGACATTTATGTATTTAATAAATTCCACGCAATCGACAACTTGGTATTGATTTTTCATAAGCAATAACTAAATTACACTCGTCTACCTTTGCATTATTTATTTGAAATGAAAATACCAAGCAAAATATGTCATTTCAGACGTATTAGTGTAATTGAAATAAAAGTATAAAAAGTGTCAAGTGGAGCATAATTCAACACTCGGCAGAAGTATCACATGAGAATGTTGTTTTTCAATAGTCATGTTACTGTCGTTTTGTTTATTCGTAGATATTTTATTTCATGCCATCAGCAAAGACATAATAATAACAATATGTAGAATGGATGTCACACAGTTTGAATAATTATAACAATGGCATAAAAAAGTGCAACTGTACTATTGATAATGATACCAATTCTGTTTCAAACGATCATAAATTGTTGTGAAGTAGAATATGGGGCATGAATTCCATCTGTTACAATAACAATTTTTACTTCCATAGAGAAAATGTTAGGTTATAGTGTATTTCAACCTACTAACTGTTTGAAACATTACCTAGCTTATTAAACAAACGCAATTGTCATTAACTATACTCCGTCCGAAATAGTATAGTTAAAATATGAATGAATTTTACTGCTGCCATCTGTACTGAGTTCTGAAGTAACCTCTTAGGCAAAGACAACAAGCTCGAATATATACAGAGCTGGGCAATACTTGCAAGAAAAGTACTTTATTAGGCTTGCAAGTACTTTGAGTACTTCAAGTACTGTACTTGAAGTACTTTCTATTTATGGTACTTTGTACTTGACAAAGTAAATCTATTCACATGTACTTGGTACTTAGTACTTGGAAAAATACTTGAAGTACAATGAAAAATACTTGAAGTACTTTAAATGTACTTGAAGTATTTTAAATGTACTTGAAGTATTTTAAATGTACTTGAATTACTTTACGGAGTCTCGTGGCCGCGTGCCTGAGTGTCAGGTCGAGAATCTGGGGAATCGGGTTCGATCCCGACCGACGCCAATTATTTCCAATTTTAAATGGCACAAAATTGATCCCTGTGGTGCTCTCTCCACGCCAGCAATGAATGCCCGTGAGGTGTCGCCTGGTAAGCGCGCGCACGGTGCAAATATATCATCTTTACCGATATCTGCGTACAAAGCAGATTGGCACACCCAGCAATGGGTAATAAGCCGTGATGATGTATTTATTTTATTTTTATTTTATTTGAATTACTTTAAATGTACTTGAATTACTTTGTTTGTCTGTCAGTGTTTCTTTTGCAGAGGTGTGGTGTTATGTGAATTTCATTAATAAATATATTTTCAGCGATAATATGAAAGTAAATATATATTTGCAAATTTTTTGGCATAAATAAATTAATTCTAATCTGCGCATATTGCATATACATAAATGTTTGTATTACCTAACTACAGTGCTAGGACTTTGCGTATCGCCTGGCGATCGCATAACGTAAAAATGACGTCATTCTAACATCTCTGTATAGCTTCTCGCATCGCTTGACGATCATATGACGTCAATTTTACGTCATGAGATCGCTAGGTGATACGGCAGTCCCAGCGAGGAACTCTTGTTTTAAATAACCAAATAAATATCGCATATTGAAATTTTTGTCAACAATCACCTTTTAAGGTCCATATAATCAGAAAAATATCAATTAACTGAAAAAGTACTTGCACCCAAATTTGCAAGTACTTTTTTAAGTACTTGGTACTTTCAAGTACTTTAGAAACTAAAAAAGTACTTGTACTTCAAGTACTTTTAAAAACATCAAGATACTTGGTACTTGTACTTCAAGTACTACTTTCCGGTACTTTGCCCAGCTCTGAATATATAGACAGTAAAGCACTACCATGACCTTAATTTAAAACAGTATTTAAATTAAATGTGTTGGATAATTTTGTATTAAGGCATATTTTTTTTTTGTGATTACTCATACATACGTCAAGCACCACGGCTAGTGATGTGGCATTTGAAAGTTTCGTATCGAGTTTCAATTGAAAAATTTCAAAAATGAAAGTTTCAAGCCTTAAATTTGATGAAACTTTCATAAGCTACACTGCGCATGCGCAGATGATATGCATGCATCTGCACTTACTTACGTGCAAGTTATGTTTGGTTAATCTTCATGCTGGAACTTGTATATTGTATGGTGAAAATTAAACTTATTTTTACATTTTTTATTCCATTTTGAATAATAAATTTTTATTTTGTTTTAAAACTTTTATTTTTCTTGTTTATTTTGAAATTAGTTAATTTACGATCCAAATATTTCAAATTTAAATGACAAATGTTATGTTTCTTGAAATTTAATTTCAATGAAAGTTTCAATGATATTTTTATATGATACGTTGAAATTCATAGTGAAACATTTTGTGAAACTTTCAAAAAAAAAATTTTCGTCTTCTAAAGACATATAGTATGGTATGACTAGCGAATGAAAGTCGACGTTCAGATTATTTAATAGATGTGGTTTCTTTTGAAAATATTTCCCTATATTTGATTTGAAAGGAAACTGAACCTTATGTAATCAGTTACAGAAGATTAGAATTGTATTCAATACAATCATTTAAAATGACCTTAGCAACAGGATTCAGGGATGTATTTAAAAAATTTAATACCGCAAATTCTAGTTCATTCGTCTCAAGTGTAAGCAACCCTAGAGTCGAAATTACTGTTAGAGGAAATTAAAAATAATCCTATTTCATAGAATTGCCAAACTAACTAGTTTAAAGATCAAAATATTTTGTTATAATCAACATGAACCAAAAATGTTTAATATTTTAAACGCACCCCTGTTTTGATATTCAGTTACCCTAGTCGGCCATCTATTTTCAGCCAGACATAGTAACATATTTGTGTGCTTTCCTAGTCCAGTATTTAAATGGGTTCATGCAAAAATTTCATACCTAAATATTTCATAGGGTTTCAAAAGAAACCACACCTATAATAGTATATTATACGCCAAGGTTGAGAAGATAATCATTATTGACCCAGCGCCAAGATTGTAACACGAGGGCGAAGCCCGAGTGATACAAGGCGCCTGGTCAATAATGATCTTCTCAACCGTGGTTTATATACTATTTTTTTCACTAATAGCTCCTAAATTCTATTTAACGAATTTTATATTAATAATAACATAAGAATTTTGACATTAATATTTATTAATATCTATAAAAACTAAGTAGGCAGAAATAAAATTCTTTTGTTTTTAATATCTGACATTTCATTTTGGTAACAATAAGTAAACATGTTTGAAGAAAGTAATACGGAAAATTGTACTCCTCCGGAAATTAAAGAATATATGAAAGTGTATACAAGTTTTAAAGAATGGTGTCTAACAAAAAAGGTGACTAAAATCTCGGAAAATGTACTCCTAGTATATTTCCAGGAGCGAGCACAGAATAAAAAGGCTTCAAGTTTATGGGCCATATTTTCCATGCTGAAATCGACTATTTCATTAAAAGAAAATATAGACATTTCAAAATATTTTAAGTTACTTGCATTTTTAAAGCGCCAAAATTCTACATATAAGCCAAAAAAGTCATCTGTATTTTCTAAAGAAGAAATTAATAAATTTCTCATAGAAGCGCCAGATGAAGTCTTCCTATCAACGAAGGTATCCTGTTGTGGTAATAAAATTCCAAAAACTTACTAATTCATACTTTCTTAGGCTATTTTTGTGATTGGAGTGGCTGGCGCTTGTAGAACCGATGAGCTTTGCAATATGCACATGAGAGATGTCGACGTTCGGGATGACATCATCGTCATAAATATAACGAAAAGCAAAAATGGATCCTTGTCACAATTGCACTATCAATTTCAACTATAAATAGCAAATAAATGTTATCTGTTTTGTGTTTTTACATAGAAATGTAATTATAACCCTAAAAAAATGTACAATGTAAGATAATTGAAATAATGTCACAATAAACACTTACCTTTTTATAGATTTAAATAAATACGTAAATTAACATTTCGCATTGTAAATATAATGTGAACGCACGAAAAATTTGATAAGAAATAAGATCGTAGAATATTAAGATTTTTAATCTGAAATTTAACTATTGCCAACTTGAAATTAGGCGGCAAATTTAAATATAATGTTTTCTTTGCGTTTAATAAGTTAAATAACTTCAGAAGCTTGAATTTCTTTAAAAAGTGACAGTTCGCATAATTAACCATGGTCAATAATAATTCATTATTGACCGTTGTTAAGCGTTGCTAAGGAAGCGGTAGAGAAAAACAATTTCACAACTCAGTAACAAGTCAATAATGGTATGTTTGTAGGCTAGTAGTGAAAAAAATAATTTAAACGTCAACTTTCATTCGCTAGTCACACCATAAACTTTGTGGTCTGAGCCGAAGGCGAGGACTATAGTTTGCGAGTGTGGAATATGCCATTCCAACTGTTTTGTAGACTATACCAGTATACTTTTTCCAGCAATATTTTAGAAATTATATAAAAAGAGTTATTTATTTAGAGATTTTTTTTTTATTTAGTTAATTTTCTAAGTAATATATTTTTATTTAGCTAAATATACTGCTCTGAAAATTTCCAAAAAATCTGTAAAAGTTAAGAGAAAACTCCAAAACTGTTCAGAACTTCAGAACGTCAAACACAAATTCAGAAATAAATAAAACATATTTGATATACCGCGCTAATACGCGGTTGAACAGATTCTGATTTGTCAAAAACCGTGCGGAATTATTCCAAACACCGTGCGGAATTATTCCACAGGGTTTGTTCGAATGATATTGATTCCAACATAATTTTTAGTTGCAGAATGTATAGTTTCCAAAATAGTTTTGGAGAAACAAATTTCTATACGAGTACAGTAATGAAACGATGAATATAAATAGTTATTTATGCAACAAGAGTGTAAACACAAGCTTTATTATATCAGTTTACTTACATTTGAGTTGTATACAAGATTTTTTATACAAATTAGAAATTTGACCGTCGATAACACGTCATTTTGAACACACCAAATACCAAGTTCATATCTGACATATAACATCTGAAGTTGAATACTGCATTACTCAGACAATATTATCAACATTAATGTACAGAAAAAATTAAATTACGAAAATCGTTTACTTTACACACTGTTTGCAGTATGTAAAGTACCAACTTTACACATCGGAGTTTAAAATAGAATTTTATGCAACTATATTTAAGAGGTACAAATTATAATGACGGGATTGCATTACCAGTAATATATATATATATATATATATATATATATATATATATATATATATATATATATATATATATATATATATATATATATATATATATATATACAGGGTGTAAATGAAATAAGTGCATTAAATTTGACCAGTAGTATAACTCATCGAGAGCAACAATATTTCTTAATAACTTTTTCTCGAAATCGCATATTTTTTTAGCATTTTTACCACCCCGTAAATTGACGAGTCGTTCCAAATATATTTGTGATAATTGAATGCAGCAGCAATAGCTATGAAAAATTTTGTTTTAGCAATTGACAGTCCTGTCAATTGTTGCAATTAAATTTTGACAGTAATAAACTTGTTTATAAGGTAAAATTCTATCAAAATGCGAGTACACAGACATTGTAATTACTTACCTATGGTTTATTTATTTATTTTTTACTCGTATCTGTACTACATGTTACTTGACATCACGGTTCGCATAAAGACAGTGTCATGGAGTTGCCAACGCATTTACACGGAGCGTTTCCAAATCATCACCAAATCATTCTGTTCTTAATATTCGCACATTTGTTAATCTTGTACATCTGTATCCATACCATGTGCAAAAAGTTCAATGTTTTCAGCACATAACAGACTTCAATTTTGGGAATGGCTCATAATGTTCATTCATGAGACTGAATTTACTTGGGAAGGTGTATTTATTATGCACAATACACATCTTGACAGACGAAAATGCTGTAAAAATTTTCATTAAAAAATGTTTGGGGAACAATAAATGGACGACTAATTATGGGTACTCATGTACCTCTTTTAAATGGACAAAAGTTTGTACTTACATTTTTTGAATAACGTATTTAAACTATTATGATTTATCGACGATAAATAATCATCTCATAACCTAACTATGTTTTTGATCTTCCTCTCGTTACCTCGCCCCTCCTTGTCTTCCACTATTCACAGGTAATTAAAAGCCTGGTTTAATACACAACTTTATAATTTTGTTATCCAAAATTATGATTCTTTATTTTAAAAATTGCACTATTACGAATTAATAAATAATAAATGTTATTTCCGTTGATTTGTTTATTAACTACTGTGACTGCAAGTGTAACCGATAACCGACAATTTTTGAGCTGTTTGTACCTCACTTGATTACGACAGCAGCCATTTGTTCTCCATGGGCGCGCGCCGAAATATGCAGTAAATCTTTAAAGAATTTTAACTCAAAATCTAAAAGACTTAGAAAAAAAAGTTATTAAGAAATATTGTTGCTTTCATCGAGTTACATTACTGGTTAAAATTAATGCACTTATTTCATTTACACCCTGTATATATATATATATATATATATATATATATATATATATATATATATATATATATATATATATTAATTTAAAGAGATATATATATATATATATATATATATATTAATTTAAAGAGATATATATATATATATATATATATATATATATATATATATATATATATATATATATATATATATATATATATATTAATTTAAAGAGATATTGTACATTACTCAGCATTAAATATGTTTGGAAACTATCAATCAATCATATCATTTTTTGTTAACAGTTGGATATGCGATTTGAACTTAAGACCTCTCACTTACTAAGCAAATATAATAACAAATACGGCACCACTTTTTGTAACGCCAGTTGTAGTAAAAAAAATATTGCTAACCATTGATCTGTCACTATTAACTACAAAAAAATTTAAAAAAATATAGAGAAATGATTAATTAAAAGCACCTATACAAAATCCAGGTGCGCTTTATCAAACACGCCAGTAAGGAGTAGGAGGCAATGAAATAAATGAAATTCGTTCAACTTCAGATAACAATATCGATAAAATATTTTGAATGTCAGTTGCGAGCAGTTGCCAAGGTTTTCATGTTGTCGCGTGTCGCAAATCATATTTTGATTTTTTCTACCAATCATCACATCAGGAAGTTATTAAAAGTACAAAGAATTTCCGGATCTGTTGACAATGGACGTGGAAAATACGAATCTCACGAAAAATCGCAATTTGTACAAATCGCTATTTGTATAATGTTCCTCATCCCGTCCTATCTTGTCACTGAACGAAATGAAAGGTCATATTTTCCCTGCCACTTGACTGAATGCTATAAACGGGAAAACAACTGCCAATCGGACGGGAATATTACAGAGAAACACGTTTTTTATTGCCTAAACAGAGATGTTATCGTAAACTTGTCAAATAAAATTAACCAAATAACTTATATATCAGAGCAAAGTTTTTGCTTCAGATTTTCAGATACTGTAATACGTCTTTCTTTTCCATCTCTAATTAATTTGCAAAAAACATGTCAATTATGTACGCTCAGTTGGTTTTTAACATTTACTAATTATGGTCAAACATGAGTCAGAATTAAGGAACCGATATGTTCTTAATCCGAATATGAAATCAATTTTAATTAGCTTTTTTCTGTTCCTCATATTAGGTTTACAATAACTGGCAGCATCCGTCAGAAGATGTTTGGTACAAGGCTTTCGCAAAAAAAATATGTCGTTAACCCCAAAATCTACATAAAAAGAATGGCACATCTAATAATAGATAGAAAATATCACGGGTCACCTGTCACTAGTAGATTTGGATTTTACGTGTATTTTAAAATTGTAATTTAAAAGTATCCTATAAACTTTAGGAAAATAATATTGGAGAGATATTACCATTTCACACGAGATACAATAGCGTTCAATGGAGTTAGGAAGCTAGCGCTAGCGAAGTACCAAAATTTAAGAAAACGTGCCAATGCTTGTTTCACATTTTTCAAAAAGTATTTTAAATGAAAGTTTATGCAATATTTTTCTTTAATAGGTAATTATTTTTTTAATAATTTGTTGTTATTTTCGTAGATAATTAAATTAAAAGTTTGGCGCCAAAAATAATCATGAAAAACAACCACTCCTGAGTCGTAGCCGCACATACATTACGTCATTCACAGCCAATGGAAAAACAGTTTTTCCATCACCTTCGTTTATTTTTGTTATTGATCAATAAATTTAGGCGTTAGTTTGTCACATGTTAATAACAAACTTCTAATTTGACATTTGACGTTGACATTTTCCATTATAAATGAGTAATAAAGTAATAATGGCTAATACAGACTACACTCAAGCTAAGTCGTACAGTTTACTGAAAGTCGATAGCTGGATGGTGGCTCAATTTATATCAGAAAACGATTGTTTTACTGCTACCGAAATAAGGGGTGTTAAAGAGTTAAGGTAAAATTACGTATTTTATATTGTATATTTTATTATTGTAACAAAACACAAAGAATTGACACTATAAAGGGACCAATTGGAGCTGATGAAGATGTATGTGTTGTGACGTCACATTATGTTTCAGATCACGTGACTTTTTCAAAATATCCAAATTTCAAAAATTAATTGTAAAATATCTATTGGATATTTGCTGAAATTTTCAAATTTGAGGCTTTCTAAATAACGATATCTTTTTAAATGTAATACTTAGAATGCATATAAAAATTCTTGCAACAGCCCTATTTTTTGTCAATTAAGTTCACGACATTTCAAAACAAACCCTAAGCACGTGGAACTCAAATTCACGAAACTCGAGACTTTATACTTTTTTGTGTATAGCGTTTTATTTGATTTTTTTCGTTGCAGAAAGTGAGTATATCAGCGACCTATGGAGCGATTTTCTGAGTGCTGCATTGAAGAACGGGTCAGCTATGGTGGCGGTTCATGCATGATCTGGGGTGCAATTTCTATGCAAGCACGAACGGACCTTATTTTCATCGCTAGGGAAGGGCGCGGTCGCCAGAGGGGGGGTTAACTGGAGCTCGTTGCATTGAAGAGATTTTGGCAAACCATGTGGTACCTTACGTCGAATTTCTTGAAGAGAATTTTATATTTATGCAAGACAATGCGAAACCGCACACTGCGAGAATCGTCCAAGATTATATTCGAGAAGTCGGTTTACGGGTTATGAAATGGGCAGCATGCAGCCCCGACCTAAACCCAATTGAGCATTTATGGGACGAGTTAAAACGAAGAGTTCGAGCTAGAGTTCCTGTCCCAACATCTATCCCACAGCTTATTGTTGCAGTAGAAGAAGAGTGGCATAACATTCCTCAAGAAACAATTTCAAATTTAATTAGGTCTAAGCCTAAACATACGCGAGATGTTATTAAGTCAAGGGGAGGTCATACCCTTTATTAAAAATAAAAATTTGTTATCATATGTTCTCGGATAATTTATTTAAAAATCTGTTTTATTCTTTATAAAATATGAAATTGTTAATTTCACAACTTTCTGCTTTAGAAGACGAAAGGAATCTGGATAAATTTGAGCTCATGTTAAAGGTTAATAAATGGTGTTTCAAACTACATAAGTTTTTTTATCTTCCGTCACCTTTAGGTAAGGAAGGTATTGTCTTTGGTCAAAAAATTCGATGATGAGTTTTTAATCAATAAGCACGTTTTAGGGTCCCTAGAATACGAATTTACTATTTTTACGATGATGTCTGTATGTGTGTGTGTGTGTGTGTGTGTGTGTGTGTGTGTGTGTGTGTGTGTGTGTGTGTGTGTGTGTGTGTGTGTGTGTGTGTGTGTGTGTGTGTGTGTGGATGTGTGTGTGTGTGTGTGTGTGTGTGTGTGTGTGTGTGTGTGTGTGTGTGTGTGTGTGTAACAAAATTTTCGTCTGCGATAACTCTAATACTACAGTTACAAAAATTATAATTTTTTCGTATGCTTCTTCGTTACATCCATATGAAGAGCTGATTAGATTTCGGTTACAATTGGTCAACCGGAAGTACCATCATTTGAAGATTTTAATAGTTTTTCTTGAAAAAACTATGTTAAATATAATTTTTTCATATTTGATGTTATTATAAATATTAAAGAATATTTTATTCTCTATACGATTTGACTGCATTTTATACTTAATATTAAATGGATATAGAGTTAAAAAATTATAAAGAAATTAAATTTCATAAAGTAGCCATAGCTATGAAAACAGCTACTATATTAAGAAAATTCTGATTGAAAGATGTCAGTGTCAAGTGAAATTGACATAATGTGTTTCTCTTATAATTTTACTAGAAATATAGGATCTTTTGCTTTTTGTATGGAATTTGTATAAAATACATACAACTGCTTTAAGGTAATGTACAAGAAATAATAATAATAATAATAATAATAATAAATCTTTTATTTTTGCAGATACATTACACTGTATATAGAAAACGTCACAAAATAATAATTTTCTGTATGAAATTTGCATAAAATACATGCAACTACCGGAAGGTAATGTACAAGAAATAGAATATTTAATTTAGCAAGGAACTTTCCGTATGAAATTTGTACAAAATACATAGAACTGACGGAAGGTAATGTGCTGGCCACATCAGATTTTTTTAATTTTATGTCCAATTCCAAAGTGAAAAACAATAAAAACCAAACATGCGAAGTGGGTCGATTTCTTTGCACGTAAGTGTATATTAGCGACTGCTGTCGCGAACGAAAATGGTGGACGAAAAGCAGATACCGAATAACAGCTTATGTTGGTTTGTGATTACATTGGACAAATATGAAAAGAAAATTTATTTCTTATCGCGAAATTCTAATTTTTTTAGCAAATTGATTTCTTTCACACCAATTATTAGCTTTTTTAAAATAGCATTTATTCTTTTTTATTTTGGCCTCTATCCCTTTTAACTATAGAGTGGTGTGAAAATAGGAGCAGTTTAATCTTATTTGATTCGATAATATCGGGATATTATCCAACCAGAAAACAAGATCAATCTGCTCCTATCTTCGCACCACTACATATTTAAAACGGACAGAGTCCGGATGAAGACAGATTTCATACCGGAACGTTGTTTTTTGTCATCAAAATTAAATAAACTTGAACTGAGTTCTCGATTATTTTACTCGTATACTATAAATAATATTGTTAGATAGTAACATAAAATTCACGTTTCTAGGTTTGTCCTTCACTTTTTATAACAAAATATGATCATCGTAGTAATGATCATAATGACAAAAATACTCATTTGTTATTTTTAGATACAAAGTTCACAACAATATGTCAAAGTATTTTCAACTACATATTATTTATATTTAATATTTCAAAATTATTAAATATTTATAAATAAACATACATCTGTGAAAGCAAAAAAGAATAACACTTTTGAGCTTTTAAAATCTGTAAAATAAAATAACTAAATTAAATTCAAACATGACTTGCTTTATACAATTTAATCAAATTAATTTTATTTGCAGCTACCGTTCTTTGTAAAAATATAAATGGACTTGGTAGTTTTCCATAAAGTTAAAAATGCACGATCATAAAAAGCTTTCATGCACTTTGTATCATTTTGTAACAAATTTAAAAATCTCCATAAAATACAGGCAATTTCATTACAATTTTAATATACGGAACTGTAATTCTGAGAAAATAATAAAATCAAAACAATATGACGCAATAAAATTATGAAAGCTCTCTTTATTAACTTCTCGAGTTGTTCGCAACCATAAAATAGTTGGAACAATATATTTTCTCAATTTATGCTCAATAATTCTGTTACATTACAGTGAGTGTCATTGTAATTCACATTGTAAAAATTGAACAGTAAGTTTAATAATGCAAATAAAAATAGCACCGCTGTGTTATGTTAATAAGCGAAAGTGTTCATGAATACAAACCAAATATCACATTGAATTACTTCACACTGATAACAAAAAATGTGCCAACAGAACAGTCATATTTCCGTGCGCGTGGGATACTTTTACCAATCGAATTATTATTGGAAACTAATGATTTTGAGAGAGCACTTCAACAAAATTGCTATTACATTATGTAAACAGGATATTCAGTTTGTTAATTTTCTACATTTATCATAAATGCAATAATTTGTTATGGGTTTAATCTATTTTAAAGTGGCATTATAAAACAAAAGTTACATTGACTTTCAATCAATTCTCAATTAATAATAATTTAAGTTTAGTTATGGTTGCCAATTGATGTGTTTAAATGGGGTCACCCTAGATTTTTCAATTATTGTTATTTGTTTCATTAAGCCTACTTAAAAACTATTTCCAATAAAAAAATCTGATTTGGCCAGCACATTACTTTCCGTCGTCAGTTCTATGTATTTTGTAAACAGAAAGTTTCTTGCAAAAGATTCCATATTTCCAATACATTACCTTCAGTCAGTTCTATGTACTTCGTACAAATTCCATACAGAACAAACATACAACCTATGTCAATTCCACTTGACACTGACATTTGTCAATCAGAATTTTCTTAATATAGTATAGATGTTTCCATGGTTATAGCATAGCTGACTGCTTGTATAAAATTTAATTCCTCTATAATTTTTTAACTCTATATCCATTGAATATGAAGTATAAAATGTAATCCAATCGTACAGAGAATAAAATATTCTTTAATATTTATAACATTAAATGTGAAAAAATTATATTTAACAGCGTTTTTTCAAGAAAAACTTAAAATTTTCAAATTAGGCTACTCCCGGTTGACCAATTATAACCAAAATCTAATCAGCTCATCATATGGATAAAAAGAAGAGGAATACGCAAATTATATTTTTTGGAAAGGTGGTATTGGAGTTATGCAATCCGAAAGAATCGTCACACATACACACATAAATACATACATCCATACATACATTTATACATTCATCATTGTAAAAATAGTAAAATCGTATTCTAGAGATCCTAAAATGGGCTTATTGATTAAAAACTTATCAACGATTTTTTTTACCAAAGACAATACCTTCCTTACCCAAAGGTGACGAAAGGTAATATATCATCATAGTTTAATTTTTGGGTGTGGCAATCTGCTTCCATTATCACATTATAGTAACAAACTATAACCTATAAATGCACTGTTTTTGGCGCTTTTTGTTTTGTAGGGGTGATATGTATGATTGCTTTCAAAACTGACATAAATGAGACAACTTCAAATTACAAACAATGAATTTTCATCTGTGAGATTAACGGGAGACACTGCCAAAAGACAAGCCATGTTTTTGACAAGTTGCATATTATAAAATTACCTTATGAAACTTGTTTTATAATATACCATTGTATTTAAATTTTATTTTCATTTGTTTTAATTCAGACATTCCGAATTGTTCGAAATAATCAAAAACAAATATATTTATTAAAATCTAATTTTATAAATTAAAAACTAGATAATTTTTACCTTCCGTCACCTTTTGGTAAGGAAGGTATTGTCTTTGGTCAAAAAATTCGATGATGAGTTTTTAATGAATAAGCACGTTTTAGGGTCCCTAGAATACGAATTTACTATATTTCTACGATGATGTCTGTATGTGTGTGTGTGTGTGTGTGTGTGTGTGTGTGTGTGTGTGTGTGTGTGTGTGTGTGTGTGTGTGTGTGTGTGTGTGTGTGTGTGTGTGTGTGTGTGTGTGTGTGTGTGTGTGTGTGTGTGTGTGTGGGGATGTGTGTGTGTGTGGATGTGTGTGTGTGTGGATGTGTGTGTGTGTGGATGTGTGTGTGTGTGGATGTGTGTGTGTGTGGATGTGTGTGTGTGTGGATGTGTGTGTGTGTGGATGTGTGTGTGTGTGGATGTGTGTGTGTGTGGATGTGTGTGTAGATGTGTGTGTGGATGTGTGTGTGTATGTGTGTGTGTGTGTGTAACAAAATTTTCGTCTACGATAACTCTAATACTACAGTTACAAAAATTATAATTTTTTCGTGTACTTCTTCGTTACATCCATATGAAGAGCTGATTAGATTTTGGTTACAAATGGTCAACCGGAAGTACCATCATTTGAAGATTTTAACAGTTTTTCTTGAAAAAATTATGTTAAATATAATTTTTTCACATTTGATGTTATTATAAATATTAAAGAATATTTTATTCTCTATACGATTTGACTGCATTTTATACTTAATATTAAATGGATATAGAGTTAAAAAATTATAAAGAAATTAAATTTCATAAAGTAGCCATAGCTATGGAAACAGCTACTATATTAAGAAAATTCTGATTGAAAGATGTCAAGTGAAATTGAGATAGTGTGTTTGTCTTATATTTTTTACTGGAAATATAGGATCTTTTGCTTTCTGTATGGAATTTGTATAAAATACATACAACTGCTTTAAGGTAATGTACAAGAAATAATAATAATAAATCTTTTATTTCTGCAGATACATTACACTGTATATAGAAAACGTCACAAAATAATAATTTTCTGTATGAAATTTGCATAAAATACATGCAACTGCCGGAAGGTAATGTACAAGAAATAGAATATTTAATTTAGCAAGGAACTTTCCGTATGAAATTTGTACAAAATACATAGAACTGACGGAAGGTAATGTGCTGGCCACATCAGATTTTTTAATATACCATTGTATTTAAATTTAATTTTGATTTCTTTTCATTCAGACATTCCGAATTGTTCGAAATAATCAAAAACAAATATATTTATTAAAATCTAATTTTATAAATTAAAAACTAGATAATTTTTTAATAATAATAATAATAATATAATAAATCATCACCCATTGCTGGGTGTGCCAATATGCTTTGTACGCGTTTGCCAAGCGTCACCTCCCGGTCACTAATTGCTGGCGTGGCGTGTGCACCACAGGGGTCCTCAAATTCACGACCAGATATTTGGGCATCCGGCGATAATAAGTAATGTAAATATTTAAAATATTTTCCGAAAATATAAAAACATATTGGGATTTTCAAGTACCAAGAGATGGCGCTGATCGCATTAAACAATGGTACACTTTTTGTTCACATTTATAAGTGTCGCATTGTTGTCAATTGTGTTTCTTTAGTTTTCGTATTATTTTCTCATTTATTAGTATTTTTTATTTATAATTCAAGTATGTATAATAGAGTTTTTGTAGTCATATAGTTGTAGTTTCATATAAATGTAAAATTTCTACCAGTGTGTGTAGTTCTAATATTCGCCGCTAGTTTGCGTTTTTTTATTTGAAAATCCCAATACCTGTAGATACAAATTCATTTAAAAAATTAATGATAGTTTCGCTTCCGGCGAAACCGGAAGAAAAATTCTGGGCGTTTTTATAAAAATGGCATTTACCTTCGCCCCCAACAAAGTATTAAATTAAACTTTAGATCTATAATTAACAAAAAAGGAAACAGTTATTTGTCCCTATTTTTTCAATATTTCTATAAAACACTATATCCAAAAGCGGTAGAAAATGTATTATGTATTTATTTTATATCATATCACTTTCTAGCTAGGTAAATTGAGTGTGGCAGTTCAATTTGTCATATTAAATTTAACTATATTACTTTAATCATAGCTACAAGTCAATAACTACTGCAAAGGTATTAACCTGATTTATTTTTTATAATAAATCAAATTCTAATCTACCAATTTAACACTACTTTTACTCTACTTAACTATAAAAACTATTTAATGTAATAATAATAATAGCATACTCAGATAAAATTGATTATAGCTGATAGATTTTCCTTGAAAAATCTATCATAAACAATCTGTGGTACAAGCGAACGTGTCATTTCTAAAATAGTCTAACGAGAATTCTAGGAATCTGATGATGCAGTACGTGAACAAAACCCCATCTAATAATCTCGTGAACGTTCAAACTTACTCCACGAGAACATTCGACATGATTTTGCTGAAGAAAGAAGAAAGATAAATCATCTTTCATATTAAAAAACTAACTACATAACTAAATAGAACTAGACTACTAAACAGAAGATATTTGTTTAGACCAAGACAAGTGTTACGCATGAATTATTGAGAATAAAAAAATCAGCTAGAACGTTTTTAAGTTCAATTGTAATTAGTATGACAGCTTTGGCAGTTTTTAAGTCTCTAGAAAAGCATTTGACAGCTTTGACAGTTTTTAAGTCTTACAGATATTAGTTTGAAAGCATTTCAAATGAATAATAATAGTTGGAAAGTGTTTTATTGCTGAAGGGAACCACTTTGAACTTATTTAAAATACAATTTTAAATATTATGAACGATGTCTTAGTCTAAATAATTCTACCGTGACCCTCGGAGGGCATTTCAGTTCAAAAAGATCTAAGTGCCATTTTTATACAAGAACAGTATCATTATTCAATTTTTTTTTCTTTTGTTAATATTCTTACTTATACGTTGTTCCATTTAAGCCATTCTGTAGAGCATAGGGAATAGTTTTGAGCTCTCTGATTGGCTGAAATTGGTGACAAGAGACAAGTTTACTCAATGTAATTTCGGCTACTTCAAGTTTGCCCTGTTGCCAGCTCCATCTACTGAATGGCTTAAATGGAACACAGTATATTTGTTCAAATAAATCAAAATATTTTAGTATTTATGTAATTTTTAACTAACTTGTTTTTGTTCCGAATTATTTATTGCACTTACACATCAGATCACTTTGAACTTAAATGCTTCAAATCTTTAACACATTCTATCCCTATATTGCATTTGTCTCATATGGACAAATTATATTTTTACACAACCACTTAGACATCGCGACAGAAGCCTACTTAAGAACTAGCATGATTATGAATAACGTACTCGTATATGATGATGAGACCAAATCAACATAGCCAGGCAGTTTTGCTGCTGTTCATACCTCGCTCGAAAGTAATAGGTTTGTTAGTTTCGCTACCTTGCGTCTACGGTTTACTGCCGCGCCCATACTTTGTATGGAGGCGGCAGTAAACCGTAGACGCAAAGTAGCGAAACGAACAGACCTAATATCGTATAGCTGGTGTGAAAAATATATACTATTATTGTACGTTTATGTATCACATTTTGTGATAATAATGATATCAAACCAATATTGAACAATGAATGTGTTAAAAATAATATGTTAAACGTGCTACAATGAAAAAATAAAACCATCACCAATATGCTTAAAAAATAAAATATATAAATTAAAAAGTGCATGATATAAAAAAAATATACATGTTGCCCTAATATTGATAGAAAATATTCATAAATTTATGAACAGTAAAATGTATTTATTGTACTGATTAATATATTATTGTTGAACGAAAACAATAGAATTTATAATGTACCTATGGCCTATGGCAACATTATTTCATATTACTTTTATTTTTATATTATTACAGTTATATTAGCAATATATTGATATTCTAAATTAATTAAATTCACGTGTAATTTAACTACACAAACATAAGCTATTATTGAAATAAACAGACGGTAATACTCGAATTATTATTGAGTAAGCAATAACTTTGTAACAACACATGTAATATGTAATGATATATTTGAACTTTACGATCCGTATTACATTAGAAAGATTAATAATAGAAAATATAATTTTATATTTCATAAAATAATAACAAAATAATTATTATTATTATTATTATTATTAGAAATTGCGAATACATTCTACGTAACTATTTAATTATAACAACAGATATGTATGTTATGTGCTTATACCCAGGGTTATTCTGTAAAAATATCGTTATATAACAACTATCGTTATTTATAAATGTAACGATGTGACCCTAAACGACATTTTGTAAAAATCGTATTCACTAAGTAATATCGTTATAAACGTCGTCATACCGTTTGTCACAACGACTTTAGCCAATTTTTTTAGAAAAGTTAGTAGCTATTATTGAATATTAAATTGTCATTGTAATGTCGTTTTGCAAAAAAATATCAACATTATTATTTCTTTATTGAGTAAAGAATATTTGTAAAAAACGATTATCAAATGGATTAATATTATCCCATAAAAGACTTCCACGACCACAAACATTTCTTTTAAAATGTAATTATGGTTGTTAATTATATATTTGATGCATGAATAAAAGTTTTGCTACCTATTTTCCATTTCTTCCTACACAAATACTTACTACATTTGACATTAACGGACTGAATAACGACAAGTGAATCCTTATCGTTCACGATCTACTTAAAATAACGACAATACGATTTCAATATAACGACAATGGTTTTACAAAATACGCTTTTTAAAAATTATCGTTATTTATCTACTTTTTCATCATAACGATATGTTATGGTCTAACGACATTCTTACAGAATAAGCCAGATAGTTAGGTAGATAAGTAAAATATGATAAGGAATTTTACTTCGGAATGGATCAGGTTTTGATTGACTACGTTTACACGTATGAGAAAAATTTACTTTGACTTGCGTTTACACATAAGGTCAAAGCTACTTCACTGTACGTTTGTTATTTGTCCTTCACTCGACTTTAACTTTGACAGCAAAGTAAAGTTTGGTTATAATACGTGTAATGTAAGTTACCTATTTAACTATAATCATAAAAAGAATAAATTATTTATAGAAAAAATGGATAGTAAACTTCAGTTACTAAATAATATAACTATGCAGCAACAATATTGGATCCGAAGTAGATTAAAAAATAATCGCATAAAATATTTTAAAATTCGAGAATATTTTAAATTCAGATATAAAACACAAAATTGTGTGATTAAATATCTCGGAATTTGTTTATGAAAACTAGATGTCACTGTTAGTAAAGTAAAGTATATTTCGTTCGTTAGTTCACACGACTTTTTAAAAGTCACTTATATGAGTCAAGTCTATTTTATTTTGGACTTGACTTTAGGAAGAAAAGTAATAGGCGAGAGTGTTTACACAACGGCAAAAGTCGCCTTTTGAAAGTCAAAGTCAAGTCAAAGTACTTTTTTGCTATACATGTAAACATAGTCATTGTTTGGTAAGGATAGGTTTTGGCTACGGTATATTAGGTTATGTTACAGTGAGATTGAGTTTGATTATTTAGGTATAAATACGAGCCCAAACTCATAACAATTCGATCGGTTTACATTTTCAACAAATTATATACAGGGTGTTATATTGTAATGGACCCAGCAAATATCTCGCTTATTTAAGTTGGCAATTTTTTTCATATAACATGATTTATACAGGAACATGTAAGCTACTTGATGACGGATGTACATTCCTGATATCACTTCCGGTTTATGAGTAATTAATATCTACTTTGAAATTTCAAATGGAACATACTATATTTTTTTACAAATTTGAAAAGTGCATCAAATTTGCTTTACAATCATGTAAAATAATCCATATGTTACATTATTAAAAATTAAAATGGCGGGCACTTTTTTATACACCTAATTGGAAAGACAATAGTGAGCCATGACTGTGGCTTGAAATAAAACAATTAACTAAAACAATTGTAACTATTATTATTAAACGAAATAATATTTTTTTGTCATAATAATACAGAAAATAAGAATTAGGTGTATAAAAAAGTGCCCGCCATTTTAATTTTTAATAATGTAACATATGGATTATTTTACATGATTGTAAAGCAAATTTAATGCACTTTTCAAATTTGTAAAAAAATATAGTATGTTCCATTTGACATTTCAAAGTAGATATTAATTACTCATAAACCGGAAGTGGTATCAGGAATGTACATCCGTCATCAAGTAGCTTACATGTTGCTGTATAAATCATGTTATATGAAAAAAAATACCAACTTAATAAATAAGCGAGATATTTGCTGGGTCCATTAAAATATAACACCCTGTACACAAATGCTTAGAAATTTTTATAAAATTCTTTCAGCTTCTTTAAATATAGACTTGTAACATAAAAAACATTAACAAAGAGATAATTTAAAAAAAAAACGTCTAAACTTCTCTTTTCAATAGGTACTGGTTTCCTTTGATTTACAACGACAACAAATTTCTTTCTAAATGTGTACCAGTGTGTGCGTTTATTGTAATTAACAAGAGCTAAATATTAATTTGACAAACGATAAAAGCAATTAAATTTTATTCGACGCAATCATTCTTTCATATTTTTCTATCTATGATTAGGGCAACTTGCATTTACATCTAGCATACATCTAGCTTAGCTTAGAATAGCTTGAATGATGCAATGTACGAATGTCGGTGTGTAGATGCAGGGTGTGTTCGAAAGCATGCATCCTGGGCAACATACCACTACGTCACATCACACGAACCAATCACATCGTGCCGTGTGACGTAGCAGCTTGCCAACCAGGAACCATCAACCACTAGCCAAACCAAAAACCATCAACCATCAGACCGCCACCAAAAAACGTGCAGGGGATGAATACCAAACCATAGAAACAAGGCGAGATGCGTTCTTTGCAATACTATACAAATTAATTATCATTCTGAACTCTTATGGAATAATTTATTAAATTTAAAATGTGATTGAAAGATAGCCATCATTTTCATTATTAATTTTAGACTGATAAATTCCAACGACTAGTTCTTAACCAATCATCACTTGAAAATTCAACCAATGACAACAGTATTATACTGATAAAACTCCGTTACCCCGATAAATTCCCGCTACCAAGTAAATAAACAGTTGTTATTGTTTACAACTGTCAGTGTGACAATTAATTAATATTTCAAGTTTAAAAATAAAATAATAATAATTAAGCTTCATTCACAGCTACTTTTTTAATGCGTAATGATAATGCATAAGACATAACTTTAATACATAGTGCTAATGCGTAACGTTAAGAAGGACATAGCATTTTCTGTAACAAAATTTAATTGATAGTTGACATCTGTATTTATTCAAATTACCTGTCAAAATTGAAGTTTATCATGACAGGAAAGGATTGCTGAAGAGTATTTCCTTGTTTAATTTTATTTGAGCACATGGAATTACAAATTTTGCACTAGGTGCAACTATAGGTTTTCTTCGAAATTGAAGATTTTGAGATTTCTCGTATATTCATTTTGACAGCTGTCACAAATTTACGTAATGCATAATGCGTAATGCATAAAAGTTTGGAGTTTGCAAACATTGGTTGCTATGCATTGTGTTTATGCATTATGCGTTAAAATTAAAACTGGCTGTGAATGGTCCTGTTCGTTGCCATATAACAAACTTCGTTACGCATTATCTATTAGCACTATGTATTAATGTTATGCATTAAAAAAGTAGCTGTGAATGAAGCTTTAAATTGTTTCATTTTGCGTTGTCTTTGGAATTTGTCTCACCAAATACCACAAGACCTCCCTGTTTATCTCAGACAAACTTTTATTTTTAAGCTCTCATTCTTTTTTTGCTTTTAAGCAAACTGACATTAGGTAAAACCCCTCCTACTTCGGAATCGGGATTCACCATTGCTTTCGTGTTTGTTGCTAAGCAAAATAATTCGTACAAAATAAAAATTTATCAATAAAATCAGGAGGTCTTGTGATATTACTTCTGATAATTTAAATTACAAACTTGGGGCGTTGGGGACGAAGGTATGCCACTTTTTGGTATAAATAAAAATTATACTTCCGGTTTTGCCAGAAGTTATATCATTGTTATTTTTTTTAAATGAAATAATATATTTATTTTTATAAAGTGTCTTAGCTGCCGGCGCAGGTTGTCTTCAAAAAACTAAAAGCCGTCACGCACTTCAGCGACGCGAAGAGCGGCGAAGCGAAGCGCAGCGTAGAGAAGTTTTTTCATTCAATGTATTCTTATGTGAATAGTCGCCTCGTTGCTCTGCTCTTCGCTGCTCTAAAGTGCGCGTATACACATAATAATACATTGAATGAAAAAACTTCTCTTCGCTGCGCTTCGCTTCGGTCGCTGAAGTGCGCGTTGCTTTAAATTCATCGCAGCTGCAAATATGGTAATCGGCGTTTTATGTGTTAGGTTTGGTTATTAGATTATATTATGAGATAAAACACCAAGTCCATACTAACTTTTTTACAATTTAGTGCAAATAATAGTTATTTATGTATTAAGGGCATAATTAAAAGATAGTAGCACGGGGGAATGTTTAAAGCTTGACGCGTAGCGGAGAACTTTAATTTTCCACAGTGCTATAATCTTGATTATACATATGGTACATACAACGTTTTATTTTATTTTGGTTCTCGAAATTCAAGGATTTAATAGGTAAATTTGTATATTCGTTATCGTTATGCTGGCGTTTTGAATTGTAAGTATGCTGTGGTTTCTACGTAATTTGTTGGTGTTGCTATGTAGTTTTATAAACAATTATAATTTAGTGTCAATTGAAAATGGCAGATGTCGGTTATACCAAAGAAATATTGAATGAATTTGAAGCTGAACAAGGCAAGAGTTGGTTCCACAGAAGTCAAAGACGTATTATACGAGAAAGAATACGAAAGATTTGCGAGTGGCGGTATTCAAAAAATATGATTTATCGAATTTTTGTGTTGTATGGTATTTATCCACAAACCACAATTTTGATATCTTTGATTAGCTGTTGCCTGGCAATTTTATATTTGCGCCCGTTTTTAAGGGCGAATAAACAAAAAATTAATAATAGATGGAGTCTAAGGTTAGATATAACTATAACTATTATAATTACCCCTTAACCTTAAAATTAATTTTAATAAAAAATAAATACGTATTTCGAGAACTAAGTTCTCATCATCAGTAGTACAACAAGGCAAAATAAAAAGATTAATCTTGACTACTCTGTTTATTTTTCCTTTGTTGTACTACTGATGATGAGAACTTAGTTCTCGAAATACGTACATATTTAGGTTTTATTAAAATTAATTTTAAGGTTAAGGAGTAATTATAATAGTTTTAGCGAATAAATAAGTTTATTTTATTTTGGAATCATAAACACCCTCAAAAACGGGCGTAATTTGGCTTTTATCGCCCGAGGGCCTATAAATTTGCTAAGGAACAGCTATTCAAATGTCAAAATCGTGGTTTATAGATAAATGTCAGACAACACAATAAATTCGATAAATTACATTTTTTGTACACCTCTGCTCGTAAAACTATTCGTAACCTTTCTCGTATACGTCTTTTAACTTCTGTAGACCAATTTGCCTTATGCAGCCTCAAATTCATCCGATATTTCTTTTGAATAATCGATATCCTCCATTTTCATTTGACACTAAATTAAAATTGATTATAAACAAACAATACAACTAGAAACCACAGCATATTTAAAATTCACATCAGCCAACGATACCGAATATATACTTACCTTGAATTTCGAGAACTGAAATAAAATAAAACGTTGTATGTACCATGGGCATAATATGCATTTATGGCACTCGGGAAAATTAAAACTCTCCGCTACGCGTCGAGCTTTAAACATTCCCCCGTGCTACAATCATTTATTTATACCCTTAATACATAAATAAAAATGATGATTCCAAAATAAAAATAATTTTGATGCTCGTAAGCGCATGAAGTGAGCAATTATTAGCATTATTTTCTTTTATTTATCTGGCGCCGGCTGCAATTATGGAAACCGGAAGTCTTTGCCTTATTTTTATACATATTTCAAATAATTTAAATTTCGATAGACAAAAATTAAATTAAATTTTAATGCAAATATTTTTTTCTTAATTCTTTAGCAATTAAAAATAATTAAAAACAAATGACGCAAAGTGTAAATGTCAACATATTTCCTCAAACAAAGAAGTTACAAATGTCTTAAAGCATTAAGTTTCATAATTTTCAAAAATTAATTATGAAATTAATTTTTTTGGCATCACTTAAACTAATTTAAATCATTTTCAGAAAACAAAAATAAATAAATCATTTCTTTAGAGAAAAATAACAACGATAATATCACTTCCGGTAAAACTGGAAATAGAAATCAGAACGTTTTCACACCAAAAAGTAACATTTAAGTTAACTTTTTAAACTATATGTCCAGAAATTAATAATAAATAAGTAACCATTTATCCATATTTTTTCATATAGTAACATTTATTTTTTATAGAGTATAATAGTACATGATAATTCATTTGTATTGTAAACATTTATTTTTATGTTTGCAATTAATAATAATAATTTAAAGTAAATAATAATAAAGCAGAAAGGTCAATAATCATATGAAAAGAAAGCATCATAAACAATTTTGATTGAAATGATAACAAAAAGTCACATTCATACAAAAACATAATAATGAGTTCTGAATATTATTTCCAGAATTTAAAAAACTTTTGACATTTATTCCCAGAAACATTTGACAAATGATGAGTTATAAAAAACAGGAAAAAATTAATTATAAAAACAAATGAAAAAAAAAATGTAATGGAAAAGTTTGTTCAAAACAACAATTATTGTTCATGAACTCATTTTATTATGTGTGTGTGTGTGGATGTAGCTTTAAAATTTATCGATTTTCAATAGCAAACAATATTGTAAACAAACATTGTTTCACAATTTAACAAAATTAATAGAAACTATGGTTTGGTATACGCTGAAAACATGCAAAAATAAATTATTTAATGAACGGTTATAAGAAAGATTATATATGAAATAAATATGTTATTATGTAAGTAATTAATGACACAAAATTAATGAAAATCTTTATTATAACCTAACACGTGCACAAATAAAAATCTAACAACATTCCAGTACGAAATCAATGTCACAACATCATAAAAAACTCAATAATATCAAACTAATCAATTAAATACATACATAACCATCAAAATAAACTTATAAAACGATTCAGTGCCCTGAATGAACAATTTTTCAATCGAATATAATAATCATCTCTGTACGGCAAGCATAACAAGCCAGCATTTAACAATTAACAAATGAATATCTACGCGAAAAACAAAATAAAGCGAATCATGGCTACCTGACTGACATAGCCTTCAATTAAAACAAAATAAACTTGTTTTCAAACAACCAACTCAATCTTTAATAAAGCCATGGCGCTGCTGCTTTGAAAGTAAAACCATTCTTAGCCAACTTGCTTTTGTTAAGCTAACTTTACACTTTCAAGAATTTTAACTATGTTTGATCAACTCTATACATCATAATTTGAGATAAATAATTCTATTTTATAAGATCATAATGCAGAACAGATTTATTCCAGATATTTTTTTATTGAGAAAGTAGCATTTTTTAGTATAGATGTAGATATTTCAAATTTTCATACTACGCGTCTCTTAACTGTGTAAATAATAGCACATGACAAAGTTTAGTAACTTTAAAGGTGCATTCACAAATGAAAATTAGGTTTAGATTTATGGTTTATACTTTAGATTTAAAGATTTTGGCCGCATATTATGTAATGACTCCATTCACACTTCAGAATTTAAGGTGCATTCACAAATGAAAATTAGGTTTAGATTTATGGTTTATACTTTAGATTTAAAGACTTTGGCCGCATATTATGTAATGAATCACACTTCAGAATTTAGGGTCTCTAAATCCAAATCATAAAGCTAAACATTGCAAGGTCCAAACTTTAGGTTTATGATTTAGTTTGACGTCACAAACTTTACAAACGAAAATGAGTCTGAATCGATATAGATATATACACCCATCTTTATTTAGTGCCAAGCGAATGACAGTTTCACGGCGCACAGGTGTCTTGTTGAGTACTGCTCTACCAATATTTTAATCTTGTTTTTGAAGCATTTACATAGTTGTCTGTACATATCTTTAGGGTCTCTAAATCCAAATCATTAGGCTAAACATTGCAAGGTCCACACTTTAGGTTTACGATTTAGTTTGACGTCACAAACTTCACCAATGAGAACGAGTCTGAAATGATATAGATACATAAACCCGTCTTTATTTAGTATCCACTTGGTGGATTCGGCTTTTTAAACAAATGCGAGAAGAACACGGAGACTTTAGGTTTATGATTTAGTTTGACGTCACAAACTTCACCAATGAGATCGAGTCTGAAATGATATAGATATATACACCCACCTTTATTTATTATCCACTTGGTGGATTCGGCTTTTTAAACAAATGAGAGAAGAACATGGAGACTTTCATAACTTAATTGCTGAAATATAACCAATAATGCCAAGCGAATGACAGTTTCACAGCGCACATGTGTCTTGTTGAGTACTGCACTACCGATATTTTAATCTTGTTTTTGAAGCATTTACATTGATGTCTGTACATATCAAAACTAATTTTCAGGTAATTTAAAGTTACATTAATGAATGACTTACTTAAACCTACGCAAAAATCAAAAACCTAATTTTCATTTGTGAATGCACCTTTATGTTTATTAATATAAATGTTGATTTTTTTCATTTTTTTATCACCTTTCCAATATAAGATGGTTTAAAAATCTGTTTGGCTCAAAGCTTTTGCACGGCACTGTATATTCTACTGCATTTGAAAATATCTATGAATCTTCCATTTATATAAATATGTCGGCGTAGGCGTTATGCCTATTTCCTTATACAGTAAATATTAATGTCATCTTTATAATTATACACAAATTTAAAATTGAAATGATATTCAAACATCTTTGCATAACAACTTCCATTTCCAACTTTCCGAAATTTGTATTCAAATTAATTTCAACACGAAGTTTCCATTATTTATGCACAATAATGATTAAAACTTCTTAGACAGATAGCATCTAAAGGCAGAGGGTACATTACAGTGAAAATATGCGCCCGAGGCGAACTAATACCACTGCACTAGACTAGTGAATAGAAAGATACAGTTAGATGGAGTCCAATAGTTGCCGGACTATTCATATGGGAGAATAGATGGAAGATCGGTGTAGTCTGAATAGTTACAACGTTACAAGGAATAATTACTAAATTAGGCGACGACAGTTTCGCGCTCATTGCGGCAACGAAATTCGCATGTGTATCCACACCACATCGTCAATTCTGTGGTAGGATTTGCGACAATGTACTCCACATCAGACGATGGATGAATAGACACTTTTGTTGGTTGCTTTAGACTTTAGGCGGCAAAATGTCTTAAGGGGCTGTCCTTAAATTACGTAACGCTTCAAGGAGGGGGGGGGGGGTCAAGAGTAGCGTTACGCAGCGTTACGAGTGGGTGGGGGAGGGTTAATGTGTGCGTTACGTAACGATAAAATATAAAAAATATTGCTAAACTTGCTTTAATAGTTTTGAAACATTCAAATTTCGCGGTGCTAATTCGTATATGCCGACAGTCGTTTGTTTTCAATAACAGTCAACATAATATGTCGGGCACAGTTCAAATTCGGGCCAGTGGTCTTTCATTCGTGCAATGCAATTCATATTAAAACATGAATTCAAGTAGTGTTGATAGGGAAAAACTTTTCAATAGTTTGTTAAAAGCATATGGAAATGCATATGCTTTTAATTTCTGTGCTGTTATTTTTTCATCTTTATGTACATTAATTTAATTAGTTTCTGTTTCAAATTTTAACTGAATACTAAGGAGGCCATATACTTTTATATCCAGTAAAGAAATTGGGGTGGACAAGTCGTAGGGCAAGAGTAGTACATTATTCTTCATCTTTATGTACATTAATTTAAATAGTTTCTGTTCTGTTCTGTTATTTTTCATCTTTATGTACATTAATTTAAATAGTTTCTGTTTCAAATTTTAACTGAATATTAAGGAGGCCATATACTTTTATATCCAGTAAAAAAAATGGGGGGGGGTCAAGTACTGCGTTACGTAATATATGGGGGGGGTTCATGTTTGCGTTACGGGTGCGTAACAAAGGAGGGAGGGGGTATCAAAAATTTCCTAATTTTGCGTTACGTAATTTAAGGACAGCCCCTTAGAGCTTTGGACGATGAACATAATGTCAGCGTTCTATTTGTATACCTCTAGGTAAAATTTGATGAAATGAATGAACTCATTGAAATTTTTGCGAAATAAATTGCAGGTCTAGCTTTCCCTGTGTTTTTTCCACAATGGTGTACTTGCATATATTACGCATTGTCCTGTTTAATTTGCACTTTAATGAATAATCGGAATTTAGCAATCCGGCTCATTGTATTCACCTGAAATAATTTTTGGTGCAGAGTAGGTCTTGGTCACAAAATTTCATTTTAGGCAAAAAGTAAATTACGAAAAATGTCACACTTATCTACGCGCAAATGTACTACTTAATTTTTTCATGAATGAAAAATTTGTTCACCTTAAAGTTTTTCTGCTTACTCAGCACATTCTAGAAGGTTACTAACTATAACTATTTGTGGAGATTACTTTACGTAAAGGTACTTTTACACGGTCAAAGATTTAAAACTATACATTGTGTAATATTTTTCTAAGAACTTAGTTTGTTCATCGGAATTTGACCGTGGAATTTTTGATAATGATTGCGTGATTTGTATTTGATATTTGATATAATACCAGTCGCCTAATGATCTCAAAAATGTACAAAAATATAATGCATTCCATAATCTCATGTAGCAGTTATCGATTTAGTTTAATCGCACGAATTAAAAACTCTAATGTACCACCAACACTTAAAATTTAAACTTTGTTTTATTCGATAACTAAATAAGTTCATGTTATTTCCAATATATTTTTTACCTTCCGTCACCTTTAGGTAAGGAAGGTATTGTCTTTGGTCAAAAAATTCGGTGGTGAGTTTTTGATGAATAAGCACGTTTTAGGGTCCCTAGAATACGATTTTACTATTTTTACTATGATGTCTGTATGTGTGTGTGTGTGTGTATGTATGTGTGTGTGTGTGTCTGTGTGTGACAAAATTTTCTAATGCGATAACTCTAATACTACAATTACAAAAATTATAATTCTTTCGTATTCCTCTTCGTTACATCCATGTGAAGAGCTGATTAGATTTTGGTTATAATTAGTCAACCGGAAGTACCATCATTTGAAGATTTTAACAGTTTTTCTTGAAAAAACGATGTTAAATATCATTTTTTCACATTTAATGTTATTATAATTATTAAAGAATTATTTATTCTCTATACAATTTGAATGCATTTTATGCTTCATATTAAATGGACATAGTTAAAAAATTATAAAGAAATTAAATATCACATATATTAGTCAGCTTTGCTAGAACTCTGGAAACAGCTGCTACATTAAGAAAATTCTGATTGAAAGGTGTCAGTGTCAAGTGCAGTTGACAGTATGTTTATGTTATAATTTTACTGGAAATATAGGATCTTTTGTTAGTAACTTTCTGTATGGAATTTATAAAATACATACAACTGCCATAAGGTAATGTACAAGAAATATAATCTTTTGCAAGAAACTTTCTGTATGACATTTATACAAAATACACAGAACTGACGGAAGGTAATGTGCTGGCCACATCAGATTTTTTAATAATGCAGTGTAAAATTGAATAAAATCATAAATAAATAAATAAATATATCATCACGGCTTATTACCCATTGCTAGGTGTGCCAATCTGCTTTGTACACAGATATCGGTAATGATGAAATATTTGCACCGTGCGGGCGCTTACCAGGCGTCACCTCACGGGCATTCATTGCTGGCGTGGAGAGTGCACCACTGGGGTTAATTTTGTGCCATTTAAAATTCGAAATATTTGGCGTCGATCGGGATAGAACCCGGTACCCCAGATTCGCGACCTGACACTCAGGTACGCGGCCACGAGACCTCATAAAAACATATAAAACTAAGTTTAAATTTTAATTGTTAGTGGTGCAAATTGCAACTGGGCATAATTGTGTTTGTAACTTTGCCTCTACTACTAGTAGGTAGGTCTGTCATGTCAAAATTGATTATGATGATAATATATTTATGCTGTGAGTATGTTACGCTTACATTAAAATAATTTTAAATTACGTATCAAGGTCGAAAAGTGCCATTTTACTGGTTGAGATAGATTATAATTCGATCCAGATGCTGTACCATGTTTTTAAACTAGGAAGAGTAAAGGCAAAAGTTGGATTTATAGTATTAAAAATTATTTACACAATATGTAAATTAATGAAATTTCATTCCCAATAATACTTATCGTATAATTAGTTTTTAGTAATATTTGCTTTTGACTTCAGAAAGAAACATATGCGTATTTGTTGAAAAATATTTATCAAAATGTTTAAACAAAATGAATAATGTATTTGTGTACTGTCCAATCGGAAGTATATATCTTATTAGGAAAATTTGGATGTGTTTCGTTTAGTTCATATCTTTTGGCTTTAAAGACATTTTTAATAAACACAACGAACAAAAATCAGAATAGAGATTAGGTTATAAAACTCAATGGCAGATGCAAACAAAATGACAGGAATAGTACTATGGAGAGGGACGTAAAACGACGAGGGGAAGGTTTTTTTTTGGAAGCAAGATCTTCTATCTCTTTTTGCGTGTGACGTCAATTCTGTGTCTATTGGAAAATTGAGTGCATTCTAAAATTGCATTACAACTAAATAATTTTACTGTAGGAGAGGTTAAACGAAAATTACACAATTTGCGAAATCATATAAATGTGTATACAGGTGGGCCAGTGGTTGTATTGTTTTATTGCGGTTGAAGTATTAATAGACGAAGAAAAATGTGTACGACAAAAATGTTTAGTGGTTGCAAACCTAAAAATATTTTGTATTATGCAAAATGTTCCATTTACACTGTGATGCCACCAACTTCGTTATTTTAAATAGAACAGCCTGTATATTTTTGTATATTTGGAATCAGCATTATATTATGCATACAGTAATGCACTTCAACTGTGTTTTACAATTTTTTTTTGTTTATTCCAGTAGATAAGCCTAAAGCTGTTCCTATAGTCTCAATTTCTGTATTAAAATTAGTTTTTTAATGTTTGTAAACTATATGGAAAATTCACATCGTAGTTATTTATTACTAAAATGTTTGTTCCCTTCCCAATCTTTCGGTCAGCGAGAATCGAGAATGGATTTGGCGTGGGAATACATTAGGTGCATCAGAAACACTGCTAAGGCTGGCGCCATACTTGCGGCACCGCCGCGCGGAGCGGCTGCTGTGGAGTGACCGCGTCAAAAATTTTGCTCGTTCACACTTGGCGGCATAACCGCAAACTGATGTGATTTTCTGACAAAAATTTCAGATAACAAAATGTTGATGAGTACGAAGGAGCTTGTATGCGTAATTTATGCCCTACATAAAAGAACTAAACGTAAAAGACGATACTGGGTCATCCCTTAAATATGAGACGAATTAGTTTTGGGCAATTTAGTTTATTGTACGGAGAGTTACGAAAATACCCAGAAAAAATTTTCAATTATTTACTTCCGAATGTCAATTAATTCGTTTGATGAGTTACTTTCCCTTACGAGGAACAAGCTACAAAAAGAAAACTCCAGATTTCGTGAATCCAGCGAGTAGAGGCCGCGCCGCAAGTGTGAACAGGTTCATAAGAAACAATTCAACACACTCTTTGCGGTGGAACCGCTGTACGCGGCGCGACCGCTACATGTTGCGGTCAAAGAGCGGCGCGTCGCGGCTTAACCGCAAGTGTGTCATCTCTCATAAGAATACATTGATTGCACGTAGAGCGGCCACGCCGCAGCGGCAGCGCCGCGCGGTTCTGCCGCAAGTGTGGCGCCGGCCTAAGGGAATTGCAGTTGGAAGACCCAGACCCAGAGTCTTTTCGTAATTAGTTCTGTCTTTAAATTCTGGAATGGACTTGTCACATAGTCAGGGACAGGGGTATTGTTGGTAACATTCTAGAAATGTAAACACATCAAACGAAGACATGATTATCAAAAACAAATATACTAAAACGCGCCAAAGATTGTAAAAACGTAGTTCAATGTCGTATTGTCAGTGTCGCCAATGTTCAGACGATGAAAGCGGGCGAGACATTTGATGCCATTGCCACGACATCGCCAGTGTCATGCTGTCGCATATCAAAAAGTTTTGATATGCTGCATTAGCGTCACGACATCGTGGCACACTGACATTACGGTGTTCAGACGACGAATCTATTGCGACATTTAATGTCACGGCGTCTAGTGTCACACTTTAGTGTCACCGTGTAAATGAGCCTTAACTCTCCGGCTACTGTCTGAACTGCTCGCGAGAGTAAAACTCACGGAAAGAAATACTCTCACGTGGACAGTCATGAGAGTACTCTTGAGAGCAACTCTCAGAATTTACTCACGTGTACGGCACCTTTACTGTGGTGTAAAGTGTTTTATGAGTTTTAGGATGCCAAAGATAATGTATTTTATTGAAACTTAAGGTGCATTCACAAATGAAAATTATGTTTAGATTTATGGTTTATACTTTAGATTTAAAGACTTTGGCCGCATATTATGTAATGATTCCATTCACACTTCAGAATTTAGAGTCTCCAAATTCAAATCATAAAGCTAAACATTGCAAGGTCCAAACTTTAGGTTTATGATTTAGTTTGACGTCACAAACTTCACCAATGAGAACGAGCCTGAAATGATATAGATATATACACCCATCTTTATTTAGTATCCACTTTTCATAACTTAATTGCTGAAAAATAACAAATAATGCCAAGCGAATGATATGCTCTACCGATATTTTAATCTTGTTTTTGAAGCATTTACATAGATGTCTGTCCATATCAAAATTAATTTTCAGATAATTTAAACTTAATTTATTAATGAAAATTAGATTTATGGTTTTTGTTTAGGTTTAAGTAAGTCATTCATAAATGTAAGTTTAAATTACCTGAAAATTAGTTTTGATATGTACAGACATCTGTGTAATTGCTTCAAAAACAAGATTAAAATATCGGTAGAGCAGTACTCACAAGACATCTGTGCGCTTGGCAATATTGGTTATATTTCAGCAATTAAGTTATGACAGTCTCCATGTTCTTCTCTCATTTGTTTAAAAAGCCGAATCCACCAAGTGGATAATAAATAAAGATGGGTGTATATATCTATATCATTTCAGACTCGATCTCATTGGTGAAGTTTGTGACGTCAAACTAAATCATAAACCTAAAGTTTGGACCTTGCAATGTTTTGCTTTATGGTTTGGATTTAGAGACATATATTCTGAAGTGTGAATGGAGTCATTACATAATATGGGGCCAAAGTCTTTAAATCTAAAGTATAAACCATAAATCTAAACCTAATTTTCATTTGTGAATGCACCTTAAGTTTGAATTTATAAATATGGTCGAAGAACTGATAGTTGGGTTATTACGTTTAATTTTGCCTTAACTCTTTACCACCGTCGGCAGCAGTAAAACAATCGTTTTCTGATATAAATTCAGCCACCATCTAGCATCCAGCTATCGACTTTCAGTAAATTGTCCGACTTAGCTTGAGTGGAGTATGTATTAGCCATTATTACTTTATTACTCATTTTCTCATTTATAATGGAAAATGTCAACGTCAAATGTTAAATTAGAAGTTTGTGACAAACTAACACCTACGTTTATTTATCTAAATAACAAAAATAAACGAACGTGATGGAAAAACTGTTTTTCTATTGGCTGTGAATGACGTAATGTATGTGCTTCTACGACACAGGAGTGGGGGTGGTTTTGCATGACTACGAAAAAACAACAAATTATTAAAAAAATAATTATTAATAAGAAAAATATTGCATAATCTTTCATTTAAAATACTTTTTGAAAAATGTGACACAGGCTCATTGTTGGGCCCGACAGAATCACTTTTTCTGGCTATTACTACGTTTACATGCAGTTTTGAAAATGGTTTCAGTTTTCAGTCAAAATATTGCGAAACTGTTTATATGCAACTTTCAAAACAGGTTTACAGACTAATTTGTTTCGGCGCATGCGCATTTGACTGATGTAAGTAACAGATCCTCTTCACTCCAAATTCTTCGTTTTGCTATTATTCCAATTATTTTTCCTACTTTGTAGCACTACGCACTAAAACTACACAGCTGTCAGTTTATTTGTAGGTTAGTAACACCAAGTAACACGAGGCGACAGAAACGTCATGCTATATACGCATGCGCAATTTCGAAACTAAATTTTAAGTGTTTACATGAATAGTTTTGAAACTAGTTTCCAAGTCAAACCCGTGAATTTTAGTTTGAGATAACTCAAAACCGTTTTGACACTGTATACATGGCGTTTTCAAAACTAAAAACGTTTTGAAAACGGTTTGAAAACTGCATGTAAACTCAGTATATATCTCCCAAATTTTAGAACCGCCTTGGTGTGGAATTCAGCCTAAGCCAGTTCACTATAAATTAATATATATATATATATATATATATATATATATATATATGTCGCGGGGTAGTATCACTGGCAAACTCTATGTTGACCAACACTATTTCAGAACCACAGCGATAATATAAACGTGATGATCTCAGCGAGGCGGACCTGCACTCACTCCCTGAGCACCGCTACCACTGATTCCATCCAAGCATTATAGCCTACAATGCTTGACGTTTCGATTACGACAATACAATTAAAAGATTATAAGTGATTCATGTAATACTTGATTCATTAAATGATCGTTACGACATGCTTTGATATTACAATCTCCGACACGGCCATTCTGACGTTTCACACGTCCTCGTGTGAACTATCTGAAAACAAAGAATTTATCCACAGTATTTTCGCTCGGCTATCTCTGACCAATAAGTGCTCAAATAGTTACAACTTTGTTCACATTTATATTAAGCTCAAAATTTAGCTATAGTACACTAAATTATTTAATGGACGCCTTTTTTACAAGACGTCAAACAAAACATAATTCTGTGACAATACATTTCACCAGTAAATACATGACTACCAATATCAGTATTCAAGCATTGTTATAGCTTGTCCAACAGCGACAGACCATCATTGCTTAACCAGCAATCGATCGCTATTCCATCTTCGCTTAACCAGCGCAAGAAAACCATACCGTCATTGCTTACCCAGCAATGGAACACCCTTCCGTCATCGCTTAACCAGCTCGGGAAAACCACACCGTCATTGCTTACCCAGCAATGGAACACTATTCCGTCATCGCTTATCCAGCTCAGGAAAACCATACCGTCATTGCTTACCTAGCAATGGAACACCCTCATTGTACTATAGACAATTCTAGTTTTAATTATTTTGTGTAGAACCTGGCTCTTCGTCAGTTCCTAGGGAAGAAATATCATTATTATCTGACATTTTTCTAATTTGGTCATGTGCGTATTTATAAGTGCGATTAGAGTCATGGGCCTTTAGAACATACAAAACAAATTATTACTGGTTTGCTAACATTCAGGTTCTAAATCAGAAATCCTATGGCAAATCGAAAACTTAGCTCGTCGTCTTAGGCCACGCTTCCCAATTCATTTACTGGAAAACACACACGACAGAGGCACCTAGTTAGCATGTTACCTTCGGCAGAGGTATCAGAGTAGCATACCGAAACACCATGACAGAGGCATCCAGTAGCATGTCATCTTCCATCACGGTTAATAATTCTAAAGAATTTAACGAAAATAACCAATCTCCAGACCAACGCCTCAATTACTCCTTAGCCACTTTTGTTATAAAAGTTTGTCGGCTCTTCAAAGTTTTAGTCACCCCTGTGGATTTTCAACGATCCACTCGATTAGCCTAACTAAATTGTGGTCTCAACCTCCAGAAGGTTCATTATTGTACGCATGAACCGCTCTACTTAAAAATTAGAACATGGATTCATGTGTTATGTAAATAATACTTAGAGCTATCAAAATGTTTTAAATTTGTTAAATAATTCAAACAGATAGATCTTCTTTTCGTTTTCCTAACTGTATTCTGGCTTAGTGTTTTTTAGTTTAATTTTTTGACAAGTTGGTTTTTGCTCTTATTGGAGATTAGTAAGTTTTAGTCAGTTGATCTTACACTGTCACAGGTGATGCTGTCCATTATAATGTTTCTCGTTTGGCCTGCATATCTCACAGGTATTTTTTTTATTTTTATTTAAACTTGTTGTTTATTATTGTTTGATTATACTCTGGAAAACGATTGTTGTTGATTTCAAATATTTTTATTGTAGCACTTGATGAAGGTAAAATAATATACCGAAACGTTTGCAAGAGGAGATGTAAAAACAATTTTTTTTATCTTCCTTTATATCCATCATCCGATGAACTTTCTTCAATTAAATTTATCCTTGGATACGATCATAACATTTTAAAGCAATTTGTTCCAGCGTCCATCACGCTGCACTTAGGCGTCCCAAACATTAAGACAAACATTTGAAAAGCAAGTCCCGTCTTGTCAGACTTCTCTGCTTCCAATGGCTGACAGATTTCTGTTGCTCAATTGTTTTTCAGGTAAAACAGTCTGCTTCGCAACCGTGTCAGGCTCCAGTCCGGGCACCAGCTATCCTGTGCAACTCCTCTGCGGATGATCTAGCTTGCCACAATTTAAACATTCAACAAATTCACAATTTGACAAAACTGGAATGGTCACCCCGAAAACGGTCACGAGGAGCCTGATCGGCCACAGCCCCATCAAAACCAAAACGCCAAGTTTTATAGCTACGACCATGCTCACCGGAAATTCAATAAAGTCATATAGTATGTTCTGGGAATAGACTCAGGGACTATTTCAAACCACAACCATATTTGTACCTAAATTTCAATATTCATGAAAGTTCCATCCGTAACGACTCAGGGTTTTGAAACATGGACGTGCAGGAACTTGAATAACTTCATACAAATTATACCATGAACAATTAATAAAAGTTCACTCAGATTTGAACTGTCTGCACAGCGCTATATTATTCACGCTAACACGGTACATCCAATACATTCTCTCACTATCAGTGCTACACATCGCCTCATTCGTAGATCTTGGGCAGGATGCTCGCCCATTCTGGCTTATTATTTCGAGACAGACTGGTACAGACTTCGTCCATAATTACAGCTCTCCCGCCACTGTCAACAATATTTTTCCCAAATAGCATCATCGTACGGTAACTGATCGAATGCATCGATTTCTCACTTCAATCACATTAGCCTTAATGTCAACGCAGATACCTGAAACCTGAATACTCAAAAGTCCACATGCAATTTATACATTAACAAAATCATCAAAACAAATCCCGTAGCAGCCTCGAACACAAGCCGCTGTCCTTCTAGCAAAAACTAGAGATTGCAGGCAGAAACGAACCACTGGCCATACATGACCGTATGTGGACCAATGATCACTCATGCATCATTAGTCTGGCGGCAAAAATGTAACAAAACACAGCACAAGCGTCTTTGAGGAAGCGCAACGATAGTTTTTCTTTGTATCACATACCACAGGCGCTATGAATACCTGTCCAAGTGCAGTAATGGAATTGATTCTGGGGCCAACGTCTTTGCACTGTGCAAGACAAAACACTTCAAGCTTGGAGATCTCGTAGGCCACTCATAACTTCTGAAACAAAAGCTACACAAGAGAGTTTTTGGTAATCGCCTTCGGTGGACAGTAGTAAGGCCACTCTTCCAAATAGACTCTCTGTCCTGGTTTACGGATATTTCTAAACTAGAGTCAGCAGAAACTGGATCGATTTTATTTGGACCGTGCTGCCAAATAAAGGAATTCATACACAACGGTTTCATTATATCTCAAGCAATAAATCTGTGTGCTCAATAAACTTAAACAAGCTCTCAAAAAAGAAGCAATCTACATAACGTCAGATAACCAGGCTGCTTTCACTTGTGAATCAAAGCTAAAATGGGTACCGTAGTATAAGTGAGTCTTAGGCATTTCCTGTGGATACTTGAAAAGCCATAATTCATAGCCTGGAGATATTCATTTCACCCTCGACGTTAAAGAGTTATCAGCTCTTAACAAAAGGGATTTTGAATTATGACAAGTATCTTTACTAGTCATTGTTCTATAATATACCAAATTTCAGTTCATCAAAATTTTGAAGTGGCTTCCAGACATTCAGTCAAAACATGCTACAGCAGATCTTACTGGTCGTGGTGACAAAAGTCACCAGCGCTTAAAGCCCTCAGCCTTATAATGATAATAACAATTTGTAGCTCAGTAAACTTTATCTGCAGTTAATAAAATATTAATCTTTAGCATAGTTTTCCAACATATTTCCACCATTAACTATCTTCACTGAAGATCCCCAGTGAAATATTAATGTTATAATTTATATTTCGGTACACCATGGTTCTGCACTCGCATCGGTCATATCTGGATAAAAAGTAAGTAACGATATATCAAGTGTCTCAAGGTTGCAGTGTACCTACTCAACGTGTCTGTTAGTTTGCGAAACTTGTACATTGAAAACATTTTACAATCTTTCTTGACATACCGAAACACTTTAAGGAATTTGTATTAGTTCGTTTGTTATTTCACAAATAACTAACTAAATCGCAAACTGGTTGATACTCCCGATCTGTGACTACATGACCTACATTCAGTTTAATAATATTGTCACGTCGCAGACGATGTAAAGGAGTAGAATCTAGCTACCAAAAATGAAATACTTATTACGTCATACAAGCTCAATGACAAAACATCAATCAAAATATAACAACTGGCATGAACACCTACTGTAATAAATAATATCTTAAATAACATATATGGAGATCGGTAATCCGGATCATCGGCCATCACAATATCATAAACAACAAACTCGACTTCGTCTCTCGTTTCTCAACAAGCAACTGACCGAATTTCTTTTATTACAACAGCAACCCAATTGCCACCAACATAGCTCACAACGATATCTTAAGCTTTGTAATAAAATCTCTTACCAGTATTGGAAGATCGCTTAAAATAAATTCAGTACTCATTACTCACGGTTCTACTTAACCAGCTCTTGTAATTACGTCACCACTCTCCGGGTGGGACACAGACGGAATCCTTGTTACTGGTCAATTCCCTAGGATGAAAACCTGCAAAAATTGCTAGACGGCCTTTCCATCTTAACCTGCTTGGCCCTACACTTCACTTTATAATTCACCAATAGAACAAACACCCACATACAATATTGTGGATCGCAGGCGAATCCCACTTCTGATGTCGCGGGGTAGTATCACTGGCAAACTCTATGTTGACCAACACTATTTCAGAACCACAGCGATAATATAAACGTGATGATCTCAGCGAGGCGGACCTGCACTCACTCCCTGAGCACCGCTACCACTGATTCCATCCAAGCATTATAGCCTACAATGCTTGACGTTTCGATTACGACAATACAATTAAAAGATTATAAGTGATTCATGTAATACTTGATTCATTAAATGATCGTTACGACATGCTTTGATATTACAATCTCCGACATATATATATATATATATATATATATATATATATATATATATATATATATATATATATATATATATATATATATTATTATATATTATTATATATTAATTTTTAATAAGTGATAGGATTTAGTTAATTATTTTCCAATAAACATTATCGAAAATATATAACGATATACTTTATAAACAAAACTGCAGCAAGAACTATGTTCAGTGAAAAAATGATTCAAGTCATGTAATATACTCTTTGTTTGTTTGTCGTTGAAAAACTATCTACAAAGTTAAACTACGTGGGTAGTTAAGTATAAAAAACGCGTTTTATTTAAAGTGCATACATTGCAGTGTTTGATTCTAGCTGCATCTGCATTTTATGAGTAATCCAGGCTCAGTGCAACATATGGTGCGTTCACAAAAAGATTTAAAAGGCAAGCACATGCGGCGTAACTCGCTGTAGTTGTAGTATTACCGAACCTGTTTGTTTGTATGTCGCGCTGGTGATCAACTCGCGAGACCGTCACGTTTGCTTTCTGTTGGCCCCGAATCTCTAAGAAGCTTAAAAAGTGACAACGAACCATCCACTCATTCACATCTGGTGTCATCTCCCACAGATTATCATTTTTAATTCCCAACAAGAGAAATTTGACCGCGTTTACTAAAGTTACATCACATGGGAAACAAAATAGAATACACAATTTTAACCTTTTTTGTTTTTCAGATAAGAATAAGCATTAACTGCGAAATACACTCTTGGTAAAGGATTTCTAACTTATAATTGAAAAACTTATGAGTTTATTTCAATTTTATTTACAAATCATTTCTAATTCTGGAAGCAGTGGTATACATATTGCAAGCTTTGATTAGGATTGAAGTACCTCAAAGCAGTAATGCAATTTGTAAAGGAATTTCAGTGTATGATTGGAAAACTTTAATTGAGCACCAATTTAATAACATTTGCTTATAAAATGTACTGATTTCTGGAAACTGCGAATACTAGAATGCTGGAAAACGTCTCCATACATTCACATAAACCCACAAGTAATATTAGACGTACATATCTTTATTAGGACGCTCTTATAAAATGCTAGCTAGACATTGCGAAAAAATATGAATTAAAGAATAGAGCTATTTTCTCAGAAAACAGTAAATTTAATTTATTTGGATCAAATAATAGAGCTAGGCCTAAGCCGTGTTCCTTCGGGCTGTGATTCGTAATCTAAATAATAAAAGTGATAATGATTAAGAAGAATAATGTTTTTACGTTTCCTATTCGTTATCCCCACTTTCTCATTTTGTGATCACTAGACAACATTCCCCCTTCCCTTCAGAATCAACCTTTTTGAGTGATTCACATGGATTCAGTTCAGAACAAATTGAAAATATACTATTTCGAGCGTAGAAATTTACGAATGTGGGGTTTGTGGCATCCAAGGGAAATAAGATTTTTCTACAAAATCGTGTAATGAACCACATAAAGATTTGTTTGAAATAAACATACTTCATATTCCTTACCAAGAACATTATTTTTTACTTCAATATAACCCATTTTTAATTCTGAATATAACACTAGACAGTTGATTATTTATAAAATAAAGCAGGATAGTTTGCATTAGTCTGCATATGACATTGACATTTGACACTAGATTGTGTTGTTTTCTTGCTATAATTTTTAAATCCTGTTTCAAAAGGATCACGATTAAATTAATCAGGATTCACAAAATCACATTCACAACCCGAAGGAACACGTCTCTAGTTGCATAAAGCATTGTTAAATTTAATCACGTTGTTAACTTTGACAAGGCTTCTTTTCCAATGTATTTTTGATACGTATCCATGGTTACAATGTGCAGTTAAACACATGATCAACTAACGTTTTATGCAACTGGCCCCTATAGTTTGGAAAAAATCAAATACCGAGCTATACTCTATCCGTTTTAACTAAAGAGCGTTGGGTGAGATAGGGCCTAAGATTCTACATCTTTGATTGGTTCAAACGTGAACCGAATTTACACAGTAAAATAATTGACGCGAAATTTAAATTTGCTTGACAACTGTATCAATTATTTTGACGTCTGACATAAAATAAATAAAAGTCAACAAAGTCAATAGTACACGATTTATTACATATTATTAATTTCTGTTCAGTTCTGTTTGTTAAGTATATTATTGTTCTTTTCGTTTATATAATTTTTATGGTGTTTTGGCGTTATACGTATTTCATATTACATAGATTTCGTTGTGCGCGTTTTCTTAGTTTTTAGTTAGTAGTTCGCTAGTTTTGTTATTGTTCTCTTCGTTAATATTATGGATAAAAATAGATAGAAGTCTCCTGATTTCAACCCGATTAAGAATTTATGGTCGGAACTAGATAGGCGACCCCGCAAAAAAATATTTTCCTCTATTTAGCAACTTCGGATGAACCTGACTTCCACCTTCCATATCACCTAATTTATTAAAATCGGTGCCTAGGCTATTGGAAGCTGTAATTAAAGCCAGTAAGTATCCCAATATAATTTGGTGTACAATTTTTACCTCCCGCTACCCTTAGTAAGGGAGGTATAAGGATCGTGCTAAAAATCGCATATCCGATTTTAACATTTAACGATGATGTATGTGTGGGTCCTCCGATCTAACTCAAATACTATTATTCGGAAAACTTTTAAACTTTGTATTTTGACCTTGTCTAATATGGAAAGTACCCATTAGATTTTGGTGCAAATCAAATAATCGGAAATAGCACTTTACTTGAAGCTCAAAATAGTTTTTCTGTGATAAATACCTTTAAATGTTATTATTTCGACATTTATGTTATTATAAAAATTAAAGATGATTAAATTTTTACAGATTGGCAGATTATTAAATTTTTGCATTAATACTTTTTCTATACATTTTAAGGATAAATTTATAAAATTATCTATAATTTAAATCCCAGAGCCTTCGCCTTAAACAAACGACTCCTTGGTTACACAGTTCATATCTCAAATGTATGTAACTGATAGATAAATGTTATTGTCAAAGAACTAATCATTTCAAATTAATAATAGAAATGTTTTAAAAAGAAAATAGTAAACAGAACCATAGTTATATGGAATGGAAATTAATACAGTTGGCAGCATAAGTAAATATGTCAGTATGTATATTTAAATTAATAAAAATCAAATGGCGGGAGGTATAGTGTTGGCTACATCAGATTTTTGTATATAATTTGTTTTCAGCACTATTACATAAAGTAAATTATTTTTTTTTTTAATTTGATGCCTATCATTGTAATATCGAAAGACTGGGGTCTCGAGGCCGCGGGCCTGAGTGTCATGTCGCGAATCTGGGGAACCGGGTTCGATCCCGACCGACGCCAATATTTCGAATTTTAAATGGCACAAAATTGACCCCTGTACTGCACTCTCCATTCAAGCAATGAGTGCCCGTGTGGTGACGCCTGGTAAGCGCCCGCACGGTGCAAATATTTTATCATTGCCGATATTTGAGAACAACGCAGATTGGCACACCCAGCATCAATGGGTAATAAAGCCGTGATGATACATTTATTTATTTTTTAAACCTTGTTTACATTTTTCTGATAAAAGTAAAGTGTACGAATAATATTATCGAGAAATGAAACCATATTTAATTTACACGAAAAATATACTATTTCCAGCGTTTCGAGTTTCTAGATAAACTTTGCAAAACTAGAGCAACCGGAAAAGCATGCATACTCTAAAAACCTTTTATGTTACCCTAACATTTTTAACTCAACGTTATCTTATATGCATAGCACAGATATAATATACCCCGTATATGTGTAGTAATTTCAAAGATAATGAACTTATTTCTCCAGTCATAAATGTGCATGACAAAACACCAAGTTGAATATGAAGTACATGTACACTGTGTAAACATACTCTTATACCGTTATGCAACATATGGTCGCGAGCGTGCCACAAGTGTAAATAATATTTAAATCAATTAATTTTCGAATTAGTTTACGTGCTCAGCAGTCAATTAAAAAGCCCAGCAAGGATTTAAATCGTCTTAATCGCTAGGAAATTATAATTTTATTCACATTAAGCCACTAATTTAATTTTGAAATAGGCGCCATGGTAAATAAGTTTTATAATATATCGTACGATTTAGGTTGATAGATCTGAATCACATTCGATTTCTTCTAAACCCACATTATAGCTGTTTTTATGCTGTTTTGGAGTTTTACGACAACATTGAAATCGATTTTACTTTTATTTTAAATTAAAGACCAAAGTTTAATGTGAAAAACAAACACTTATATAACCAAAATCAGAGCAACGCTACCGTTATTAGTTGTGCTTTTTTTATTTGAAATCGACTTACTCAATAGGTAATTAATCTTATTTTAGATGATATTTGGCAGAAATAAATTGCAACCTATCTTAAAATATATTTACGAGAAAATAACATTTTATAAAACTAATAGGGCTGTTGCAAGAATTTCTATAGGATAAGGGCGGATAAGAGTACGCTCATTCTAAGAGTACGCAGTATCATTATCTTGGAATAGAAAATATCATTCAGCTGGTGTAACAGTCAAAACAAGACGTATTTATGTGTCCATCTTGAGTACAAAATATCTTCTTTCTAAGGTAAGACAATTATAAAGTAGACAAGAAAAAAAAATTTCGTGTTCTATGTATTGTTATTTTGGGTTACTTATACAGTAATGTCGATTAAATTCAGCTTGACATATTCATTATTTTACTTATTGAGGGGTTAGTTTTATCATTGTAGTCTAAGAGTACGCAGAAGCAATTGCAGAGGCATCTAACGTGTTATAGTAAAATTAATATTTAATAAAATATATGTAAAATCCAAGAGTACGCAGAAAATTAAAACTAAGAGTACGCATGCATACTGTTATGCGTACCCTTAGTTTAAATAAAATATTATTTTGTTATCCTGCATTTTGATTTTTTTGCACTGTAGATGGACAATTATAAACAAAAAAGCAATCGACAATTAAAATTTACTCCTGAATTAATGCAGGAAAAAAAATCGAATTAGTAAAGGTGAATCTAAAAGACATAATTGCATCATCACTAGATTTATATGAAGCTACTTTAAGAAAGCGCTTAAAAGAGGACACAATTCCAGAATCTCTAGGTTAGGTAGGTATAAGCCTTTTTTCAATCAAGTTGTGGAAAAGAAGCTTGCAGAACATGTTAAAATGCTTGACAATTTACAGTACAAGGATCCCCCAGAAATGGACTGGATACATGGCAAATTATGCAAACATTGGTGGCACGAAATTTGCACCACATATTCTGGCCAAAAAATATTTAAATGCGACAAATGTGTACCAGAATAATATGCGTACTCTTTGGCTTAATAGTTGCGTACTCTTGGATTCATGTACGTCTAAGAGTACGCATTTCCCATTTTGTTTATTTTCATTTATATTAATAATATGAATAAATGAATCCACTTAGAATAATTTTAATTTTGTTGCCAATTGTACAAACAATATATATTTTCATAAATGATAAGTACTTTTTTCAAAATAAATTTTTTACAGACCAAAAAAGAAAATGTGCGTACTCTTTCCCGCCTTTACCCTATGCCTTCTAAGTATTAAATTAAAAAAGATATCATTCTTTAAATAGCCTCAAATTTGAAAATATCACGAAATATTCATTAGATATTTTACAATTAATTTTTGAAATTTCGATAATATTTTGCAAAAGTCACCTGATCTGAAACAGAATGTGACGTCAAAATACATACATCACCTACTTTTATATATTTAAAAACATAAGTGATGGATAAACTGTTTTTAAAAAATGTGTAACAGCCTCATTCTGGTAGTAGCAATTTTTAATATTTAATTTATATTTTTTTCTATGATATATTTTAAAGAATACTTTTACATACATACACACACATCCCTGCCTTAGTGGGATCGAACCCAGAGCCCCGAGGACACTTGTGACATGAGGCGTTGCTCTAATCATTGAGCCACCGGTACTATAATAAAATTAAGATTAAATTTTAAATACAAGGATAGAATAGAATTCACTAATCCAAAGGATTAGCTTAAATATTTTTGTGAATCGTTAATTTTTATTAATCTAAATACATACCTACATATTTACTTATGCTGGAAACTGTATTGAATTCCTTTACTATTGTTCTATTTAATTTTTCCTTTTTAAAACCTTACTAATACTCTGAATGATAGTTACTGAGTTTACATGCAGTTTTGAAACCGTTTTTAAAACGTTTTTCGTTTTGAAAACGCCATGTATACAGTGTCAAAACGGCATAACGTTTTTGTCGCTTTGTGTTACTAACCTTCAAATATACTGACAATTGTGTAGTTTTAGTGCGTAGTGGTACGAAGTATAAAAAATAATTGGAATAATAGCAAAATTTGGAGTGAAGAGGATCTGTCACTTACATCAGCTAAATGCGCATGCGCCGAAACTAATTCCAAATCAATTTTTAAACTTGTTTTGAAGACTGCATGTAAACAGTTTTGCATAACTTTGACTGAAAACTGAAACCATTTTCATCTATTATAGCAATAGTAAATGTCCTTGGAAAATCAAAAACAAACCATCCTTCCATGACTAAACTATATCGTCTAGAAACAATAATGTGTCACATTCAAAATATGGGTATGAGACATGCTGATATATTTATTAATTTTACAACAATGGATACATGATGTAAATTGGAATCGTGCCCCGCCTCGTCTTCGTATCCCAACCATTAATTAAAGTATAAATATGCGCATCGTTGTTTCACCATTTCATAAATTTACTGCACAATCCTCTTTCTGCCTACACCGTCATATATGTCGTTTTATTTGCAATTGCAGCCATAAAAACGCAACAGTGGGCTAGACCGTGACATATGGTAATCTGATATAACCTATAAGATGCGAACCATGGCCATACACGCTGTGTTATTATAGAGGGATGATATTGAAATTTTATTTATATAAATAAGCAGGCTCAGTGCCTGGAAGATAGCGCAAAACATAGAGTGCTGTGGTTAAAGAAAAAACAAATTGTAGTGAAGCCGTTGCCATGGCTACGCCTCACGACGATGCCTCTTTGTTATTTATTTATGGGAGGAAAATACAGCCTTGCCAACTTTAAAATAAATAATGCATTTTCAACATTTCTGAATATGCAGATCTCTAGAGGCGATATATTTTTATTGCAGAGGAAACTACATCATAAAAATAAACCCCAGGTTGTTTTAATTTTTAAACGGGGCAATATACAACCTATATTTTAAATCATAACTTCTCAACATGTGAACACTATTTGATGAATGCTAATACGTTATCAGTTTTTACCTTCCGTCACCTTAGGTAAGGAAGGTATTGTCTTTGGTCAAAAAATTCGATGATGAGTTTTTAATCAATAAGCACGTTTTAGGGTCCCTAGAATACGAATTTACTATTTTTACGATGATGTCTGTATGTGTGTGTGTGTGTGTGGATGTGTGTGTGTGTGTGTGTGTGTGTGTAACAAAATTTTCGTCTGCGATAACTCTAATACCACAGTTACAAAAATTATAATTTTTTCGTATACTTCTTCGTTACATCCATATGAAGAGCTGATTAGATTTTGGTTACAATTGGTCAACCGGAAGTACCATCATTTGAAGATTTTAACAGTTTTTCTTGAAAAAACTATATTAAATATAAGTTTTTCACATTTGATGTTATTATAAATATTAAAGAATATTTTATTCTCTATACGATTTGACTGCATTTTATACTTAATATTAAATGGATATAGAGTTAAAAAATTATAAAGAAATTAAATTTCATAAAGTAGCCATAGCTATGGAAACAGCTACTATTTTAAGAAAATTCTGATTGAAAGATGTCAGTGTCAAGTGAAATTGACATAGTGTGTTTGTCTTATAATTTTATTGAAAATATAGGATATTTTGCTTTCTGTATGAAATTTGTATAAAATACATACAACTGCTTTAAGGTAATGTACAAGAAATAATAATAATAAATCTTTTATTTCTGCAGATACATTACACTGTATATCGAAAACGTCACAAAATAATAATTTTCTGTAAGAAATTTGCATAAAATACATGCAAGTGCCAGAAGGTAACGTACAAGAAATAGAATATTTAATTTAGCAAGGAACTTTCCGTTTGAAATTTGTACAAAATATATAGAACTGACGGAAGGTAATGTGCTGGCCACATCAGATTTTTTTAAATTTTATTTTCCTATAATCGCCAATAAACAAATCAAAGTATTATTACTTTATAAAATATTTGAGTCACATCACTGCTATCTCTCTTCACTTCTCTCACTCACTCTAATCCAATTTCTTACTACTTTGAAATGATTTAGCTGTCTTCGATGTGGTATTTTTATCACATTAATATCTAAATCCTAAATTTATATGCCCTAAATGACGTTATTATTTAGGATTTTAGGAATTAGATTTTAGGTTTTATAGAGCACACTATGCCTTGAAGTTGTATTTAAATTTGTTTATTTGAATAAGCGATAACATAATGTTGATTTTTTTAATGAAACTTGTTAGTCTTAAGTGTTAGCCGTAATAATTTTTTAATATTCTAGGACGTAGATTTTAAGCTCATTTTTTCTCAGAAGTGGGAGAATTGCACATAATCTATTTCAACACTTATAAAAATATATAAATATATTTCAAATAACTTTCGTGGTTAATAATTGGAAGTATGCGTGAATAATAAGCAATGAGGTTATGCACGATTTTTATTTTTAACTTTAATCGATAGAGTATTGAAAAATAATAGACCCGTATTAGAGGACTATAAGAGCTACGAGGTCGGTTAAATTAGCAAACAATTTCTATTTTACTAGACTATTTTAATAAGCGTAATTTTTTTATCAAACTGTGGGGACCAACTTTGTTATTTAAACTGGGATATATATATACAGGCTGATTCATCGGTCTGTCCTCTCTTTATAACTCTTTTATTTTAAGTCAGATAGAAAAACTCTTCAAATATAATTTATATGATATATTATTGTCTATCTACGTACCATATGCATTTGTATACAGGGTGCTCCGTTTAAGCGCAACAATATGTAACTTTATATTTCTTAATGGAACAGCCTATATTTATTTATTTATTTTGATAGTAAATTAGATTCCTTTTAAAAAAGTATTAAGTAATAAGGGGTCTAAAATTATAAATTAAGAAGTTATTTACGTTCATATAAAATAGTATTTCAGAGTGGAAAAAACCATAATATAATACAAAATTTTGATTCTTCTTTATTAATACTTATTTTAAACATTACACTAATTCCAAAGATGCTTTTAAAATTTAGTGACAGACTAAATAATGCAAAATTATAATAAATGCTCGAAAACTTGTCCTTCAACTTCAATAGATTTTTCTATTATAAATATTATATTAACCATCTCATCTTTACTAAAATTTGTATTATTCATTTTCACATCAACATCAACAATGATAAACTAAGAGTATTTGGACAACTTGTTTGTTTAAATTCGAAACAATTGATCAAATTATCCATAGCTTACTTTGTTAATAATAACATGATAAAAACATATCATTCAACGAATAAAGGTAAATAACTTCTTAATTTATAATTTTAGACCCCTTATTACTTAATACTTTTTTAAAGGGAATCTAATTTACTATCAAAATAAATAAATAAATATAGGATGTTCCATTAAGAAATATAAAGTTACATATTGTTGCGCTTAAATGGAGCACCCTTTATACAAATGGATATGGTACGTAGATAGATAATACTATATCATATAAATTATATTTGAAGAGTTTTTCTATCTGACTTAAAATAAAAGAGTTATAAAGAGAGGACAGACCGATGAATCACCCTGTATATATATATATATATATATATATATATATATATATATATATATATATATATATATATATATATTATTTACTTATTAGATATATAATTTTATTCTGAATTCAGAGATGTAATATGCATAAAGATTTTATAATAATATGATTAAAATACGAATATAATGAATGCCACGGATGGAAAAAATGAATACATGATACATGTTAATTTTGCCCTGACAGAAAGAACCGAGATGTCATCGGGCAAAAAATATTCACGTATTTCTTTCATGGCACTCTAATTCTACGAATGAAAAACAACATGTATTAATTTTTCCATCTATACAGCACTCTTATTATAGTCATATTTTAATTATATTAATATAACACTTTATATTAATAGTTCACAAAAAAATCGTTATGTGAGAGTATGAAAATATTATATCACTGAATTCAGAATAAAATTCTCAATCCAATAAATAATTTAAAAAATATTATCCCATTTAAAATAACAAAGTTGGTCCCCACAGTTTTAATACCACCGGTTGAAAAAAATTAATTTTAAGCTCATTAAAATAGTCTAGTAAAATAGAAATTGTTTGCTAATTTAACCGACCTCGTAGCTCTTATAGTTCTCGAGTTAGCAATAGTGTACCACTTAAAATGCACATCCTGTATATGTGCTATAATTTCTGCAAAATGTCAAATTTACTGTCATTTCTTAGCTTCGATTTTATGAAATATAATATTAACATTTAATCTGAAGCATCAAATTAAATCGAATTGTACAATTCACTTTTGTTGTTGTCAGTGTTGCCATACAAGCCAATAATAGATATCATTAGTGTGTCTTTCGGACTTGTATTAATTTGTAGTAGACCTAAATCCTAAATGCCAAAATCCGACATCGGACTCAGTCTAAGAAAATAACCGAAAATAAACCAAATGATATTTGTTTGAATTTAAGATGCTACGCCAGGCAGAAACCAAGTGCACTTATATGGATGAAAGATATGTGGAATTACAGGCAATAAAATATGGAACCATGAAAATTATGTTAACATATTTATAGGTATCGACCTATAATTCCTACAAGTATTTTTTAAGAGTTTAAATAAATCAATTTTTGTAACTCCAATGAATTATTTATTGGTCAACTCCACTGTTTGAAAACAAAATGAAATTAACATCTATGAAATATTAAAAAAAAAAAACTATTACAGCTTAACAAATAACAATTAAAACTTTCTTGAAATAAAGATCGTATAGTATTAATTTAATTTTTAATATAGTTTGACGATGTGCATTTAAAAAACGTAAAAATGTCTTGAATTTTTTTTAGTTTTGTAATAATTGATATGAATATAAACAATATCTTCATGCTCTTTATAATATAACACAGTCTGACAATACCTTAGCTCGACTCACAACCGATTTCGTTTAAATTTAAATATTGATTGTTATTGACCTTAACCGGTCAAATGGTATATTTATTTACTTACTTACAATACGACTTCCTTTGTTTTTATAAAAGCAAAGCCGTCTATGTTTTTTTTTATTTAAATAAGCAATAAATAGCATTTGCTTTGAAGTTTAAATAAATTCACTCATTTCTTAGTTTTATTACTTGAAATTTTATGGACAAATGAAAGTGAGTAAAACATTCTGTGATCTTTAAGTACATTCTCTAATTAACATTTTATAGTGGCCGTGAGTTTACTACTAGGGATTATATAGCAAGTTTCATTCACTGAAAATAAAATTTCAGAGATGTTGTAGAGAATTTATTGCAAAAAAATGGTTAATATGAATATACACATATTATGCGTTGCAATAACGCGTGTGGGATTGAACTCGCGACCTCAAGAATAAACCACTATCATCTAAAACAGGGGTTCTCAACCGTCTTCTATCCAAGGGTAGAGGCCAAGAAAACTTTAAATTTTTATTTTTGCATATTTATATTAAAACTTTATTTTAAAACTGTATATTTTAATTTAGACTATCAAAGTTTATATTATAGACTATCAAAGTTTCAAAAAGTTATTTGTTCTTAAAATAATTGAGTTTTTAATATCATATCCTCGACCATTTCATTTCCTCATCTCTACATCTACGTCATACATTTACTCTATGCCATATTCTCATTACTTTTAAGACTTCAGCTATCCATTTTCAACTATATGAATGCAGGGCGCAACGAAAATTATACTTGTCAAATCATTATGAACTCATGCTAGTGATGCACGACGACGCGAGAATACTCTTGCATCTCGTCTCGTCTCGTTGCATTATGCAAGACGAGAACGAGAGCGAAATTGCAGTTTCAAATTCGAGGCGAGATCGATATAACAACTGCGAGAAGCGAGAAATCTCGCGAGAGTCTCGCTATAAAAACTATTTGTAACTTTATAGCTTTGATTCACAAATTCAATTAAAAATGCACCGTACAAGGAGTGGAGTCAGCTCTAATTCGTACATAAAACACGCGAATGTAAAAATTATATGAATTCACTATATTTTTTGAGTCTATCTAGAGTCGATTGGTATCGGTCGCAGAACGAGGAAATGCAAAATAAAGACTAAATAGGTTTTGCATCTAACAGAACTAGTTTTTCTCCAACATTTCAGCCCCTAATTCATCCCAGTTAAAACTACGGTTAATAAAATTCTTGTCGTCCCTGAAAAGTAAAGGATCTTATATTAAGCGTCAATAGGAGCCAACAAAGAGTGAAGCGGAGTGATTGGTTGCCAGCGGGTTCTCAGACATATAGTTAATAATAAAGTGTAGAAACTTTTAGTTATAAAAAAGAATTTTTTTAATTGTTTAATTAGTTTTACTGATGACAGAATGTATTAACAGATGTTCGTTGTTCCGTATTCATTAAGTATGCTATGTTTTTATATTGTTTTGTAAGTATGCTAGGTTTATAAAATGTGCTAACAAGTAATCCATGAAAAGATATATGAATTATTATAAAAATGTATTAGATGTCAGAACATATTTTAGAATTTATATCCTTCATTATATAAATATATTACAATCACTCCGACTACTAAGTTTTTATACGTACCTACTATCGTGATTCTTGATTGAACATTCGTATTGAAATAATTTGGTGACTAGAATTTAGTGTTTCGTCTACTTATTACAGTTATGCGACTGTAAATACACGGAAGACGGAACGATTGGTGCGAACTTGTCTTTTGTAGTTCAACTGATACGTAAATACCGAGGAAAATACGTAATGCGCAAGCGCTTATTTTTACAGCGAGACTCTCGCGCGAGAACGAGATGAGACCCAAAAAAATGTGCGACAACGAGAGCGAGATTGCAGATCAGAAAACGAGACGAGATCGATATTTTATATTTCTCGTCTCGTCTCGCCTCGCGTGCATCACTAACTGATGGTCAACTTTTCCCCTTTCCGCACTCTGCATTTTCAAAATTTATCACTTTAATTTTCATTTAACATAAGAAAAGAAATAAGTATTTAAATATATAACAAAAAGTAAAAATTCTCTGTTACATTTTTTTTAACACGAGTGTTTTTGATTATAATACATGAATAAACAGTTTAAACAAACGGGAGTGGATGCGTTATTAGTATAAACAAAAATTCACATGCATTCTTTATGGGGTTTTATTACAGATTTTGTTTTCGTTTACGAAATAAAATATTTATATTGCTTTTAAAACAATTCAGAAAGTGCAATAACACCAACAGATCTTTAATAATAAAAAAATCATGAGTTATTTCATTTTTTAAACCAATGATTTTTGATTTTTTTAAATAATGATGTTTGCAACCCTGCCTTAATCTGCAATATATCTCCGTATTTTTTATTTATTTTATTAATAATATCTTTATTGTATTTAAAGTTTTCAATTATTACAATCGATATTACTGGAGGTGTCAATTTTTGTACATATTTTATAACTTCCACGTTGTTTACATTGGGTTGATGAAGATGAAATGATGAACGGGACACACATACAGCCATACGTTATCCGGGATTCGAACCAGAGACCCTTGGGCCGTGAGTCGACTACGTTGCCCACTACATCACCGGGGTCGATATATTTATTTTATTAAATTGCTTATTACCGATGCATATTTCCAATTATTTACTAAAAATGTAACATTTATATTTTTATATGCTGAAAAAAACAATTTATTTAGTCCAATTACTTATTAACGAAGCTCACTGTTTGAGAACAAAATTATACTATATCTACGTCACAGAATATTAAAAAAAAATATTACGGATTAACAATTAATAATAAATACTTTCTACAAATAAAGATCGCGTTCAGTTTAGATGAAGTTTCATTAAAAAATAAATAAATATATCATCACGGCCTATCACCCATTGCTGGGTGTGACAATCTGCTTTGTACACATATATCGGTAATGATGAAATATTTGCACCGGGCGGGCGCTTACCAGGCGTCGCTTCACGAGCACTCAGTGCTGGCGTGGAGAGTGCACCACAGGTGTCAATTTTGTGCCATTTAAAATTCGTAATATTTGGCGTCGGTCGGGATCGAACCCGGTTCCTCGGATTCGCGACCTGACATTCAGGCACGCGGCCAAGAATCCCCATATAATTTTTTTTTCTTTAAAAAATATTTTAAAATCATGGAGGACCCCATTACTGATATTCCAATGATTAATATATATATATATATATATATATATATATATATATATATATATATATATATATATATATATACAGGGTGTAAATGAAATAAGTGCAATAAATTTAACCAGTAATGTAACTCGACGAGAGCAACAATATTTCTTAATAATTTCTAGATTTTGAGTTAAAATTCTTTAAAGATTTGCTGCATATTTCGTTACCCGCCTATGGAGAACAAATGGATGTTGTCGTATTCAAGTGGGATACAAGCAGCTCAAAAATTGTCGGTTATCGGTTACACTTACAGTCAAAGTAATAAATAAACGAATCAAGGGAAATAACATTATTATTAATTAATAGGTAATAGTACAATTTTTAAAATAAATAAATTTAAATTTTGGATAACAAAATTATAAAGTTGTGTATTAAACCAGGATTTTAATCACCTGTGAATAGTGGAAGACAAGGAGAAACGAAGTAACGAGAGGAAGAGCAAAAGCATAGTAATTAGGTTATGAGATGATTATTTATCGTCGATAAATCATAATAGTTTAAATACATTATTTAAAAAATGTAAGTACAAACTTTCGTCCATTTAAAAGAGGTACATGAGTACCAATAATTAGTCGTCCATTTATTGTTCCCCAAACATTTTTAATGAAATTTTTTACAGCATTTTCGTCTGTCGAGATGTGTATTGTGCATAATAAATACACCTTCCCAAGTAAATTCAGTCTCATTAATGAACATTATGAGCCATTCCCAAAATTGAAGTCTGTTATGTGCTGAAAACAGTACTTTTTGCACATGTTATGGATATAACTGTTGCTTTTTTTAAAATTGTCATATGTGACACTCCGTATTGTGATGTGATAAAGATGTACTAGATTAACAAATTTGCAAATAATAAGAACAGAATGATTTGGTGATGATTTGGAAACGCTCCGTGTAAATGCGTTGGCAACTCCATGACACTATCTTTATGTCAACCGTGATATCAAGTAAAATGTAGTACAGATGAGTAAAAAAAAAAAAAAAAACCATAGGTAAGTAATTACAATGTCTGTGTACTCACATTTTGACAGAATTTTACTTTATAAACAAGTTTATTACTAATGTCAAAATTTAATTGCAACAATTGACAGGACTGTCAATTGCTAAAACAAAATTTTTCATAGCTATTTCATACAATGGTCGGTAGATTTAACACCAGCTATTGGGAAAGATATAAGATAAAACAAATGAATACTGGAGAAATAAACGATCTTGATTCTTGGCGTTATAACGAGATGTAAAACAACGTAACATTTACATATACTAGGTAATTCTAATACAAACATGCTATTTTAGCAATCATTCTAATAATAATGTATAAATATTCCATAAAACCACCGCCAGCTATGAAAATTATTTACGTAATGAATAGTTTTTCAATGACAATGTTTCAAAGTTGATGGATAAAAACGTACTGGAACATCAACGGATATTATTCATGCATGTTACATATCGGCAGACAAAAAGTCAATTATTTTAGAAAATCACTATCATTATGGACATTAGTTGCTGCCCTTGAGATGGGGATTCAATGGAAATTGGCAAACATCGCTTTTGTTATGAATACTCTGTTGTTATTGTAGTAATATTCAAGGATCTATAATATTGAATATTTTACCCAAAATTTCATGTCATTAAAATAAAAGCGTACAATACGAACAGCTGAAGTAATTTCTGCTTTTGAATAGTGTTTCCCAAACAGTTTTTGTGCATTTTCATGAGTATAACTATACATAACTAATAACAGAGCATAGGTCCCGTGTTAAATAGTCGGCAATAGTGTCAAAACCAGTCACTTAGTATACTCGTAATATTTTTATTTATTTTAAAATAAAGAACGACGAATACTGTTTTTGGATTGTTGAGTATAGGTCTGTTTTTTAAAACTTTAAAACTTCTAAACCAGTGTTTCTCAACCGTTTTTCACAGTCACCACTAACATATTAAATGTATCTCAAGAATATTTCAAGAAATTATATGAATAATATTGACTTAATTATTTTTTGTAAAACAAAATAAATCTGATGTGGACACCACACGACTTCCTTGTACGCAAGACTAATATGAAGTATAGACTCAATTATAAAATTGCTCGTATTTGACGTAATTTGACATTAATATCTATTTTTTATTTTTTTGTTATTTTTTGTCCTAATTCATAGCAAGCTTCATTACAAAAACCAAAAAGTATATGTTTTAAATTTACATATCTCGCTTATACAAAGGGCTAATTTCGAAGCTAATTTAGTAATACTTGATGTGCTATAGACGCAGAATTTAATTCTCTAAAACTCTTATTTGAAGCACTTATTTCTAAAATCAAAATGAAACCATTTTATTCAAGAAAAACTGTTAACAACTTCAGGTAATATATCACTTCCGGTTAGCCTGTTTTAACCAAATTCTGCTATGTTATTCCAATTGATATAAAAGTCTTATATACTAAATTTGAAAACTTTTGGATTATATTTTAATATAGTTTTTCATTAAAATCTATTATAGGCTTCAAATAAAGTACCATTTCTGGAAATTATGTAATGACCAAAAAGGGAGGTGCACAACTAGATGTTATAGACGTCCTTAATACAAAATTTCAACTTTCTACGGCTTACCGCTTTTGAGTTATGCGAGATACGTACGTACAGACGTCACGACGAAATTAGTCAGAATGGATTCAGGGATGGCCAAAATGGATATTACCGTTGAAATCTGGAAACCGAAATTTTTCGCGAATACAATACTTCCTTTACTTTGAACAAGTAAGTAAAATTACCTCCAATTTATTTAGATGGCCAAGTGTACCGCGTACCCCCATAGGCGTGAGCAGAATTTTCTAATGGGTTGCTTTGCTCTGAGTCATATCGTTTTGAGACTTTTCTTCAGCTAATGGGGGTGGCTAGGTCCTAGACACCCCCCTTTACATGCGTATGCGTACATTGTTTCAGAAATACTGTTTTATATAAATCGTCTGCTTTAAGAAACAACTGAAGTCAATCTACTATATCTTGAAACACACTACATACAAATTTTTTGGAGCTTCGTTACATTTCCAGATGTAGTCGGTTCTTCAATAGGAATAAATTAAAAATTTCCCTTTTACGATTTATGTTTATGATTGACAAGAAACCAGTCTTGTTAATTTATTTTTAACATAATTATTTTATTTTTACACCTGATTTAAGCGATGACTGTATTAACATAAGAAATATATAAATATAATCATATACAATTTTATCTAAATCCTACTTGTGATTTTACGCTTCATAATTAAAAAACAAACTTTAGAATCTACAATATATCTATCAATGTTTATAATAAAATGTAATTCCTTTTTACTCTATAAATAATAAATAAATATATCATCACGGCTTATTACCCATTGCTGGGTGTGCCAATCTATTCTGTATGTAAATTTAAAAACTCAAGTTCGATTCTTCTAGGGATGGCAAAAGTAGTAGCATATATCGGTAATGTACAAAAAAAAATCATAAGAAATAAATAGAAACATAACTGAAAGTTTCCTTTATTTTATTTTAAAAGAAATTTTTATAATTACTAACTACACTAATTGCATCACATAAATCGATTTTATCACTAAATGAAATTACTAATTTGAAGAGAGCTGAAGCTTGGTTTACAGCAAATAAATTAAAATTAAACAACGAGAAACAAATAGTTTTTTTCAAATCCAAATGCAAGGACAGGTAATTCTGTAAAATTTTTAGATTTTCTAATAGATAATGGTATAACATGGTTTGATCATGTTGAGAGTTTGCTTATAAAGCTCGCTAGTATAAATTTTCTTTTACGAAAGTTAAAACAATGCTTAAATTTAGAAAAACTAATTTCGTCGTATTTTTGTCTTTTTCATTTAATAATCTGTTATGGGATTATTCTATGGGGTAATTCTTCCCATGGAGACACAATTTTCAAGCTTCAAAAACAAGCTATTAGAATTATTATAAAAGATGTCGGTGCTAGGGATCACTGCCAGCCTCTATTCAAACAATTTAAAATTATGCCACTGCCTTGCTAATTTATATATTTTACTTTGTTAGAAATTCATTCATAATTTTCTATTAGTTTCTAACTCTTATAACTACTACACTAGAAATGCTAATTTAATTCAAGTACCCAGATTTAGATTAGATCGATCTCAGAGAAATTCTTTAAATATTAATTTATACCTATAACGCCTTACCATCATCAATTAAGTCATTAAATTATAATGTTTTTAAACTTAAAGAAATTTTTGACAAAACAATGTTTTTATAGTCTAGATGAATATCTGACTGCCATTGCTGTAATTCATTATTATTAATGTAACATTAATTTTTTTTGTATAACTTTTGAGCTTAAGTAATGTATTAATTCAAATTTTACTTTAAGAAGTCATGATCTAAAACTAAAATATCGCACCTGCATATATCGATAAATTACTCGATAGGTATATCGTTCAAATATTTATATTCGATATATTTTTTAATATACACATATATTTTATTTATCGATATATTGTTGCCATTCCTATTTATTTCTTAATAAACTTTACTTGAATTTTATCAGAACAAGATATGCAGTAATTTCATAAAACAAGTTTCAAAACTTTAAAACTTTTGAGACAGCATAATAGCGCAAGTTGTTATCTTGAAAAACTTTAAATTGCTGATATTAAAAACTAGATTAATTAAATAATTAGTTTGCAAGTTTTAATTTATTGTAGCGAACAAAAAATAATAATTATTCTACAAAAAATTACAAGAAAAAGTTATTTCAAAAGAACGTATAAATTGTATAATAACGCTATCACGAAATAATTTATTAACCTTTTTTATTGATTTATTGTAAATGGACACACTTTCATTCCGCCCACTCAACTAAATACTGTTCAAGCAAACAACATAAAACAAAAGTCCCGCAAAATTAAAAGTCTTATCTCTTTCATTAGCATTCAGATATCCGTGCCAAATTAATTCAAATAAGCAAACTACATTGTTAACAACGGAATCGATCAGAAGTCGCAAAAAATGTCCACACAAATGGAAAACGCTTGTTTCTATCGCCAGTCAATGTCACGTCACTACCTACGAGAATTTGTATTTATTGGCTAATTCATATTCAAAAATTTAAATCAACATAATTAAAAGTGAAGCACATGGTCTAAAAAAGCCGCAAAAAGCAAAACTTGTGGAGCAATATACCTGTGCTGTCTTGTCAGATATGTCAAGTTCCACAGCATTTAATTTATGAATTAATTGCAAAATTTTATAAACTTCTTCCGTGTTTCGTGTAAAATAGACCCGGAATAAGAATGACAGTTGTTTCTCAACATTGTTAACAAGTTACAAACTTTATTTAAAAAGTTAAATTAGACCAATTGTATGTTAACAAGTTTAACTATATTGTCAATTTGTGATGACTTTTTTGGTTATGTTTCGATTTAAAATCGATATACAAGTGTTATTGTTTACAGTTTTGTTTCTTGCTGCATGCCACTTAATCCCGTAAAAAATATATGAACTAATTAATCATCAAATGAACTAACATACAACCCTAACATCAATCATTCCAGAAAAATTATTAAATCTACCTTGATAGTCAGATGTTTCTGGTACCGGTAGCCGTTCACAATCCAAACAATAGTTCTTGCACAATTCTGTCCGATATACTCAACAATGCTGAAGGAAAACACTTAAAATCCCATGTTGACACAAGAAAGTATGTTTGAAAAAAGTACCGCTCACAAGACACACCAAGCTCCTCACTACACAACGCACAGAAACACACTGAAGTTTTTACCGCCAGGTACGCCGGTGTTGGGCGATAGTTTCTGGTGTCGCCGGCTTCGATCTGCGAGGGCGCTAGCGACCGAATTGCTTCTTCAGCACTCACGCTTCCTGTTCTGCATGCTAAATTTTATGCTTGCGTTTTCAGAAGATTATACCTGAAAGAAATGACTTTGTTGTCTACGGCTGTGTGATACACAATTTAACTTCTTATAGATTTATTCATTCGACAAAATATGAATTTTTTGTGTTAACAAAAATATGTAATTAAAACAAGTCAATTTATTATAGTTAAAATATGTGTTTGTTTTTATTTTTATCGTTCATATATGTATTACCTCTTAATATAACAATAACGCCAATAATCAATTGTAACGGAACAGAGGCCGGCTCCCTAATTTTATGCCCGCGTCCAATGGATCATTTGCCGGCATTTCCTTGGTTCCGGACTTCGGGGTTTCTCATACTAAAATTTTTATGTTTATTCATGTCGTTTCGACGGGGTTTGAGAATATAATAATTATAAAATTATTAAGATGATACTATCACGACAATTTCATACAAAAATTTCGCTAAGTAAAAGAATTTATGAAGATAGATATTCTAAATTTTTAATAGTTTAGTTGTTTAGGTTTATTAAAAGAGTTAGATTGTTGTAAATATCAATTAAAAGTAAAAAAAAAAAAAACATTTATTATAGATATTAAGAAAAATATACAGGGTGTTGACAGTGCCAACGGAATATAAGATTTTAACACGGAAAATTATATTTTCGTATTTTCCTGTTTCCCTAAGTATTTTAAGCTTAAAATTCTGCATCGAAATCAATAAGCAAAATTAATTTTACAAGCTTTGTAACGGCAGAAATTAGATATTAAATCGAAAATCACCCAAATATAGGGATAGCTATGGAATTGAAACAGATAAATTAACAAATATACCTGTGAAGTTAGCTTAATATATTTTTATTATACTCAGGGCCGGTATTTCCATCTTCGGTTAAAGTGCTGGATAACTTATCTGTCGGATAAATGAGCAATATCGCATCAAAACATGACATTCAATATAATTTACTTCATTTATGCTTTAATTTCGATGCGATATTTTATCATTTATCTGACGGATAGTTATCCTGAACTTTATCCGGAGATGGAAATACCGGCCCTCTATCTGTTTTAACTATAGAGTGGTGTGAAAATAGAAGCAGCTTGATCTTATTGTTTGATTGGATAATATCGGGGTTTATTCAATCAGAAAATATGATCAAACTGCTCCTATCTTTGCACCACTCTATAGTTAGGATAGAGTTTAAGTATTACTTGTAATATCTATACTCTAACCGTTTTAACTAAAGAGTGGTAGGAAGATAGGTGCAATTTGATCTTGTTTTTTGATTGGTTAATACCCCGATATTATCCAATCAAACAATATCAAACTGCACCTATCTTTACACCACTCTATAGTTAAAACGGATAAAGTAAATTCAAGTGAACAATTATGTACTGATTTTTTGGTTATTATCTATTTATTAAAATAGATAATTGTTCACTTCAAAAGAAATTACAAACAATAATAAATATAAATTAACCTAGCTTGACATATAAAATCATTTGTTAATTTTTGGGTTCAATTTCATGGCTATCGCTATTTTTAGAGTGATTTCCGACATTATAGAACATGCAAAATTTATTTATTCTGATATAGAATTTTATGCTCTTCTACAACATTTATTTGGAGCTTTTTGAACTAAAATAATTAGGGAAGCAGGTAATTACTAAAATACTTTCGAAGAGGATTTTTAAGCAAATCTGTCGTTTATTATATGAATTATTTAAAAAAAAAACTTCCCTGTGGAATACCATTTCTATAATACCAATCTAGTTTTGCTCTATTTTACCATTAAATATCTGAATTCACAGGTGGTAAACCTTTTTAGACTTACATACATTTGTGTAAAACTGATGAAAAATAACATATTTAAATATCATTTCAACCTGTTGTAAAAAAAAACTAACTCAGAGTAGGCTATGAACAAAGAAACGTATACTGTATTTCAGATAAGAATAGACTTAGGAGTAAGATAGGGCTTACGATTCCAGCTTTCTGATTGGTCTAAACGCAAGCCAAGTTTACAATAGCAATATGTAAAACAGGTATATTATTTACTCCATCTTGTCTTTATAATCTATTTAATAACTTTAAGTAACTGTTTATTTATATTTACTAAATAATTACAAATTATCATATTTTGACGTTTCGAGCTGTCAAGTATGTCATACAACGAACAAAACTAATTCATAAGTTTTATGTTTGTAAAACAGGCTGGCGCTGCAGCGCCACTAAATCTATTCTTATCTCCAATATAGTACAGTATGTCTTAATTTAAAAGTATTTAATTAAATGTCAATTTGACAAAGAGATATTGTCAATTTATATAAAGAAAACAAAGTTTTCCTTATTGAATCTTATTTTATAGTCCGTTCACGAAAACGAGAGAAATTGGAACTAATCCGAGATCCGAACCTTGGTTTTATTATTGTACGATGGTGACAAATTTGAAATTGAATCTTCAAATTTGTCATCATCGACCATTAAGAACGACTTGGTTCGGATCCCGGATTAGTTCCAATTTCTCTCGTTTCGGCGAACGAACTATAGAAATGGAAATAAATTAGAAAATTGCGTTTTAACACACTGTCGTACCACCTTAATATTTAAATTTTAGAAATAAAATAGCCGTTAACTTTCTATAAAACTTTATTTCATTGATATACGATTATATATTTTTTTATGATTTTTTACACACACTCAGGCTCAGTTCTCTCTGCTTTCAGTCTAGTATAGCTGATAATTACTTATGATGACTGAGAGCAAGTAACACACACAATAATATTATTTAAACATTTCAAATATAAAGAATTTTAATACTCAGTAGGATTTATGTCTGTACTTCACTTAATACAATATTTGTGAAATGAATTTATAAACAAAATCCTGTATTTAAGTAATGACAAACGATACGATAAATCAACAACAAAAACAACGAAATGAAAGAAAATAATAATTATTTACATTTTATTGTGTATCTGTAAAAAATACATTATAATAAAATAATAATTAATAATATTATAATATAATAATAGAGGAAAATGATACAAACCACGGTCTACTGAATAATATAAATAAATGTAATATTATTGATTAGCCAAAAAAGCTAAATACATAAAATGACAATACAGCATACAGTCTTCGATCCATGGATGGATATAAAAGAATTAAATACTTACAAATAATTATTAAATTAGAACTTACAAATGAAATACATAACCTAGTCGGATATTTAACTGTCAAAGTGAGGTAGTAACTGTTTGTTTTCTAATATAAAATCCAATCGATTGTTGTGAATGAGTTTGTGAATGAAGGATAGTAAATTGTGTTGTATACACAAAGCACTGTAGTAAATTCAGTACAGACAACTTTCGTTTAAAGAATATGTACACATGTAGGCTATAAATGAATCATATAAAATCGGGAATTGTATTCAAGTAACACTCGTTTCATTTACAATTTACTACTCTAGCAATCGTGTTCCTATCGAAACAAATCTATTCTGCAACTTGTAGTTAACGATTTGTTAGGTTAGAGTAGAACTCTAAAATCTTGGTGCGCAAGTGCACACGACACAAGCAACAAAGAATATATATTTACTTACTTACGTTACTTATATAACTACAAGCAACAGAATGCTTGTATACATTATACCTTTTCAAGTCTTCTATATTGCCTAATCATTTTTCGCCAACATATAAACACCAATTAGGAATTAAATCATTTATTTTTTCGCACATTCCAGTCTCAAGCACACTTTGCCTTCTCTGTTATGAAAATACTCTAATCGATCTACTAACATGTATAGATAAAACTTCAAACTTTTCGTAACTATTTGTTAGAATCATCAACTGCAACTTTACATACAACATTTGAATTGCGGTCGACAAATCTTTCAATAGACCATTTACATTGAGAATGAGACATCTATTGCAAATTTTTGAAACTGTAAATTGTATTCTCTAAAGCGACCTTAACATAACCTCTACTGATCTCTCAACAGTGTCAGCTGTTACATCCGCAGGAACAAATGCCAAAACCCATTTTTGTTTTCATTTGATTTGTTCTTGCACCACGGGATACAACAATGTATTTCAACCATGATTTTAGTCAACGACCAAATATAACTAGACAAAACATTCCCTATCCCTCCACACTGAATGTTTTGATTTCGGCTGCCCAGACAGAGAAACTAGAGTTAGAAATATATCTTGTCTAGTTTGAGTATTTTTCACTAGAGGCCACGTAGAGTGACAGTGTGTAGTCTAGTGTTTAGTTTGAACATTGCTCACTAGAGGCCACATAGAAGCATGTGTATTTTGTCTTTGTTTTGTAGTTGTAGTGGTTTTGTGAGTGACACCTTGATTTTTCTTTAATATTAAACCTTATAAATTATTTAATGTTAACCTTAAATGTTAATCACGAAATTTTAACTAAGAACACTTGCGCCTCCAGTGAACAACGTTCAAACTAGACACTGATACCTGTAGCGAACGGTCATAAGACCGTTGCTAGCACAGCTAGGTTGGGTGGCCTCTGCTCCGTGATTCCACCTCTGTGGATGAGACAGAGGCCCCCAGGTTACATCACACTGATGAGCACCAAGAAGTGCGAAACGCGTCTGTGATTACCTGCTGTGCTGGCCACCTTCTGACGAAGACTTCATAGGAAGTTGACTCAGAAGGTTGTATACACGTGAAATACGACGAAGCATTATATTTTTGAATAATAGACACTGATAATCTACGTAGCCTCAGTTGTGACCTCTATGAGAAATACTCGGACTAGACAAGACATATCTACATCTCTAGTTTCTCTGTCTGGCCAGCCGAAATCAAAACAAACCAAATGAAGTTTTGTCTAGTTATATTTGGTCGTTGATTTTAGTAGACGAAAACATTTCTTATTTGGCAATGAGAGATGACAGTTTGACATAAACAACTATGAAGTTAGCTGACCATATCATTAATGACATGTCAATAATAATTATATTGTTGAGTTATCGTGAAGGAATTTTTAGATGAGGAATGAACTTGTCCTTTTCTTCACAAAAAGTTTAATTAACCCAAAATGAACATTTTCTGAAGAAAAGGACAAGTTTCATTCCTAATCTGACATGTAAATAATTTCACAGGGCAGTTCGGACCTCTCACTCTAATCATGCGTACAACACCAGTGTAAATGGTCTATTATACAATGAAAAATTCATTGCAAATTGATCGTACTATAGTTAGGATACAGTGTCAGCCCTCTCTTAACCATCTATGCAGTTTGGATACAATTTCCAATTTCACAAACAATTCTATAATCAATTTAAAATGTTACAAATACAAATAGAAGTATATGCAAGTATATTTCATATAACATTAAATATATTTGTTCAAATTTGTAAACTCAATGAAATGAAATGAAAACAGTGCTCTCGAAGAATTGTAAGCTGAATGCAGAATTAAAACTATATGTTTAGTATCACAGCATTTTCAGTATACAGTCAAATGTCATTATAACAATATGTACAATAATATTCTACCTAGAAATGCAAAACTAGTAGAAAATGTTGGTCAGCATAAATCAGTTCCCGTAGCTTACTGCAATCGCTCATTCAGATTCCGAGTAATTTTGATATGACACCGCACGGACAGCACAAAATGCAAAATTCAGATTTCGCGCAGTCCGTTTCACGTGTTATACTGAAATTCCACTGTATATTGCAAAATAAAACTGCAATATAACACTAGTCATTCTTCCTTAGTCAGCTGCTACAAGACAGCATTCTTTGCAAGTTTCAGAACACAAAGGTTTCGTCTAAATTTTATACAAAAACGCATTTTATAAAAATGTCATGCCGTAAATGCCCTGAAATATACCGACATTTAAAAATATTCGAGTTTTTCACATCTTTTAGAGTACCTAGTTAGCTACAGTGAAAAACTTAATTATGTACACATTTATATCGTAAAATTAAAATTATCATCTATCTAATTATGACTAAACACAAAAGAAAACAATGCATGGTTGCTACACTGACGTCTGCGGAATAAGTTAGTGTATATAAATACTGTGCCATCTACAACGAATTCGAAGTTATTTATATTTTATATATGTACAAGTGGAAGGACAGAACTATCAACTACTCTATTATCAGGAGTACGTTCGCTAATTTACACTGAAGTTAGAGTTTTCTAAAACGAGTAAATTTTTTATGAACGATTTTGATTTTTGTGTAATTCGTAATGTCAAAAACTACTAACCACGTGACTATAAATAACTAAAGGCAGTACAGCTAACACGCGTTAAGTTGGGACTGGACCTGCGCATACTTTGACTTATAAATTAATTTCTTTTCCGTTTATATCAATTTTAGATACTGACAGAGTTATAATAATGGACCTTTTACATCAAAAGAGAGAGAGATAGACAAAAATGACATATATGTGGTGCGTAGTAGTTTGTTTGCACATTGAGGAGGCCAAATATATTTCAAAGAAAATTTAAAATGGCGGAAAATTAAAACGTAACTATATTAAATAAATTCACATAAAGCGTCTGTGATGAATATTTTAAAACAAGACGCGAAATAAACACCACAAAAGAGTGACAGATAATTGCGTAGTTGCCAGTTATTATTAAGAAAGGTATAAACAAGAATAAAACTGTTGTTTCCTTTTTTTAATAAACTGTCATGCCTTACTAATAATTTCTTTATAATCAAAGTTAAAATAATTTAAGTTTCAGTGTTGTTAAAATATTTTTTATCGCAAATAAATGCTTGTTCTTTTAATCATTTTACTTGACAACATGGTGCCTCATGTCTAATTCATAAGAATATCACTACGTGGCGCATTAAAAAATGACGTCACGATGCAATAAATATATAAAAGGTCCAGCAGGCTAATACACAGACTAGGTAAATGTTTTAAAATTAGGGCTCGGAAGTAAGTTTTTGTAGTAAAATGTGTCGTTAGTTGTCGTGCATGTCACATTGAAAAATTAACGAATATTTCAAGGAATTTGTGATTACATAGATTTGTAAGTCGTTGGAGTGTTTCATGTTTGGTCTAGGGTTGCCAGACCTATATTTAATAGTCTTCTTTATTTAACGAAAATATTCTATCTTTCTAAACTATAGAAGCAAAATCTTCTATATTTCGGCGTTTCAGAATAATATTAGAATAATAATATATTTTGATTTTTGTCACCACGCGGCGTATAATTTTGAAGAAGGCAGATTTGCCCAATATTTTTAAAATACTCTCTTATTTTAAGCATGCCGGCTATTTCCGCTTTTGTAGAACGGGTATTTTATAATATTCGCGACTCAAATTTACCCGTAGCCACCATGCGGCAAACTTGCGAACCCTCCGAATTGGTAATGGCAGGTAATCACACATCAGAAAATTACCAACTAAGTCGGCCATCTTAAATGAACGCAGTGCCTCTATAGGATTTTCAGTCGCCAATAGGGCGCGAGCAGACACGTGACTCGAGGGACCTTGACGTGCTTAGAATCAGCTGACAAGAACAATGTCATATTGACAAACGAATGTTTTGACTTATTTTGATTTTTAATTGCTAAAATATCATTTTTATATTTTGCGTTCATAATGAACTAGTTTCGATACGCAATTTTTTGTTTTAGAAGACGGTTGGTACTAGATGACGTTTCTTTAATCCATTTTTATCTAATTTATTTTTAGTTAATTGACAATTCATTTTAATAATATAACGTCGAATTTATTATTATTTTTTATTTAGGGAAGATTATTTACATGAAAATGTACAAATGGTGACAAATATAATCACAAATTGAGTAAGTAAATGTTAATTTTAAAAGGCGCAAAATATAAAAAATAGTATAAAGAACTCATTTTATAAGACTTTCTTTCGAAAAAAACATGTCTTATAAAACACGTTCTTTAATATACTATTTTAATTTCATGTGTTTTACTGCCTAAAAATTATAAAATATTAACATTTTAGCAATTCAACATCAAAATAAGTGAAAACATTGGTCTTGTCAAATTGACAATGTTCTTGTCAAAATGACATGCGCACACAAATCAGCTGATCCCAAGCAAGTCAAGGTCGCTCAAGTCATGTGAGTGCTCACGCCCTATAGGGAACAAGTGGACGATTCCAGAAATCGGTGTTTGACAGAATTAATTAGGGCAGACCTACTAATAACAATTAATTTTGAAAGGAATTGCTTATTTTTTTTTACTTTGTCAAAGAAAATAAAATAGTTTTGGCAGATATGAGGAAAAGTTCAAAGTATGGCTTTTAAAGTATTTTATCTTATTATATTTTATTTGTTGAGTTGGATTTAAAATAATGTTTAATCGTTATTATTTTAGTTCTTTTTCTTTTCATTTATCTGAATAATTATACATATTTATTTGAATCTTCTATATATTTTGTGAAACTTCTATATTTTCATATATAATACCACGACTCCGATGGAGGAGTGGTATTCTAAAATAATACGTTGAGTATATCAACATAATATATTCTGATAATACTGAACACACAAGTGGTACTCGTTTGATTATACAATGAATAAATTTGATAACAAAAATAAAATAAAATTTTTGACGTCTGCCGATAAATAAAACGTGTTTACTGTGACGATATTGCATTTGGGACCCAGTGAATATACAAAAGAGGTTATACCACATCGTCAAGGGTATATTCGCTTATCAATACATGGTAACTAAGTAAAATTCTTAAATGCCATTGGCTGAATTAATTATGAATTATATAATCAAGTTAATTAATCTATTTTCGACATTTTGATTTCTGGCAACCCCTAATTTGATTATTTACGAGGGTTACAGAGTCCAACAGAACTATTATTTGTCCTACATTAAATTCTAGCCCCTCCTTTGTCCGATTTAAAACCACGATTAATGTCCATCTCTGAAAAGTTACAGATGTTATATTAAGCATTGAAACTCAATATTATGTTAAAAAAATTAACTTTTCTGCGCACTAATTTCATGTTTTTATATAATATTTTACATAAAATAAGAGTCCATTCAAAAAAATTGCATTTTAAATCTTTTACCTTATCTGAATACCGCCCCAATAGCATATTATAATTACTATAACATTTCAACTTTAGGTACGAATTTTAGGTTCTGCGCATTCAAAATCAGTCTCAACTAAACGCATCTTGATTCAGCTTCTACACATGTCGAGTAAAACTAGTTATGGTAAAGACAGAGTAAACCCTAAAATTTCCAAACGCGCCCATCTAACTGAAAGTTAATTTTCGAACGTAGTCCTGTGCGGGGTGTGTACGTCCCAGTCAGAGTACCATTAGCAACCAGCCATCTAACGAAAAACACATTTATATACAAACGCTCAGTATTCAGTGTTCATCTCGCTCAACCCACCCACCATAGAATCAAATCACAACATTGTGAATAGAATAAATAGACACAATAATAAATTACAGGGCAGATGGATTCAGCAAAATCCGTAACATAGTTGTAATGCATGACATGACGCGATGGGCGATGAAATGATATTAAATATTCGAAGCGGATGATTGAAAATCAGTCTGTTTGGAGAGAAACACGTTTATAATATAGCGTGAGCAACTCGAGGCGTTAGTCTAGAATCTAATGAACAATCGTGGTTTTTCACTGGAATTGTAGTCCAGTCACTTTATACAAAAAGGCCAATCGTCTAAAAAAAATTCTTCATGATTATCTTTGTATCGCTATAAGAAATACTGTGTAAAAAGTCCATTGCAAAATCGAGCCGGCAAAAAAAATATCCAATGTCAAAGATTGCACAATCAGTTTTTCTCATATATCTCTTCAAATATTGGTTTTTGGTGAATTTTGGTTATTATAAAATTTGTTTATTATCAAATTCTACACAAAAAATATTCTATACAAAATTTACGTGGGACCAATAGTTTTCGAGATATGATGCTGCGAAAACTTGAACGTTGCGATATATTTGTTTCCGCACCATCATTTTATAGTGCATCCTTGCTTGAGAAATAATGTATAGGTAGGTACTAGATATAGGCAAAAATGTAAATTTTGTAATTTTTAATACGGGATTTTGGTTTGCACCTCTTTAAGATACGTTTTTGTTTTTATATTCTTTCGAATTGTGATGCTCAAATTATTATATCATTGTTGGATATCGAGTTATGTCAAAGTGTTAATTTTTATATGGACGCCATGTTGGAAAATAATTTTTCTTTTAGATTTCCAGCAATGTGTAACTTAAATATGTTATATTCATTTGTTTTAAACAGCGAAAATACAACAATTATTAAATTTGAATGTTAAAATCAATGCCTTCATATTGTCTGTATGCACCACCAGACAGGGGGGGGGGGGGCTCGAGAAAGCCAGTGGAGGGGCTAAAGCCCCCAGCCTCCGAAATTCCAATAAATTTAGTTTAAATTGGTACATAAAATACTAAATTATATTTTTTGTTTGTTCTAAACTTTCGTACTAATCCGTGTTTCATTTTTTAAAAGCCCCTCTTCCAAAAAAATTTTGGATACAGGCCTGATGAAGAAAAATTATAATAAACCCCTCCCCGCCCATTTCTTAAAATTTCGAAGCCCCCCACGAGAAAAAATCCTGGCTACGGCCGCAATCCAATATAAAATTTTCCCTCTAGTGGTGCAAATCAGTACTACGAAAAGCAATCATACAAGCGCCATATTGAATAAGTGACAGCTGAGTGAGTTGTATAATAATTAAATTTTTTACCAGTTTCAGGATATTATTCCATTGTTTACATCTACAAAAGTAGGCTGGTAACTAAGTAATAACTGTATCTGTATGGTAATATTATTACCATACTGACTTGTCAACAACGGTTTACAAAATGAAATTAAAATAAAATAAAAATATAATGCTCTTCATTAATACATACAGATAACGTTAGCCTGTCGTTCTAAATACGGTCTACTTTATTCTATAGTAATAAACATGAGAAATAAAGCACATAATTTGAATATTTGTCTTATTGACATATGTCAAAATAATTGTTCTGTTAACCAAAGCAATCTGAAAGTAGCATTAATCAATCTGAAAGTAGCATTAATGAGAAAATTTCAAAAAAATGATTTATCAATATTGTCATAATTTTCTGAAACCGATAAACTATTGAACAAACCACGGATGTTATTAATCATAACAAGCCTTAGATGTCTTAAAATCCTCGCTCTACGAGCTCGGATTTCAAACTTACATTTGCGGCAGTTATGATGTGCATAACATTCCTAGGAATGTTAATAGCTATAACTTGTCGCCTTCATATAAATCAGTTTTTAATAAGTCTGTATCCACAGTCAACGAAACACAGTGAACAATGTGAACTGTCATATGTCAAACCCACGGCGGCCATCTTGCTTCGAAAATCAGCGCCTCTATCGTTAATTTCGATTGCGAATAGTAGAGCATGCACCTGGCTCCAAATTTTCTCAGTCCCATATTTCGAAAACTATTCGTCCCACGTAAATTTTATATAGAACCTTTTTTGTGTAGATTTTGATAATAAACAAATTTTATAATAACCAAAATTCACGTAAAACAAATACTTCACGAGATATTTGAGAAAAACTTATTTTCGCGATCTTTGATCTTGATTAATTTTTTTGCCGATACAATTTTGTAATGAACTTATTACACAGTTGATTTTATTTAGAAGATTGATGCTAAAATGACTGGACTATTGTATGTTTAAATAAATAATTACAAAAGTGTATATTTGTTTAATGACAGTGATGCAGCTAAGGCCTACATATCATGATTAAGAACTTAAATCATAACAAACTAAATCGAATGACGATCATAGTAGAGATGACAATGATTATTATTGTTAAGTACTGGACCTTAGCGAAACATCGGCAATTGGACTATAATATTTTGAATTTAAATAAACTCTATTGCTGTTATATACGAGATCAAGTATGCTACATCGACGGCAGTAACATACCACATATCCATTGTAAAATAATATTTCTAAAAAAATCAAGAAAACATAATGGCACTGTCATACAAACTGCTGTATAAGACGAAACGAATTACCTAATTTAACACACAAAGAACAAACGCATGGCAGTGCATCCCTACAATAATTAATCACTAAATTTAAATTGTTTTATTTTCCTGGCAGTCATTGGCAGTGTTTGTTGCAAACTATTAGTTACGACCGAACTACCTTTGTTGATTTGTTACGTTTATCTTAAGAATACGTTCAGTTAGCGGTTGGGACTAACTGTATTAAGCTACAATGTTAAAACTAGACATTTTATTATACAAATCATGATTAAACAAACTTCTACTATAAATGCCGTCATCTTTTCTTCATTTCCGTCGTTAATGGGGAAGTTTAGTTTACTTTTCTCAATAATATAGTACAAATTACAAGTCGTAAACATAATTAAAATGTTGCCACAATTATTTTCAATAATTTTATTTAGTTTAAAGTTTAAACGTAATTCTCAAACCCATATAAAAACCGTGACAACGTCAACCAGACTGAATTATTTTAAAAACACGATTGTATAAAATAAAATATTTTGTATAATTTTTTCTACGTCCGTTAAACAGTGCCCTTTTTTTCGTTAAAATATGTTTGTAAAGTATTTTTGTATACTACGAAATCAACACTTTTTTAACGCAAACGGGTGAAAAAATAAAACGCTGTGGCATTTTTTCACGCTTTTATTGTAGACGAAGAAAAAATTGTAAATGCAACTAGTGATTTAAGTTTTTTTTTAAGTGATAACTTCTTATGAGAAGAATTTAACGCTTTGCACCAAACATAACCTTTCTTTTGATCTATTTTACGTACTCGTCAATCTATAAACATCTGATTTTTGTTTGTTTATAAGTTGTTTAGTGTCTTATTATTGATATATTTTTTTTTAATATTTGCGGATACACCTGTAGACACACAAATGCAATTTGCACATAGTGCATCTAGCAATATTGCTTAGATGTAATGGTTGCTATGGTTACGGCAATACAAACAAAGAACTGCCATCAGCCATTCATAATACAAATTCAACGATGTAAACGTCGTAAATATCATTTGATAATTATATTAGTTGTTCCAATCACATTTTTAGGTTCTAGACTTATTTTAATGCTAAATAATTCGGAATAGAAAGCTAGGTTATAACCCTGAATGACAGATGACAATGGGAGGGGGTTTGTTTGTATCGAGAAGTTCTATCTCTCTCTCTTACGTGTGACATCAATTCGTCGTAAATATGATTTAATAATTATATTAGTTGTTCCAATCACATCTTTAGATTCTAGACTTATTTTAATGCAAAATAATTCGGAATAGAAAGCTAGGTTATAACCCTGAATGACAGATGACAATGGGAGGGGGTTTGTTTGTATCGAGATGTTCTATCTCTCTCTTGCGTGTGACATCAATTCTGTGTCTAATACAATAAAGTTATCACTTCTGTCGGGCGTTCCGGGACGCACAAAGTTACACTTTACTCACTTGTTACATAAATAATTTTTTACGCATAAAAATAAAATGCTATGATATTTTTTCACTTTTATTGTAGACGTAGAAAAAAAATGTCTGCAACTCGTGATTTAAGTACATCTCTTTCTCGTAAAAAAGGTACACTTTACTCACTTGTTACATAAATAACTATTTAATAAATTAAAAACGCTAAACTTCCTCATTGTTACTTAAAATCTCGTTTATAATTAGTTTTTTGGGTATAATAATGAAAACAAAACAAATACAATAATATATACACAATAATAAAGATAAAAAGCGCGTTTGTAAATAGATTTTAAAATGCCGAATACGTGATCGCAAGTCTGTGTAATCATGAGTGATATAAGAAAATAAAACAAAAACATAAGTAGAAAAACACGAAACGGAAATAAAATATACATTAAAATTGTGCTAAATCTAAAAGTTCTGTTGCTCGATAGCATTTCACTGTTTGGCAGTGGCGCGCAAGCTGGTTGTTTCCAACGGTCATCCAAGTTGTATCCGTCATGGTCCTAACCTAACTTACCTAGTTTACAATACATACATTCCTAACTGTACAAATACATGAAAGACTGCACACGATGCAAAATATACACTCTGTGCGAAAATGGCTTCACAGCCATTTCGTTTCTCTACACTTTCTTTCCGTAGCTTTTCCAATTACACATTGTACAACTGTGGGGCCCAATTTCATGTAACCAGATTGTACCTAGCTGTAACATTTTGCATATATCGCTCAAAATCAACCCAACATCACAAGTCAATGCCAAACTGATCTTGAGATGTGTCTACAGAAAAAGATACCAAAAAGATACATTCATAATTTAGCTAATACGTAAAATGTAAAAGTAGCAGTCTAGATGAGATCTGCAACAGAAAAACAAAAACTGGCACAACTTTTATGACTTTTGATGAGCTCACGTTATGTAAATCTCGAAGACTTCTTTCTAGAACAAATAAATTTGTAATGTCATGATTATTTCCTGGAGCACCTTGACCAGTTACTGCTACCAAATAATATTTCCAGTGCAGTAAAACTTGGTGCGGGAAATAAATCATACATTCTGATTACATGTAGCCACTATTTACGAGAGTCTTTCAGAGTCACTTTGAACGAATTATCACGAGTTAGTTGCGATGGGAACGCGTTTGCGGCGGTGTTTCTGTGTTGCTGTGTGCGGGGCATCCGCGCTGGAAGTGGAGGATGTCTTCTGCGGGAACAATGTACTCCGCAGTGCGTCCATGGCTGACGGTTGTAGTGTAGGGATAGACACAGTCCGGGTGCTTGTAGATTCCGATTCCAGCACCCATTCGTCTGGTACGCTAAGGAGGAATTAAATATACATTTAAAATGTAATAAACCATAAGCTTTTAAGGTGAAATGAAACATCATGTAACTGTTTTTCAAAGTATAATAAAATTCTTGGTCTTATGAGAATAGGGTTTTCCACAATTTTTTGATTTTATTATGTTAATGTAGAGATAAAAATATTAGACCCATATTTTTTTATTTTGCATAAAAATGTATAAAACGGGAGAAAATACAAAAGAAGTTTGCAACGTCATCACATGACGTCACAACCCCAGCTATAGCTACTAGATAAATTGCAGCTGACTCGTCCACCATTTTGAAGCTACTTAAATCATACAATATCAGTGTTACAGTATTTGTGCAAATCATTTGAGAAATGGTTATAATTTTTCTAGGTACTTATGGAACACATACGTTTTTTTCTTGTTTTATTATTTTAAATAAATATAATATGGCAAATATCGAAGTCATATTTAATTACAAAAAATATATTATAAGAAATGCTATGAGATAAAAATAGTTGTGTCAAGTGAATTGAGCTACAAAAATGTACCGCGGGAAAATATAAAAGTAACCACACATAACCTGCATTGACTTACATCCACGTGTGATCCACGATCCATGTCAACTGGACGGTTACTAATTCAATACGTGTGTTTGCTTTTATTTGTATGCTTAATTAAATGTTTAAACAGTTTTCTTGTAAAACCCAGGTATGCGCACAAACGCCATCAAATGAAACACTTCGTTGTGTGTCCTCGTTAGGGTTCTGACGTCACTTGGCGGCCGTTTTAAACAGAATCATTTTTCAATTTAAATTCATTTAAAAATAATATATAATTTATCATTACTTTTATTTTATATTAATTTGCTGTATGCTGAAAATTATATACATTACTTATTTCTTCAAAAGCCGTTGCCTAGTAAAACCCTATTATAATATTAAATAAAAAATATGGACGCAGTAATATATATATATATATATATATATATATATATATATATATATATATATATATATATATATATATATTTCATTCATTAAAATTAGAATTAAATACAGAATGATTGAAGCCCATGCTTTTGGAATTTAATTCAATGAGCTTTTAAATATTTAAACTTTATTAAAAACGACTAATATTATAAAACAAGTTATTTTCCACATCTTTGTGTGTTCAAATAGATTACCTCCTATCAATGGCGTAACCAGGAAGTCTTCCCGGAGAGCGTCTTTAAAGGGTGGTAGGGGGATTGGATATAAAAATCATTTTTTACCTTCCGCCTTTAGGTACGGAAGGTATTTTCTTTCATCAAAAAATCCGATGATGAGTTTTTAATGGAATAAGCACGTTTTAGGGTCCCTAGAATACGATTTTACTATTTTTACGAAGATGTCTGTATGTGTGTGTGTAACAAAAATTTCGTCTGCGATAACACTAATTTTACATTTTCAAAAATTATAATTCTTTCGTATTATTCTTCGTTACATCCATATGAAGACTTGATTAGATTTTGGCTACAATTGGCCAAATGAATATAGAGTTAAAAACATTATAAAGAAATTAAATTTCATAAAGTAGGAAGCTGTCGAAACAACTCTTATATTAAGAAAATTCTGATTGAAAGATGTCAGTGTCAAATGCAATTGACATAGAATGTCTGCCTTATAATTTTACTGGAAATGTAGAATCTTTTGCTAGAAACTTTCTGTATGAACTTTGTATAAAATACATACAACTGCCGGAAGGTAATGTACAAGAAATAGAATTTTATGCAAGGAACTTTCTGCATGAAATTTGTACAAAATACATAGACCTGACGCAACTGACGGAAGATAATGTGCTGGCTACATCAGATTTTTAAATGTTATTTTCCATTTTGCAACGTGTTATCTTTATACAGGATGCATGCATATTTGCGATTGTTATATTATAACACTCGCATTTGTTTAGCCCCGCCCTCTCTTTGTAGTGCTTCTATTTTCATTTTATTACACATTTTATACTCACGTACACATGTACGACTGACATAAAAAAAAATTGAAAAAGGCCAAATCTTCCCATTGTATTTTAAAAAATTGACTTCTTGTGTTTTGGTAACAAAAAGGAATAAAAACTACGAATGACATTTTTACTCAAAATGTTTTGACGAAAAAGCTGTTAAAATATAGGGAATAATTTGTTGTATGTGTAACTGAATGAACTTGATGAACTGATGAGCTATGAGGAAAAAATTAAGTGTAGAAAATATGACACCTTATCCTTATATGAATTATGATTATTAGAGAAACAACGTGAATTCGTAAAACAAGATTTAGTTTTAGCGATACTTACATGTCGGGAGGATGCCAACGAAGCAGCACTTTCCTGCTGCCATCTGGTTCGACACGTCGGGCCATCACGCGTGAATGTAACGTCACAGCGTCTCCTGGAGCCTTATTGCAAGCTTCGCCCCCTGTCCTTAACTCAGTCATGGTTACCAGGCGGTGTTGCAAGCCCTCCATTATTCCGTTGTCGAAGAAATCAAACATACGCGCTATAAAAAAAAAATATTAGTAAATATATCCATAAGATATAATTGAATGGTAGGCACGGTGTAAAAATACTATAGATGTGCCAACATCGTAAATGTGTCTAAGTCCTGAGAAATGTCCCCGGTACATAGGGTTCAGTCCCGGGAATTCTCAAGCCGAGAATTCCCGGAAAATCGTTGGGCTTTGTTCCCGGGAAATAAAGCTCGAGAAAAGTCGAGAACTCGAGAAATCATATTTGAGTCTAAAAGATTGTAAAAGAAGACTAATTTGCCTGTGCCGTTTGGTTTATAAACGCGCGGCGCGGAGCGGCAATTTTGGTTTATGTGAGAGATTTTGATATTTTTGTTTATTAAGAAAAGCTAATTTTGGTTCCTAATGTTTATTTGAAAGAGATTTTGTTATGTGTTTAGATTTTGTTTTTAAGAGAAAATAATTTTAGTTCCTAATGTTCCTAAGAAAGAGATTGTTATTTTTTGTTTAGATTTTGTTTTTAAGAGACGATAATTTAGTTAGTTTCTATGAAAGTTAAAACTGTCAATAAAGGTTTTATGATTACTTTGATACTTTTATTTGAGAGAGAAAACCACTTAATTTGTTGATTTATAACAAGATATTTTTTATGATACATATTTTTAATTTTGGGACGACATTTTTCATTATTTGAACTGAAAAGATTTGCAAAAAATACGTAAATGTTAATTTCCCGACAACCCGAGAAGACCCGAGAAATTACCCTCGAGAATTCTCGAGATCCGAGAAATTGATAAGCTCGAGAAGTCATGCACCCTCCGGCACATAATCGATGATTTTTTAAATAAAATCATGAAATACATCTCATTTAATAAATATAGTTATACAAAATAATTTGTAATATGCGACTTTGCATTCATAAATTTACTAATAAAATTTCGTGGCTGTATACACTGTCTAAATTTGTGACGTCATAGCTTCATATAAAGACGTGAGTTTCGTTTTTGCCGTTGTAGACATAAAACAGTAATCTAACCTAAAATATACAAGAGAAAATATTATTATTATTGTGTATTTCTTTAAAAGTGCTAATGTAGTAAGGTATGCAAATAAAACATTTTTTATATTTTGCGTTCATAATGAAGTCATTACGATACACAATTGCGTATCGTAATGACCTTCATTTCGATACGCAATTTTTTGTTTTAGACGGTTGGTACTAGATGACGTTTCTTTAACCCATTTTTACCTAATTTATTTTTAGTTAATTGACAATTCATTTTAATAATATAATGTCGAATTTTTTTTTTTTTTCGGAAGATTATTTACATGAAAATGTACAAATGGTTACAGATATAATCACAAATTGAGTACGTAAATGTTATTGTAGAAGGCGCAAAATATAAAAAATAGTATAAAGAACTCATTTTATAAGACTTTCTTTCGCACTTGTCAATTAGAAAACTCGCTACCGCTCGTTTTCTAAATTTTGACGCGTGCGAAAAAAACATGTCTTATAAAACACGTTCTTTAATATACTATTATTAAATAAATACCAAACTAAACAATCATAGATTCAAACTAACCCAGTAGAGCTCGACTGTCGTTATCCGTGAAGCTGTGACGTCAGCTTTGAAATATTTTAAATTAAAGGCAACTATTAAAAAATAATATCTCTGATTCTAAAGACTTATAAGGTGCAAAACATACACCTACATATTCAATTTGATCTATTCTTTCAATAAAAAAAATTAAATCAGAAAATGTGAGGAGTATTAGGGAATTGTCACAACTATAGTATTTATTTAAACTCCGTGAAGTTGAGACTTACCCGACCACGGTTGTCTTCGATACCGAAGCTTCTTCCCGTTGCGTTTGAAGAGTTTTGTGGTCCCAGATTCAAATGACTTTCGTGTACTACCGTTTGATCCATTCTCAGACGAGTTGAAGTGACTGTTAACGTGCTTCTCCAGTGTTTGCTGTAAATATTTAACAATTAATAACGTTTTAATGAGATGAAATGTGTTGAGAATCATACCTGTGAGCTAAACCGGCATCCGCAACCATCCACGATACACCTGAATGGTTTGTTGCCGGCATGGCCCAGAACATGTCGTTCTAACCACGAACGGGAGCACGACGTACGGCCATGCACCTTGCAGCCCACCCACAAGCACACATAGTGTTCTTGTGTTGCTTGCGATATCACATGTTTTATCTGCAAATGCAATTTAATTAGAGCGTTTTAAAAATTCTTTATAGCTGTTTCAAATATCGAAGTACTTATTTCCAGATTAATTCATTTTGTTGGCCTTTATTCGTGCAAGAGTTTTTGAATACATTGTTCTCAAATGGCAACACTTATTCTTCTAGTTACAATAACATAAAGCTGAATAATTGAATGATGCAGTCATTGACTGTGAAGTATGATATTTTTATTATTTACCTTTTGAAGGCATAATAATTATTTCTATTTGGGAATTCATCGACTGGATAATTGTAATAATGGGAAACTTGGAGAAAAAGTCTTGAAAAATTTGTGAATTTTTTTTATTACACAAACCGACGTTTCGGCAGCAAATCTGCCTATTATTTTTTTTTATTATTTATTATCTGCCCAAAAAATCCATTAGGGTTTTTATACCATTTTTTTTTGTAAGAAGAATATGGAGTAAGCATTTTAGTGCAAACACGACTTAAAAAAATTACGTAATATGTGAGATATGAAGTTCAGAATTTGGCGTGTGACGTTTCATTTCTTCACGAACAGTCGAGCCTGCGTCTCCTTTTTTTCAGTCAGAGGACCAATCAAATTGTTTAGGACATGAAACGTCACGGAATCTTTAAGTTGCTTGTAGTTTACGCATTTTTTATTTTCACTTTATTACATAACTACATAAGGTATAAGGTAGTTTTCAATATGGTAATGGCATAGTACCCCAATATAGAACTGGGCCTCGATTTGAAATTCTGTCAGAATTGAGATTCCCCCCACTATTTTCCCGGATAGATTTCAAATTCTACTACAGTAGAATTTGTAGTGGGGAAAATCTAATGGGGTCCGGTACTCATTTTTCCAATTATTTTTTTTAAGCATTTAATAAAATGATGAATTTTAACGTTTGTTACACTTTCCAAATGTGTACAGTTTTTGAAATATATATATTTTTTAAATTTAATTAATTTTGTGTGACGTCATCTGTAATTTTACTTCGCCTACTGACTATACCTTGTTCCATTTAAGCCATTCAGTATTGCGGAGCATAGGGAATAGTTTTGACCTCTCTGATTGGCTGAAATTAGAGACAAGCACCAGGTTTTCCCAATGTAATTCCGGCTACTTCAGATTTGCGCTGTTGCCAGTGCCATCTACTGAATGGCTTAAATGGAGCAGAGCATAAAGTTGTTTATATCTGTCAATGTCATTAATTCTGCCAAAAATTGATATCAAGGAGGGTTAACATGTGACAGCTGTCACTTTCAAAGGAAAAATCTGTTGTTATAAAGATTTTAAATAAATATGTTTTATTTTAATAAAACTGATAAATGTTTCATACATTTTCATGTAAAATAGAACGACATATAAATAAATGGACTTTATTTTCAGAAGTTATGAATAATATAAAATTATATTCTTTTCGCTTGGTACACTGATACAAAAATACAGTTGTGACGTCATATCATTATAATGCTAATCTTTTTTATTAAAATTATGAATGAAAAGTTTTATATTTTAAAAATATTTTGGTACAAATTCATTTAAAATGAGTCATTTTCATATGATAAAATATATGCAACTTTTTTTTAGTATGGACCCCATTCTGACAAATTGAAATATGACAGAATTTAATCTTACACAATCGAGGCCCTGGTACAATAATTCGAAAGAATACACAACCCTTATTTTTTAAAATCGATTAATTATTTACAGTTACCTGAAAAAAGATATTAAAGTAGGCTGTGCCTAACGTACCGAGAAAAAAACCGCAGTCTGATCCTAACTTCAGTTATGTCGTCTCATTTGAGATGACAGAAATGGTATATTTCTTTAAAGTTAACGCACAAAACTCGGGTCGAGTTTTCCAAGCGTGACTTTTGTGCGTTGGGTTAGATTATTGTTGTTTAAAGAAATATAATAGCCAAAATATACTATTTATGTACGAAGCAGATTGGTACACCCAGCAATGGGTAATATGCCGTGATGTGACGATATATTTATTTATTTATTTATTTAGAATGTAAAACATCGCTAAGTCAACGAAGATTTGACAATCTGGCCGCGTTTCAGACGTCACAATGGAGTCCTGCACCATAACAAAAAATAATGAAATTGACACTTTATACTTAAAGTATTGCTCAACAAATAGGGAATAAGATGAAAAAAAAAAAAAATTAATAATTAGGTACTTTGCGAAATATTTGAGGTTTATTGTCAATGTCACTATAGCTACTAGATAAATTACAACTGAGTCGTCCACCATTGTGGAGCCACTTAAATCATTCAATATCAATGTTACAGTATTATTAATCATAGAAATTATCCATAACAACGGGTTGTTCTGCTCCAAATTGTGCAAATTATTTGAGAAATGGTTATAATTTTTTACAGGTACTTATGCAATTCATATATTTTTCTCTAATCTTAAAAATCTTAACGATCCGTATTTTTTCTTGTTTTATTATTTTAAATAAGTATAAAATGGCAAATATGGAAGTTATATTTATTATTATATGAAAAATAATTAGTACATAAACTTATCAGAAATGCACTTTTATTTCGTAATTTACTGCATTGATTTTGGCACCAATATGGCGGACGAGTCAGTTATGTATTATCTAGTAGTTTAAGTGTCACTGTGACGTCACATTAGTGCTACCTTTCTCTCGCTGCCTACTATAGAGCTTGTGCGAGAGAAAGATATAGCAATAGGTGTCGCCATGACGTCACGTTGACTTTAAAAATCAAATGCAGTCGACCTAAAAACAATTAAGACTTTTTAATACTACGAATTGCTTAAAAATTAAAAGACCTTTCATTTAAAATAATAAAAAAAATCAGGACCCCATTAAAGTAGGGAGCTGACTATGGCCCCTTTGTCGGGTTATTAGGTTCAGCGTGAAAATTTGGAAAAGAAGTATACTGACGTCACAATGGCTCGAGCCAGAACGTGATGGACAAAGACAGATAATATACCACGGCGGTAGAAATTGTAAACAGAAGCCATCCTGACGTCATATTATCCATTCTTCAAAACATTCAGTTGCAAATAACTCATTATAAAATCATGTTTAATTTTTATTTATGGTCACACATTTTATAAGTCTTGAATTTGCTTCATATAGATAGGTATATGGTTCCAAATCAAAGCACAATACTCAAGACTCGAACGGATACAAGAATAATACAGTGAAAAATTGGTAGATAAGTTAGTAAAATTACGAGTTACGAGTAGCAGTAGGTGATCATTTTAAATAAATAAATAAATATATCATCACGGCTTATTACCCATTGCTGGGTGTGCCAATCTGCTTGTACACAGATATCGGTAATGATGAAATATTTGCACCGTGCGGGCGCTTATCAGGCGTCATCTCACGGGCACTCATTGCTGGCGTGGAGAGTGCACCACAGGGGTCAATTTTGTGCCATTTAAAATTGGAAATATTTGGCGTCGGTCGGGATCGAACCCGGTTCCCCAGATTCGCGACCTGACACTCAGGCAGGCGGCCACGAGACCCTTATAAAATAAGTTGTCATACCTGAAGGTGTTCGAGTAAGGCCCCACTGGTGTCAAACTGCGCCTGGCACTCAGCCCAACGACACACTCCCGAGTCGCCGGGTTCGGAACGCCGATTCTGCTGTTTAGCCGGGAAGCGGATGGTTTTGGGTTGCGACAAGATGGGCGACTTCTGCGGCTCTACGTCTGTCGAAGAAGATACCGCAGTAGTGGACACCGTGAGCGCATCCCTCACCGAGACTCCGCTGTCCGAGTCCCCGGGGGTGGATGCTTCTGAATTTGTACTATTCCCGCTCCCTCCGCTGCTATCAGCCGGCGGTGAGGGGGCGGGTGTGAGCGGCGAGGAAGGAGGCGACTTCTTCGGGGGCGGAACCAGCGGTTGTGGCGTCGGCTTGGACTTGGCCACGACCGCCGGCACCGTAGGCAGTGCGGTCTCGACACTTAGTGAAGTTACATTGTGGTTTACGTTAGACCCGTTCAGTTTGGAAGGCATGTTGTTGAGTTTGACAATAGGCACTACCGTGGAGCTGACCTTCAGGTTGAGATTGTGATTCTGCAGGTACGCCACCACGTCCGTCTTGCTGCGAGATGTGGTTCGCGGCACGGCGATCACCTGGGAAATCTTCTTCGTCTTGGTGTCCAGCATGACTTTCTTCATCGGCGTCGTCACCGTCAGCGAACGCACGTCCAGCTTCCCGTACAGGTCTGCTGGGAGCTTGCTGCACCGGCTACCCAGTATCACCTGACACACAACAGTAACAATTTTTAATTCCTCGAAGTCGAACATACCCCTAACCTTAACTATCTTTACAGGGGGTGAGCTTAAGACGCTAACGGTGTAACCAGTGGCGTACACATTAACCATTTCTTTCTTTCTACTGACAAAATGCATTCATAATGACGAAATCTTAGTTTGTTAGCTTAAAATTTAGCTCTTATTTAGGATAAACAAAGTGATATAGTATAAAAATTTATAATTATTAGGCAAAGACAAGAAGAAAGGTTGTCCCTAAGATTAACTGAAGTATAGACTTATAATGACATAAAATTTCGGAGAAAAACTAAACTCAGACAGATACAAGAAATAATGACCCGAATTTACAGACTAGTTTTTTAAGATCTTTATGGAAAAACAATCACTGGAAACGAAAAAAAGAAAAATAGTGAAAGTAGCATTGAATTTGAATTCTGTTTTTTATTTTTCGAACAGAAACATTCTATAATAGCTGTTCCTACTTTTTACAATTGAAATTCTTACAAGTCTATGGACTACTGGCAGTACTGACTACTGTATAGTTTTGTTATCTGTTAAATAATAAATTTCTTTTATATATATATATATATATATATATATATATATATATATATATATATATATATATATATATATATATATATATTTATAAGCCCATAATATTAAAGGAAGTAAAAAGCTAAAAATATCTCTCAAATGTCATTCAGTAAATTTTGAAACCTTGTTTTTCGAACTACACAGTTCATGTTTGTAACTGACAGATACATGTCACTGTCGAAGAACTAATCATTTCAAATTAATAACAGTAACGTTTTAAAAAGAAAATAGTAAATAGAACCCTAGTTATATGGAATGGATACAGTTTCCGCAATAACTAAATATGTAAGTATATATCCAGGCTGTTAATTAAAAACCGGGCCATAGGCGTTTAACATGGGAAATCAGTTTTTCCTTGTGCAAAAGTTCCCAAATGATTTTAGACAAAAGTGTTTCAAATAAAAGTTGTAGATAATTAAATTATACACAAGCATCACTAAACAGATTTTATTTTGCATGTTTAGTAACCTGTAAAATCCAAATTGAAATTCTATAAATATTGCTCATTTGTAGTGATAGCCATGGAATTTAAACAAAATTACAAAGAAATGCATATCTTTTGAACTGTCAGAAATTCACATTACTGATAATTATATTCTATCCTAAATCCTTAAAAATATTTTGTTTTTATAGTCTACATCTAAATTATTGCTTCGATTTTATTTATTTTTATTTTGTAACCTGCAAAATCGAAATTCTGACAATTCAAACGATATGCATTTCTTTGTAATTTTGTTTAAATTTCATGGCTATCACTACAAATGAGTAATATTTATAAAATTTCAAATTGCATTTTACAGGTTACTAAACATGCAAAATAAAATCTGTTTAGTAACGCTGGTGTAGAATTTAATTCTCTACAACATTTATTTTAAACATTTTTGTATAAAATTAAATGGGAAGTTTTGCGCAAGGAAAAACTGATTTCCCATGTTAAACGCCTATGGCCCGCTTTTTAATTAACACCCTGTATATATTTAAATTAATAAAAATTAAATAGCGGGAAGTTTGGTGTTGGCCACATCAGATTTTTTCTAAAATAATTTGGGAAATAACGCGTAAGAAAAAACTGTTTTCCTATGTTACCTAGGTAACGGATTTCGAGCGCCATGTGTTGTATAATTTAATGAATAATGAAATAATAAGAATTTATATACCTTTGGTCCATCGACGAGGGTGAAATACCCCGGCTGCTGCTGCTTCCCGGTGCTAGTCTTCATCTGCGCCTTGAAATACTCGGTGATCTTCCCCTGCTGGATCTTCCCGCCCATGACTATGGAGACGGCTTCCTGTATGCGGCGTGGGGCTTTCTTGGTTTGGGGCGGCGCCTCTGTGCGCTGGCGCTTCGCCCCCGGGGGGCTCCCGGGGCTGCTCCACGGCCACGGCGGGTGGTGCACCGTGTGTGGGGCCTGAGGCTGCGAGGACGAGTCCTCACTGTGGCTGGAGGCAGTGGAGAACGGAGAGCCCGGCTCGGTGATGTCGCTGGTCGTGGATCCCGTACATGAGGAGGTGGAGCAGTCTGTGCAGCTTAGAACCGCTACGCCACTAGTAACAAAAAATCAGTTGTTAATAACACAGTTAACAATAAATACACATTTTACCCATCATCATCATCACAGACATCATTTATGTTAGGATAAAGGTTCAAATATCATAGTTAAAAGGGTCAGTCTAGACCAGGGATGGCGAACCTTTACGTATCAACGTGCCATTTTTCTAAAGAAATGTTTAATGAGGTCATAGACGTGCCATCAAATAATTTTGACTTTGTGATTATTGGGAAAATATTAATAATAAATACTATAAACTCAAAACTCTTTATTTATACTCTATCCGTTTTAACTATAGAGCGTTGGGTGAGATAGGGCTTAAGATTCTAGCTCTCTGATTGGTTCAAACGTGAACCGAGTTTACACAGTAAAATAATTGACGCGAAATTTAAATTTGCTTGACAACTGTATCAATTATTTTGCCGTCTGACATAAAATATATAAATGTCAACAAAGTTAATAGTACACGATTTATTACATATTATCAATTTCTGTTCAGTTCTGTTTGTTTGTTTTTTTCGTTTATATAATTTTCATAGTGTTTTGTCGTTATATTTCGTATTACATAGTTTTCATTGTGCGCGTTTTCTTAGTTTTTAGTTAGTAGTTCGTTAGTTTTATTATTGTTCTCTTCGTTAATATTATGTTTAAAAATCCTGAACCTGGCTCTGCCAATGTTTTAAAGTATCCAAAAGAAAAGGCCCTCCGAAGCGGGCAAAAAAAGTGGCGTATAATTTATACTGCGCATATCGTGCCACGAATGCATATTCCAAATTTAAGTGTCCAAATTGTGACATCAGAACTGGGCATAGGACGATGTAATATTTGGAAAACTATAAAAGAACATGAGAAAAAAGGGTCATTCAGATCACCCCAGGAACAAAGAAATTAGTTTGGAACATTATTTTGTTCATATTTAAGGATGTATAGTTTGTACATATAATGCATATATTTTAGAGTGTAAATATTTATATTTCAAAGGTGAATTATATTTTTATTTTACGTTGTTTTCTTAAAAATTTATTTGAATAATGTAGTTTTCATTTATTCATGCCCCTTTCGCCGAAATGTAGAGAAAGGTACGGAGATTATAAGTAAGTATATGCATACATGTACGTACAAGACAAAAATACTGAAAAAATATCAATTAGAAATAATTTCTTTAAATCCAGGAATGGCGCCAAAATTTGATTTTTTTATTTAATACATGTAAAAACGGCCGCGCTCGAAACGCCATCTAGTCTATAGTTAAAACGGATAGAGTATAGTTACTACAAAAAATAGGAACATTTTGCAATGTTTCAATTTTACGCGTAATTTAAATTAAAGTAAAATTAGTGTGACTTCTGTTGTTGCAGATTAGATGACAAATAATATATGTTAGGGTTATAAGATGTTACTTTTAGCAGAATGCATGCGAAACTGGAGTCATCTGTCAAACGGTTTCTAACCGAGTCTTTAATGTTATTCATCTATGAAAATAATGACTCGCAGGCATAGGTTGATGAAAATATTGTTAAAATAGCATGAGCCAGCTTCTTCAAACAATTAAATGTGTCTGGTAACGGATTCCATGTTTCCAAAATTTTGTTATTAGCATTTTCACTTATATTACTTGTCAACCTTTCTGTTTCAATTAATTCTAACTCTTTCCTTGTTTCAATAAATTTTTGAATCCATATTGAAATAGACTGGAAATCAATCAGCTGCATTTCAAATTCTTCAATTTTCAACCAATCGAATTGGGACAAATTCAGTTTATCAAATGACATCACATCAGGGTACATAATAAACTTGAGTATTTCCGATAATTCTTTGAACTGAGAAAATCTCGCTGAAAATTTCTTGATTGAAGAATCAATCACAGAAATAAATTCTTAATTTGGTCTTCGTCTGGTTTCTCATATATTTCTAAATCGTTGATATATTTTTTCAAATTTAGAAAATACTTGTAGTTTCTTATAATAATACCGTTCCTGAAAACTTGCAGTTTAGCCTCAAAAGCGCGAATGAGATCTATCATGACGATAATTGTTTTATTTATGCCCTGAAGCTTCATGTTTAACTTATTTAAATGTTGGCATATGTCTGTAAAAAACATCAATTTTGAAAGCCACATAACATCCAACAACTGTGGGTATTCTTCAACTTTTCCCTCATTTTGCAGAAACAGTCTGATTTCTTCCAAGCAATCAACAAATCTTTGAAGTACGTTCCCGCGACTCAACCAGCGAACATTATTGTCATCAGTAAGCCATTGTACACCCAGTTGACTTTATCTGACAAAGCATCAAACTTTCGCTTGTTTAAAGCCTGCGACAAGATGAGGTTGACTATTTTTGTGACTACCGCCATTACATTATCAAGAGACCACTCTTAGCACACTAGGCTTGTTGGTGAATGATGCAGTGGGATTGAAGAATCGAATGCCCTACGTCTGTTTGAAATAAACTTATGGAAACATTTCTAATAATGAATTTTGTGATCAGTGACGTGCCCAAAATATTGTGTCGCGTGCCATTAATGGCACGCGTGCCATTGGTTCGCCATTCCTGATCTAGACGAGTCAATTGTACATTTTTCGAAAAGTATTTTAAATGAAAGTTTATGCAATATTTTTCGTAAATAATTAAATAAAGAGATTTGAGCCAGGAATAGCCATGAAATACTACCCTCCCCCCCATTCCTGTGACGTCAAATTACATACAGTACGTATTTTATAGCAATTATAGCAAGAAGAAAAAAGTTTGCCCATCTCCTTATTTAATAAATAAACGTAGGCGATTATTTGTCACATGTTAAGTTGTATGTAGTTTCACGTCACATTCTGTGTCAGATCATGTGACTTTTTCAAAATATTAAACAAATTTATATGTAGCTTTGACAGTTTTTAAGCTATCAGAAATTAATTTGACAGATCTGACAGTTTTTAAGTCTCCCAGAAATTATTTTGAAAAAATAATAAAAGAAGATTTGCTAGGAGCTTTCAAAAAGTGGATGGAAAGAATGATGAAGTGTATTATTGTTGAACGGAATTACTTTGAACATATTTATACTATTTTATATAACAAGTGACTAAACAGTGCTTTCTTTTCATGAGTGACTCGTTTGAAGCACTAGCGATAGCGAGTGCCTTAAAGCTTACATATGAAAAAAAAGTACCGTTTAGTCACGAGTTATATACATAATTTTATAGATAAATTTATAAAATTATCTCTAATTTAAATCCCGAAGCCTACGCTTTAAACAAACAGATCTTCTTGGTTACACCATTATTCAAATGTATGTAACTGACAGATAAATGTCACTGTCAACGAACTAATCATTTCAAATTAATAATAGTAACGTATTAAAACGAAAAAAGTAAATAGAACAATAGGAAAGGAAATCAATACAGTTTCCAGGATAAGTAAATACGTAGGTATGTATTTAGATTAATAAAAATTAACGATTCGCAAAAAAGTTTAAGCTAATCCTCATTTTTGGATTAGTTAATTCTATTGTAACCCGGTATTTAAAATTTAATCTTCATTTTATTATCAAAAAAGGTACTTAGTTACTTGGATTAGAGTAGACTATATTTTAAGAAATAAACTGTCAAAATTAGAGTAAAATTCGCTATTTCAAAAATAAAGATTAGCTTAATCTTTTTTTGTAACTCGGGCTGTAAATGGCGGGAGGTATTGTGTTGGCCACACCAGATTTTTTAAAATAAATTTAACATGAAACTTCATTCATCACTGTAGTTTTGTTCAATTGTATTACACAGAACATCCACATAATTTATGAAACGGTATCTGTATATATTATTTACAAAAAAAAACCTCACAAGAGTGGTAAAGGGTTAAAGCCAAAGTATCAGAGATTGTTCAAAAGCTTAATATTTTAACATGAAATACAAAATAATACTTCAAAGAGTTTCTCCTTCACTCTACCATACTTAACATTCCAAAATAGTTTTCAGAATTTACCTATAAATAAACCATTTTTCAATTTCACTTCTGTTCATTTATTACATCCAATGTTTCAGCGAAATACAAAATGTCATTTTCAGTATCAAATTCCAATAAATATGTCTATTTTAATTTTAACGGTTACAATTAAAATGTATGCTACCTTCTGCCCGATATGCGTACATACTTTTTTCTTGTAAATATACATTCTAAAGATTCAAAATTAAAACTTTTAAAAAACGGATTTATTATAACTATTATATAGCTACGTATTAAATTATTAAAACGTTGCCTAACCTTACTCGTATATCACTAGAACCACTGTGAACTATGACATCTTGTTTCACCACTGTATATCCCACGAATTTACACCCCATTTATTCACCCCATTGTAAACTTCAAAATCAAATACAGTGGTTCTACAAATGTTAAAATTATGTAGCATGTACTGCCAGTGTCGGCCCGAGAATTTTCAGTGCCCTAGGCGAAAATTGTAAATTGCGCCCCTCATTTATTACATTTTTTTTTAGATTATATAGGTACAAAAATTAGAAAAGAGGCAATTTGAACCCATAACTCGCGAACAATCACAGAATCTTAATCTTAAGTATTGTTGTATTCGCGAAAAATTTCGGTTTCCAGATTTCAACGGAAATATCCATTTTGGCCATCCCTGAATCCATTCTGACTTATTTCGTTGTGACGTCTGTACGTACGTACGTATCTCTCATAACTCAAAAACGCTAAGCCGTAGAAAGTTGAAATTTTGTATTTAGGACTTCTATAACATCTAGTTGTGCACCTCCCTTTTTGGTCATTACATAATTTCCAGAAATGGTACTTTATTTGACGCCTATAATAGATTTTAATGAAAATCTATATTAAAATATAATCCAAAACTTTTCAAATTTAGTATATATGACTTTTATATCAATTGGAATAACATAGCACATTTTGGTTAAAACAGGCTAACCGGAAGTGAGATATTACCTGAAGTTGTTAACAGTTTTTCTTCAATAAAATGATTTTGATTTTAGAAATAAATGCTTCAAATAAGAGTTTTAGAGAATTAAATTCTGCGTCTAGCACATCAAATATTATTAAATTAGCCCTTTGTATAAGCGAGTAAATTTAAAACTTATATACTTTTTGGTTTTTGTAATGAAGCTTGCGTACAAGGAAGTAGTGTGGTGTCCAAATCAGATTTTTTCTTTCTTAGTATAATGTAAAAAAATCTAAATAGGATTTAATTAATACAAGTTTGCTGCAACTGGAATTGTCAGCATTAGGATTAAAGCTAACACATCGGACCAGTCAATAAACTGATAATTTGATTTTTAATTTATTTAGCAAAAATAGTCTAAAAAAATGTCGCCCTGAAATCAATTTCGGACCAGGCGGTCGCATGGCTTGCCTGTAGCTTGAACCGGCCCTGTGTACTGCCAAATAAAATCATTTTTTAAGAAAAATTAAAACAATTATTTGTAATAAGAACAAGTAGAACTAATATTACATTACAATTGCTTATAAATGTGAGATAAAAGAATAATGATATGTACATGCATTTTACAAAAAAAAAACTAATTAATTAAAAATTATCAAAGATAAAATACTGCATGTAATGAAATTAGCGAAAAGTGCATAATTAATTAGTCTGCACTCTGCAGTACAGATCAAAAGTAGTAATTAGTTCCAGCAGCCCCTGTCAATGTCAAAAATAACACCATCCTACAACCCAAAGTAGCCGAGTTCAAATCCATTGTCTATCACAGTACCGTAGGTCATTCACCGTTCGTTTTTACGTTTTATTAATTAAAAAAAGAAATACATTTGTTATGCGCTTCGAATGCATCCGACTAAGCCCGAACTAACGCGAAGAGTTAGTTGAAAAGTCGAATCGGTTTGGTCGATTGTGAAATTGCATGTGGTTGGTACGAAGACTTGTAATTACTATCACTTTTGTTCGATAACTGTAAATTTAAAGTAGCTTCCAAGAAGACGAAAGAATTATTTTACACTATCATTACGAAAGCGGTTTCTTTTTCTTTAAAACTTGTTTTAGAACATTCACAGATCTTTAAAAACTTTTAAACTTGTTCTAATTGCCGAAACAGATTCTTAATATTCTCTAATTGTTAACAAACTGTATAATTTTCTCCTAAATACAGTACAGCACGGGAGATTGTGAAATTCAGCTTTTTAACTTCATTTACAATTTAAAAGGATGAAAAAAGTTTGTTACCTTAACGTATGTAACAAGTTTTTAGAAAAAAATTACGCTCCAAATTTTCTTTTTCTACAAATCTACCATGACATCAGTGATAAATAGTGGCAGACCGTTGTTACTTTTAATACAGTGTGTTCAAAAAAATTCCTAACTCGGAGTAGGCTATGAACAGAGAAACGTGTGTCTGATCATTATTCAATTCAAAAGTCAAGTTGTCAAAATTGATCTTGAAATGTAATTTTAAAGAGAAAACACAATAAAGAAGGATACAGTATATTGACATTCGCCGTTTTCTAAATTGTTTCCATTTCTAAAATAAGACACAGGAAGAAAAGGTGTGATTCCTTTACAAAACATTTTTGACAATATCTTATGTCAAATTGACATTTAATTAATTGACATACGTTTTTTTGTACATAGCCTACTCCGAGTTAGGAATTTTTTTGAACACACTGTACCAGTGTTAGAAGCGAATTAGTTGCCTTGGTAATGACGAATGGAATAACAAATCGACATTTTTAACGTATGTCAAAAAATCAGAAATACACATTTAAATGAAAAAATAGTTTTTGTAGAAAAAGTAGTGTATGATATATGTGTTAAAAGTGATATATTTATTTACTTCGCGTCGTGTTCCGAACTTCCTTCTCATAAGATAAAATGTCATTTTTAACACTTATCATAAATATTATTCCAAATAAGGTCTATAGTTGTCACTGGACATAATAAATAAGTAATAATTGTTTTATAGGTTAGATTAGATTTATATTCTTGCCAAATTGGCTTAGAATATACATTTTTTACCTACCTTTTGGTCAAAAAATTCAATGGTGAGTTTTTAATGAATAAGCACGTTTTACTTTTGCAATGATGTCTGTATAACTGTGTGTATGTGTGTGTGTGTGACGATTTTTTCTCCGTCGATAACTCCAACACTACAATTCTAAAAATTATAATACTTTCGTATTCCTCTTCGTCACATCCATATGAAGAGCTGATTGGATTTTGGCTATAATTGGTCGACCGGAAGTACCCTCATTTGAAGATTTTAAGTTTTTTTTGAAAAAATGCTGTTAAATATCTTTTTCGCACTCCCGAGACTAAAGAGCGATTCTAATCACTCTTTTCATGGATTAAATTTCAAATTCAGTCCCAGAGGGATTAAATATGAAAAAAATCCCTGGGGGACTAAAGTAAAAATAAACAAGATGTTTCCATAACATCATATAGTTACTATGATTTATTTATTCGTATCTGCACTACATTTTGAGCAGGCGTTGAGTTTAAATTTGAACAAAATTTTTGACATTTGTATTGTCAAATTGTAAGATTAATTTATTTTACACTAATATGGTTCCACTTGATACGGGAGTGCGAAAAATATCGTATATACCACAGGACTAAAGTGCATTCAATCCCTCAGGTGATTATTATATAAACTTCACCCGCAGGATTGAATATGCACTTTAGTCCCTGAGTGCATAATATACTATTTTTCACATTTAATATTATTATAAATATTAAAGAATATTTTGTTCTCTATACGATTTGATTACATTTTATACTTCATATTCAATGGATAGAGTTAAAAAATTATAACGAAATTAAATTTCATAGAGCAGCCAGCTATGCAATAACACTAGAAACAACTAATGTGATTAAAAAAATTATGACAGATAGATGTCAATGTCAAGTGCGTTTGACATAGTATGATTGTGTTATAATTTTACTACAAATATAGAATCAATTCTAAGAAACTTTTTGTATGGAATTTGTACAAAATACATAGAACTGAGGGAAGGTAATATACTAAAAATATATAATCTTTCGCAAGAAACTGTCTGTATGGAATTTGTATAAAATACATGGAACTGACGGAAGGTAATGTGCTGGCCACATCCGATTTTTATATATAGGTATACATTTTATATTGATAATACATCATATTAAATGAGCCCCCCGTTTTTTGATGACTTCTTTCATCCAGTCTTGTCCTGACCCTAAGTCTAACTTTTTCTCAAAACTTTTGTTATATACATAATTTATGTTCTTTATAAAATTTTTAATGAAAACCTTCTTGTTAACTAACAGTTTTAAAAATCTCATTTGTGCAATTTATTCTTTCTCTGTCTACACCGACGTATTGTGGGTTGCTCACAATTAAACATACTTATTAAACAAAGATAGAGCGAGCAATTTTCACTTACAAACAAAAACAAAGCAGGCATTGCATATATAAAACAACCAAACAACGTAACAGTAAACTGGTCGCAGCAGCCGTAGTCGACTAGATGTTTTTATTTGCCGACAGTGAAAAAATAACGGTATGCAAAGAGTGCGTGCGTGCGTGTGTGCATGCGTGCGTGCACCGTGATACATGATACGATATGTCTGTCCGACAGTCAATTAGTCAATCCACAAGATCGGAGAAGTAAAAACGACAGGAATTTGCGATTTTCTCAAGAAATATTTGTTTTGTTGCAAAACTAAATTATCACTTGATTTAATTTTAATATGTACTTAGTTGCTCATAAGATATAATTCGTTAATTATGAAGCCAATAAATTATGCTATTAAGGATAACTAGTCATAATCATTGAAATACAGATATTATGAGAAATTTCTTATGATCAGTTGAAAGTACATTGCAGTCAACAAAATGAAAGCATATAAACAATAATTATGAAAAACTAAACATGAATTTATGCAACAGGACAAAAAACTATAAATTAACTTATTAACTGACATAAAATAAATTATTATTATTATTATTTACGTGACTAACAAAAGTAAAAACGAATGTTTTATTTCACATCTTCGGCATGTGTGACAAATTCTTTGAGTTAAAATAATAGTTATTTACAAATTAAGTGCGGGAAGAAAATATACACGCGTTCTTTTTACCATTTGCCTCATCTCATCTCATCTCAAAATGAGATGAGTTTGACATGAACTGAGTTGAGATCAATTGAGATTTTTATGAAGTAAAAAGAACGACAAAAGAAATACTGTTGGTAACTTGAACGACTGATGTCGCTGGATTTTACAGCAGCTTTTCAACGGTCAACTACGATATTTTCAGGTGTTTTTTGGATCGCCCAAAACTATGAGTGGGCATTATTTGAGCTTCTGTTATTTTATCGATTACTTAATAACATGTAGTGCGACACATTCTAAAATGTTCTTTAAATTGTACAGTGCTATAACTTCCACATAATTTTCAATTCTATGAAGTTTACGTCTCTTTGCTATATTATTTTCCACCGATTTGTCTGCATATTTATTTTCTTCAATTAATAATAAAGGAATAAACAAATAATCTTTACAATAACCAAACTAATTGTGACAGCCCGTGATAGCAAAACATTTATCCCCACCATTCATCTAAGATTAAAAACTCAACAAGCACAACCTCCAGAAGTGACTAAGAATCGGGAAGGGGGGAAGAACTCTCTTCGGTCTCACTTTATCTCACCTCCGTTAAGATAAAAAGAACGGTCAAAATTAGTGAGACAAATGAGGTTAGCTGAGATGAACTGAGATCTCATGTAAAAATTGGTAAAAAGAACGCGACTTATAGTCCCGCATGACCGCTGTTTTCAAGCACAAACAAAGCGAGTGCTTCATTAGTGAGAATGCTGGGATGGCGTTTTATCGCAAGAGGTTTGTATAATATTTTTTCCGATTGACATTAAAAGTGCGATTTATTTGACAGGTAACAGTCAGTAAAATGCCACTTTTACTGCTTAGGCAGTAAAAATATACAAATGCATAGCAATCGTTTAACAAACGCATAGCAACATAATTTGATGGCGATAACTTTCAAAATACGTATTAAAAACAATCACTAAATTAATATTAATTTTCAATCGGCAAAAAATAATGAGTTCAACACAGTATTAAATATAGATTTATAGCTTCGGCAGCTTTCATTGAAACGGCAACCTCTGCTGTAAATCTAGTATTTTAGTGCCTAGTTAAATAAATAAATATTTATAACGAAAAAAATATTAACCCAGTAAAAATTTAGTTATTTAGTTATTTTGACACTTGATGATAACTGGCATACACAAATTTATTATGAAAATATTAGCGATTAGCGGTGAGTTTGTCACATCAAAACAATGTATAGTTCATTCGCTGAGACGAGAGAATGTGGAAATAATTCTTGAACAGAGACAAGTCATTCTATTGGTCAACCAATAGAATTACTTGTTTCCGTTCAAAAATTAGTTCCACATTCTCTCGTCTCAGCGAATGGAGTATAGTTTCTTCTAATCAAACATTTGTTTGACAGCGAAACTAAGATATCTTCTAATTTAGTACATTTTAGTTGAATTCTATTGGTCAAAAAATGTTATTTGCTTGAGAAAGTAAATTTACTGCACTTGTTACATAAAAACTATTTACTTCTTTATTAAGTTTACTTAATAAATATAAAAAGTTTGACACCTAAAAATTCAGAATTTTATTCTCTAAATCCGTATACATAAAGCCGCGTAAAGCATTACAATAATATTTTACGGCACAAATAATATATGGAAAAAAAACGGTTATTCCATGTTAAATGCTTATGACACGGTTTCTCGTGTTCGCCCAGTATATAAACAAATGAAATATAAGGCAGGTAACTATTTTGTATGAGTTGACAGGACAGGAGTAGAAGAATAAAAATAAGTACATACATCATTGGGATTTCTACTTTTATTTTCAGATGTGACTATTACAAGAAAACAAATTTTACTAAATAATATATTTATACTCTAAATGTAAATTATACGAGTTTATAAATATAAAAATATGCATACATACTTCATATAAAATAAATGAAAATAAAACAAAACTACGAGAAACAACAAACGAAAATTATCTAAATAAAAATGATTCATCTTACAAGATATAAATAAAGTATCAGTGGTAATAATAATGCATGTTCATTTATTATTACATTCTTCAACTGACGTGTAAGTCATTTTACAGTGTGTCGTTATTTAAACCGGCTGCATCCAAACAAATCATAGCTCCAAACAAAGAAACAAACAAAAAACAATCATTTTTTACCTATTCACTCTCAGTAAAAAGATACCAAAAACACAATGAACGTTTTTTATCTAGAAGTCTGCGACTAGCAACAAAAAATAAGAAAAACAAGCCAGCATCGTTGCACCGGATCGAAATCTCAGCTAGCGTTGCATCCCACCACGTCACGTGACGTAGATGAGATCTGATGTGACATTACACGTACTCATTTCGGTGTTTACTACGTCCTATGCGTGTTGCCATGACAACTAATGCGATGGGATTACATTGCTGAAGCCGAAAATCCGAGAGGAACGGACGAAAAAGTTTCTACGGTTTTTATTCAGACAAGATTTAACTCAAATCTGTAATTCATTTTCCTACACAAAACATGAATGATTAAAATGCGTAAATGTACCATAGTACTCTTTATCCTCTGTGAATGAGACATTTCTTTTTTATGGAAATTTCAATACGTTTTGAAAGAAAAAAGAAAAGTACATTCAATGGTTTCTTATTTTAGAATCGACCCTGTTTTAAATACAAACATTATATGATAACGATGACGATACAGATAATATCAATCATATTACTAGTGACCATCAACAATAACAACTGATAACAACAACCCCTGGAAATGTATAGATCTCAACCTTATATAATGTACAGTTAGGGGATGGGGGTTGGGCCGGTTGGGGGGTATTTCTTTGCCCCTCTCTTATTTAAAAATAGAAAAGATGTCTGCATACTTGGTAGAATACTGAACAATTTAGTTAACAATTATAATTGCTCATAGACAGTGTGTTTAATAAATATTGTCTAAATGTCTATAAATTGTTTATTAGTTAAAAAATCGTTCTTCTCAAAACTATGGTACAGATGAATATAAAGAGTTTACTAAAAGGGTATTCTGCAATGGACCTTTTCAATTTAACGGCTATCTCTTACTATCGCTGCAAATAGTAAGAAAATGGCGCGAACAACTGCCAGTTGGGCTGTCAAACGAAACGTCAAAAATATTGCAGTCATTAAAATACCTGTATTCTCCGTAAAAAATTGCATCGCTACACATTTAAGCTTCAATAAAAGCTTTTGTAACTTATTTCGATAAATTTTTTTAAAGTTATCTGAGATATTCTCACATTTTACGTCTAAATATTTTAGAAACAAAAGCCATAGATCTCAGTTGTTCTTACTATGCGCAGATCCCCATTGCGCATATATTCTATCTCTTTAAATTGAAAAGGTCCATTTTTTTTTCTGAGAATATAATTCATGGGTCACGTGACATGTTTTCCGCCAATCAACATTCAGAATATCCCTAGGTATATGTTTATCACAGCTATGATAAAAAACAAAGAAATTATCACCTAATTTATAGTCATTACTAAGGGATTTGTTTTCTTTATATGACTTGACAGTTAATTTTAATTAATAAGGCAATTGTCAAATTAACCATGTTGTAATACATTATATTAAAAATTAGGTTAGCAGCACAAACAATGTGTCACAAAAATTCATTATATTCCCTCATTAAATATAAGGTAGTGATATGATTAATAATAGAAGATATTGCTCGTGAAACCGAAGCAGCACATTTCACTCGTCCTTCCGACCTATGAAATCTGCACTCGAGAATATCATCGATGATAATCATATCACTTGTTATATTACGTATGAAAATATACTTCTACAAACAGGTATGGAAGGCGTTTTTTTTTTGTCAAAAAATGAGTTTTTAGTGAATAAGCATGTTTTAGGGTTCGCAGAACACAATTTTGCTATTATGAGTGTGTGTAACGAATTTTTCAGATCCCATATCTCAAATCCAAAAATTACAATTTTTTTTCGTATTTCTTGTTTTTACATTCATATAAAGAGCTGATTAGATTTTGATTATAATTGGTTAGCCAAAGGTATCCTCTGAAGTTCTTTTTCTTAAAAAATAAATATCATTTTATGTTATTATATTAAGGGGATCGTCCGTGCAGCATTGAACTTCTTTCCCTAGATCTGTTAACATGAAGTGAGGTTGGTGTAAGGGGAATGTTCAAATCTACTTTCTCTTTCTTACTAGTTTACTGCAGTATCTCTATCCCTTTTGTACCTACTGCAATTGGCCAGTGAAATACATGTACTCAAATGGTTATTTTGTTTCTTTTAAATAACTGTACGATTATAGAGCTTGCCCATAGAATGCTAAACGAAAATATTTTATTTCTCTCGTCGGTATACACAAGGATCAGAACATAATGATTTACTCTACCTAATAAGAAAATTTAAAAATATTGAAATATGAATAACAAATACTATTTTCAGCGACGCAAATCGTTAAATCAATAAATAAGCTAAATAAATAATAAATAGTTACTGGTTGTTCCATTTATGGAAGATCAGGGCAAGACACCTGTAGGAAGGTAATTGTGTGAATTTTAGTATTTTCACAAAGATTTTTTATTTCTGTTAACTTATCATGACACATATACCAACCTACTTGCACACATATAAATTATTAGTTCTTTGAAATAAAATAGCAAAGGAAAAATAATAATGAGACATACTAAATACATAATATAACGAATAATGTTATAAAAAAATATATATACAAATGCAATTTATGAAAATAAATCTAGAATAATTATTTGAGATTCAACCTAAATGTTTAAATCGTAGAAACGGGCTATAGGATCCAGGAGAAATTTATTTAAACGAAGAAAAAATTGTGAAAAATTCATGGACCTCGCTGGGAACGATAACTCTTGGCGCAATTGGTAGAGCGCCCGACTAGCGATTGGAAGGCTCTGGGTTCGAATCCGAGCGAGGTCCATGAATTTTTCACAATTCTTTCTTCGTTTAAATAAATTTCTCCTGGATCCTATAGCCCATTTCTACGATTAAAAATAAATCTACGAAGTTATGTACAAAGAAAAACACATAAAAATTTAACTTTATTTTGGATCCCGTAGCGGCAAATTTAGAATAAATCTAGGATCAATTAATTCCGGTAATATGCATTTCATCTAAAAATATTATTTTTTTTTTTCATTTTCTCATGCCAAAATTGGGGATCATACAAAAATTTTCATAAACAATTCTTAATGGGGTCCAACCTGCAAAAATACAATAACTTCGACTAGAGATACGAAGCTGACCTTGTACTTGATAAAAATAAGGATCTGACCTTTTTAACATAAATTGGCCATCGTCTGTAAATGTACCAAATTTTATATTTTTTTTCTTTATAGCTTCCTCTGGTTTATATTTAGATGCGTTGTACGGGCATTTAATTTCTACAATTCCATTTTCGTCAATAATACCATCTGGGCTAACTCCAAGAAAAGAATATTCTTCATCAATAAATAACCCTGCATTTTCAATATTTACTTCAAGCATTTCTTCTAATTGTTTCAGTGCGATGCATTCTTTCGTTGTGCCACAATTTGTCGCTGCAATACCTTTAAAAGTGGAATATAAAATATTTTTCAGGTACAATACACGAAGTACTTTTTCTCATTTTGCAAATTTTGCCAAAATTAGAAGCTGTTATCTTTTTGTATCTTTCTTGTCTCCATAAATTTGATATTCTGCATTTTGATTGTTCTTTTGTATTTATGTCTAATGCTGTCCTTTCTTCTTTATTCAATTTTTTTATGAAATTGTTATCATTTTTACACCGTTAAATATGTCTGAGAAATAACTGACATTTTTGGAAAAGGTAAAAATTCCAGTCGTTGCATATCAGGTGAATCATTTTTATCTATAAACATAATTATTAAAAAATATAAATTTTTCAATCAGAAAAGTTAAGTAAAGAATTGAAACTAGCAAATTTTCGTTTTGCTTTATTAGACAAAATAATTCATATGAGTATTCGTGTAAATACACCAAACGGACAGTAATTATTTTCCGTGCCTTATATATGCGTAAGAATTGATTGAAAATATAAAACATTTACAATTTGTCTTGAAACATAAAGAGACTAGAGTAAAAAATTATTAAGTTGTTAGAAACATATTCAAATTAAAGAAGGGAACATGCAAAATCTTATCTTCAAAATTTTATACTAAATTATAAAAAACTTTCTTACCTGGTGATAAAAATATACTGGATCAAATTAATCACAGAACACGACAATCACTAACAAATGTTACTTGTAAGTATTCACTTATATTTTATATTTACACCTAATAAGAACTGAAGTGAACACAACAATCGCTAATAAATGTAAATTGTAAGTATACACTTAACAATATAATAAGAAAAAATTCAAACTTTTTTCTTATATACCCTTTACATCCTCTCTAAAAGTTAAATATGTGGCTTTGCGAGCTAATTATCCATTTCCAAGTTTTGGGAATTGGTAAAATCCTAAACTTACGATAATCTCATTTATTTCAATTATAGGAATTTAAAATCGTTCGGAAATTTCTTTAATCTTTTCATACTTACCTAATTTTTAATCATCCATACCTGTATAGAATTTGCTAAGAGTTCTCGGTAAAATTTTCTTGCAGGGTCAACGACTTTTGTATCGTAGGTTAATTTAATTATATTTCGAAGAAAATTTAAAGTTTATAATACAAAATGTTTGATTCTGTTCTGTGAGCGATCATATTTAAAACATAAATTCTTAATGAAATAATGTAATAGTTAGCTTCAAAACTCTAGCTACCGACCGCCAGAATACAATATGAATTCTATTGGCTGACAAAATACCCTCCCGCCGCGTGCCTACCCGCACCTGTACTAGGGCACGAGAATTCTGTAGCGTTGAAAATACGCAAAACACGTCTCAGTTCTTTACTAATTATGGCTATATTTGTCATTAATTTGTAATAAAATTTAAATCCTCGCTCTCAGAAAACATGAAATTAGGTACGTAACGGTTTAAAATTTTAAAATATGTATTCTTTATCACGAAAAATTCATTTTAAAATTAACCAAAAATCAACAATTTTAGAGCTTTGCTACAAATATAAGAACAATGATATTGCAAAACTAAAACGTTACAGACATAATATCAAGTTTTCTTTAATAAATATGATAAAAATAAGTTACAAATTCGTAACAGATTTTGCATAATAAGCATTACTGTAGAGCCTCTTTTCGTTCATTTGGGAAAGCGAAGACGATCCCCTTAAAGAGTATTTTATTCTACGGTTTGATTACATTTTTTTCCTCACATTGAATGTATTTAGAGATGAAATATAAATTAAGTTTAACAAATCTTGTAATTTATGATGTGCCATCCAGAGAAACAGTTAGGATATTCAAATAGGTACTAATTGACAGATATTAGTGTGTCAAGTACAATTTACATAATATATTCGTGAAATAATTTTACTTGACACCTATACATATAATATTTGACGGAAACGTGCTGGAAGGAATTTATATAAAATACATAGAATTGACGGAAGGTAATGTGTTGGCTACATTTTTTAAATGCACATGTAAAATTTTAAGGTGCTTCCTTCAAGAAATTTTTAAAATTTTACCGGAATGACGAAGATTTTGTCGATGACAGTTTGAAGTGATAACAGCGCTTCTTACTACTAAAATGTAGAAATATTCACTTGTGAGTTGTTTCATCGGCGCTATTAAGAAGGGTTAGATCCTCGTCGCCCTCCTGGCATTATCATCATCGTAACGCCCTTGGTACATAAAATACTATTATATAATTACGCCCTTGGCTAGAGCACCCATAGATATTTTCAAAAACCGGCGCCTATGACTCGAATAGTATAAATGGAACACGTAAAACTCAATTAGTGCGCACTGATAATGTAAATGGAAAACGATTTATGTACTCAGTGAAAACATGTGCACTAAATATGTAAATGGAAAACGTTATAATATTACTTAATATATGTATCTTTTGATTTTGAAGCAGTATTAGATATGATAACATGTTATCTTTATTAAAATTAGTTTTCGATACTTATATTTAATTAATTACTTATGTTTATCTATAATTTAATTTTCTATATTAATAATTAATGATACTTGTAAGATAGCAGCTATGCACCTGATTTATAACGTCTAGACCAGATCAAAGAATGCGTTGAGAAAAAACCTTTTATTTTTTGTAGCAGTTCCTTGTCTTTAAATTTGGATCGCAGTAGCTGTGTACAAAAAAGAAATCAGAAATATTGGAATGTGATTTTTAAGAGTAATTCTTGTATCAGATAAGGGTGTTCTCGTTATTTATGACATGTGTGCCTTGCAAGGTGTTCCAAGTGCAGCTGACAATTTGCGCGTGCCCGCATGCACATGGACTCACCCGCGTAAGGGGTAATTATCCTGGGATTACAGCGCCGATAAGTAATTAATCGACTCGATATGCTGTAATTATGCACATTGGCGCTCTTCAAACACGCGCTCACTTTCAGAACGGCGTGTTCAAGAAGAAGTTCACCTGTGTTCAACACGTAAACACACTCGCTAATTTACGGATTCCAACCAATTACTAGTTTCCAACAATGACAATATTCTAAGCAATCACTAGATTTGAAGGGTGTGTAGTTAGTTGCGTAATCATTAAATAAATATTATTAGGCGGTAGCTTTCAATTAAGACTTGACGACTTGTCCCGCGTACAACATCTATTTATAATTATCTACTAAATACTGCTGTGTCCCAGTGGTCAAGGAAGTGATATAAACTGTAAATTATTTAGATATGAAGATAACACTACACCATTAAAGTACAAGAAAAATAATGCAATTAATTGTCAGACTTTATAATTAAATTGCAAGATAAATAAAAATTATAGTCACAATATAAATAACCAGAAACTTTGGGCATACTTTAGTTTAGTCACAGTATAAAAAGTATTATACCGTAGCGAAACTCATGATTCTGTCACAGCGCGCATGCGTCAATCAGTGCAACGAGAACATGGCGTCCCTTTAATTAGGAACATGAGCGTAGAGTTTGAATTTTAACACAATTAAAATATTCAATACAATTATTTATTTGTACAAAAAATATATTGAACGATCATATATTTTAAATTTATAACAATTTAGCCAAATTTCTGTATACTTTATACATAAAATAAGGCTCAAGGAATATGCATCCGTGTCTGCCTGTAGATATGATTCTGACAGAAGGCGGGAATATAATAGTCTTGAACGATAATAAAATCGCAGACAAAAATTTGTGTATAACTTTTAAAAAAACAATATCATGTTTTTTAGTGTTATTATACTAAAACCATGTAAAATACTTTTTATTTGTATTTTATAACTGGTTGTACTATAATACGATATTATACTTTGCGGTACAATTTGAATTGGCGCCACTACGCGCAACAGAAACATGGCGGCTTCATTCAAGTTTATCGACACAGAGTTTCGCTACTGTATATGTTGTGTATACTGTGGTTTAGTCAATATGCATAAGTGGATGTGGTTAACGCTAAAACAGAAAAAGTTTCGGAGTGATAAGAGAAATGTTACGGAATGAAAAGAGAAAAAGATTTCATATTATTTTGGAATCATAAACTTGTTTATTCACCCTCAAAAGCGGACGCAATTTGGCTTTTATTGCCCGAGGGCCTATAAGGTGCCAGGCAACAGCTGTTCAAACATATCAAAATCGCGAATGTCAGACAACACAACAAATTCGATAAATCAATTTTTTTGAATATCTCTACTCGTAAAACTTTCGTATTATTTCTCTTATCTTTTGACTTCTGTGGTACTAATGTGCCTTGTGTAGCCTCAAATTCACTCGATATTTCTTTGGAAAATCGATATCTAACATTTTCATTTGACACTAAATTAAAAAATTTATAACATATATAACTCCAGCACAACGATAATCCTTGAATTTCAAGAACCAAAATAAAATAAAACGTTGTATGCACCACAGGCATAATCAATAGTTATCCCGAGTGCTAAGACTTTAATCGATTAAATTTGAAATGTCTGGCTTATGTAATAAATTTTGCTTAAAAAATGTTTGAGTACATAATAATTTCAAAAAAACCCGATAGCGAAAATCGGTCACTTTATTAAGACAGGAATATTTGTTGTATGATTCCGGTTAGTAAGAATATTGTTGAAAGAGTGATTATTTTTGTGGTTATTATTATTATTATTACATATTTATTTTATTTATTATTATTATTATTATTATTATTATTATTTTTATTTCGGGTTTGTGCTAACCAACTAAGTGGGACATACGCGATTTTATGTAAATGAAACAATTTTTAATGTTGAGACCTGAAATTTGAGGCTCCCTCGATTTCAGAGGCCCCAAGTGCGCGCTTCCTGCGCCTGTGCGGAAATCCGCCACTGGCTGTAATAGTTTAGTTCATTTGTTTAATTATCTATTCTGTTGTGTTTAGTTTAATCAATAGTTGTAATAATCATTTAAATAAAACTTTAGTTATATCTCAAGTATTATCCATGTCCATAAGTTTAAGTGTTCATCAGCATCCCTCATCAGTCAAGTGTGAAGTGAAAGTGGAAGTGTAAGGGTATAGGATTCTCCCTTTTCACCAAATCGTCCAAGCTTCCGCCAGTCAGTAAAAGTTGTTATCGTTGGAAAACAAGTAAGCGCATATCATCAGCTTCTTAGACCCCCTTTGAAAACTTAAGATCACTTTAGAAAATCTATTTATTAATTTATTTTGTATTCAATTTTAAGTTAAGTTAATTATTTTAAATAAAAAGTAAAAATTTATTTAATTATTATTATGATTTCTATTATTTGAGTCGTGATAAACGAATTTTTAACAAGTGGGCCAACTGATGTAGAACAAGGCTTGTATCACGAAATCAGCGTATAAAAACTGAATAACACACAGAAACAGATGATACGAGTGTTAATTTGCAAAAATAATGTATTATTTATTACGGAAATCTGTTAAATGTTAATCTGCAATACTCAACATAATACGAAGAGAACTAATTACTTTTTTGTTACTATATTTAATTTCACTACTTTCAATAATATCAAGTTCTGCTAGCAATTTCCCTTATGTAGTAATAGCTCTTATAATAATTCCATTCCATTACTTATACATCATTTCCTCCATCCTTCACATCTAAGTGTATACTGTCATCAGGTTGAGCTGCAATAACCTTTTCATACAACTTGACCTATTTTGCTATCGCTATGCATAGTCATAGTCAGAACGTCGACGGCTACGGCAATGCATTAATGCAACGCAACGCAATGGCCAGTTCAGGTGTGCAGTAAGGCAGAGCTTGTGCAATGCTAGTGTTGCAGCACTCTACTCAATACTTGCAGCCTTGCGAAATGCCATTTTTACCTTAGAAGATTGATGTGAATGTTGTATAATGAGAATGATGTTGGAGATGTTAGAATGATGTCATTACACTAACTACAGTTCAGAACAGAGGTACTACGCCAACGAATAATTAAAATTGTTTTTTCTTGTCTTCTCTACGTACCATAAGTTACAATCTAAATTTAAATTGTATTCATAATCAAAGGAAGATATTAGACAAGATATTTCACAGAATTTGCAAAAAGCTGTCTTCATTACAGCTTAATCGAATTAAGAGAAATTAGTAAAAAATAGTGAAAGTATATGATTAATAATGAATATTAATAAAGAAATATAATGATATAATTGAAATACTTCGGAAATAAGGTTTTATTTTAGTAGCTCGTCACTCATATGAATTCCATATATATTATTTTGATTGGCGACTCAAAGACCATCTATAAATACAGGGTGTAAATGAAATAAGTGCATTTAACCAGTAATGTAACTCGATGAGAGGAACAATATTTCTTAATAACTTTTTTTTCTAAGTCTTTTAGATTTTGATTTAAAATTCTTTAAAGATTTGCTGCATATTTCGTTACCCGCTCATGGAGAACAAATGGCTGTTGCCGTATTCAAGAAAGATACAAACAGCTCAAAAATTGTCGGTTATCGGTTACACTTACAGTTACAGTAATTAATAAACAAATCAAGGGAAATAACATTAATATTAATTAATACGTAATAGTACAATTTTTAAAATAAATAAATTTAAATTTTGGATAACATAATTACAAAGTTGTGTATTGAACCAGGCTTTTAATCACCTATGAATAGTGTGAATAGAGGAAGACAAGGAGGGACGAGGAAGAGCAAAAGCATAGTTGTTAGGTTATGAGATGATTATTTATCGTCGACAAATCATAATAGTTTAAATACGTTATTCAAAAAATGTAAGTACAAACTTTTGTCCATTTAAAAGAGGTACATAAGTACCAATAATTAGTCGTCCATTTATTGTTCCCGCCCAAAACATTTTTTAATGAAAATTTTTACATCAGTTTCGTCTGTCGAGATGTGTATTGTGCATAATAAATACACCTTCCCAAGTAAATTCAGTCTTATTAATGAACATTATGAGCCATTCCCAAAATTGGAGTCTGTTATGTGCTGAAAACATAGAACTTTTTGCACATGTTATGGATATAACTGTTGCTTTTTTAAAATTGTCATATGTGACACTCCGTATTGTGATGTGATAAAGATGTACAAGATTAACAAATGTGCGAATATTAAGAACAGAATGATTTGGTGATGATTTGGAAACGCTCCGTGTAAATGCGTTGACAACTCCATGACACTGTCTTTATGTCAACCGTGATGTCAAGTAAAATGTAGTACGGATACGAATAAAAAAATAAACCATAGGTAAGTAATTACAATGTCTGTGTACTCGCATTTTGACAGAATTTTACCTTATAAACAAGTTTATTACTAATATCAAAATTTAATTGGAACAATTAATAGGACTGTCAATTGCTAAAACAAAATTTTTCAAAGCTATTGCTACTGCATTCACTTATTACAAAAATATTTGGAACGACTCGTCAAGTTACGGGGTGGTAAAAATGTTAAAAATATATGCGATTTCGAGAAAAAGTTATTAAGAAATATTGTTACTCTCGACGAGTTGTATTACTGGTTAAATTTAATGCACTTATTTCATTTGCACCCTGTATATAACGAATACCGAGTTAGGGGGTGGAGTCTACTACCAATGGAAGTAGACAATTTCAAATAGCGAAAACGTGGCTACCAGTCCAGTACTGCAATTCTCAAACAGTTTTTATTTGAATATAAACTTCTTGCATTAAACTTAATAATTTAGATACACTTGCAATTATAAAGCATGTAAACTTGTACAGTGTTATAATATAAATTTATTTTTTATAAATATAATTTAGAAGTAGCATACATTTCAAAAACATTTAAATCCACGAAGAAAACAGTTTTATAAAAAAACTTATATTCGTGACGTCACATCTTTATTTTCAAACTTCGGGGGACTCGCTTATTAATAGGAATTTTTTCACCGGATTTTCACCAATAGTCTTACTTTTACTTTCTGATGAAATTATAAAAGAAAATTAGTGGAATCCCCTATTGAAGTAAACAATTTTGTAAATATCGCCTTAAGCAGAAGTTTTTTTAACACGAGCAAAGCAAGTGTATGAAAAATTAGCGTCTAAAGAGCTTATGAAAGGAGTCACATACTATACTTTCTGTGCGAATGCAAATTAAGACTGCAGAAATAGAAAAAATATACTTTTTCTACAAACCTACTATACCAGTTTTAAAAAGTGACAGACCATTGTTACTTTCTTTTAACACTAGTGTTTTGTTACAAGTGTTATGATAAATATATTGTCAAAGTAGTCAAACAAGTATCGTGTTAGATAATATAAAATTCAATAAAAAATTTACAGTATCGTATTGTGCCTTCTTGCAAAACTGCGCTAGGAACAAACCTACTATTGAATTTATAAATATGCCAAAAGATGCGAAGAAAAGAAAATTGTGGCTGGAAGCATTAGGTCGAAGAGATGATGGTTGGGTTTTTACATTTTTTTACCTTAACTCTTTAACACACCTTATTTCGGCAACAGTAAAACAGTCGTTTTCTGATATAAATTCAGCCTTCATCCAGCTTTCGATTTTCGGTAAACTGTCCGACTTAGCTTGAGTATATTCTGTATTAGCCATTATTACTCATTTATAATGGAAAATGTCAACGTCAAATGTCAAATTAAAAGTTTGTTATTAACATGTAACAAACTATCACCTACGTTTATTTATCTAAATAACAAAAATAAATGTAGGTGATGGAAAAACTGTTTTTCTATTGGCTATGAATGACGTAATGTATGTGCTTCTACGACACAGGAGTGGGGGGTTGTTTTTCATGACTATTTTTGGCACCAATATTTGTATTTAATTATTTACGAAATTATTTATAAATAATTATTAATAAGAAAAATATTGCATAAACTTTCATTTACTTTTGAAAAATGTGAAACAGGCTCATAGAAATTGAGTAATATTTATTTATTTACAAATATCCACCTTATTGTAGGAACAATTGAATATTTCTTACTCCCAAACAAACACTCATGACACACAAACATTCTTTAATCTCGATTCGCTATCGCGCCAGCCTAACCACGAGAGTAACTTTCGTTGTTGCGCGTGTAAGTGATCTCGAAACAGCTGTTTGACAGCCCAGCTGCTAGTGCTAGCTGTGTATGTTACTCGACTTGCAAGTGGGCAGCTATGGCATGATAGAAAAATCACACCCATTGTTATTGAACTATGCGTGTACGATGCAGGTAGGCCATAGCACAGCTGAAGCCGGACCACTTTGTCAAGAAGTAAACGCAATTATAACTTATGACTTTAATAAAAGATTCACATATGTATGGTGGTATTATAAGTCTACTTTATAAGAGGTAAACAAACACACAAAGACTGCGGTTAGTTTAACTTAAATAACGCATTACAAAGCAATGAAATAACGATGTTATTAATACGTGCATATAATGGCAGGTTTTCAATGAAAATTAAAAGCTGTATGCACTCTTATTCGTTATTCTTTGACACAAATATTTACGAAATAAAATATATAAATGTAATTTATTAGAAGTACCTACATTATTAACTATTACTATTTATGCCCAAACCAAACAATAATAAAACGTACATTGTGATTAAGATCTTATTTAGCGCCATGGAAATCAGTACCTATGTTGTCACATTTTAAAACGGGAGTAGAAAAGGATATAAAAAGAAAAAATCTGGTGTGGCCAACACAATACCTCCCGCCATTTACAGCCCGAGTCATAAAAAAGATTAAGTTTTTTGGATTAGCGAATTTTGCTCTAATCTTGACAGTTTATTTCTTAAAATATAGTCTAATCTAATCCAAGTAACTACCTTTTTTTTAAACCCCTCAACAGGATTAAATCCCAATTACAGAGTGGGTTCACATTCACACACATCCATGCCTTAGTGGGATTCGAACCCAGAGCCCCGAGGACACTCATGACATGAGCCACCGGAACTATAATAAAATGAAGATTAAATTTTAAATACCGGGATAGAATAGAATTCACTAATCCAAATATGTGGATTAGCTTAAATATTTTTGTGAATCGTTAATTTTTATTAATCTAAATATATACCTACATATTTACTTATGGTGGAAACTGTATTGAATTCCTTTTCGATTGTTCTATTTACTTTTTCCTTTTTTGTCAGTTACATACATTTGAATAACTGCATTTTGTTTGTTTTAAAGCGTAGGCTCTGGGATTTAAATTATAGATAATTTTATAAATTTATCAATAAAATATATAGAAAAAGCAGTAATGCAAAAGTATAGAAAATTTAATAATCTTTAATTTTTATAATACATTTATAATAAAACATTTATTCTCGAAAAAATAACATTTAAAGGTATTTTTCGAAGAAAAATTATTTTGGGCTTCTAATAAAGTGCCATATCTGGTCATCCGATTATCACCAAAATCTAATGGGCTCTTTCCATTACAGAAAAAGTTCGATATACAAGATTTCAAAATTTTCTGAATGATAGTATTTGAGTTAGAGTGGAGGATCCACACATACACACAGACATCATCGTGAAAATGTTAAAATTGGATTCTAGAGACCTTAAAACGTGGTCATTTACCAAAATCTCGATATGAGATTTTTAGCACGATCCCTATACCTCCCTTACCAAGGGTAGCAGGAGGTAAAAAGACAAAAATGTAAGAAATACAAAAAATGGTCATTACAATGGATCAATGCCACATTTTCTAATTATTATTTTTTCTTAAAGTGTACTAAATAAATACAGGGTGTTCCAGGACGAGCTTACGCTATCATTATTTTAAAAACTATTCAGTATTATTTTACGAATTTGGTATCTAGAGGTATTCCGACAACCCCGTTTCAGCTAAAATATTTTCAAAACAGTACCACTTCCGGTTTTACCGGAAGTAGACCTTAACTTTCTTATTTTAAATGGAGTGCTATATTTTTTATTTTACCATTGAATTCAGCAGACAATTTTACATATGAAACCATAAAAATTTGTGCTTAATTTTAATAATTTTTTATAGTATCCACCTATTTTGGTCTTGCTCAATCATTATAGCCATCAATGTTTTCAAACCATTCCGCTTCTCAAAGCCAATCTCTTTTTATTTCTTTTAAAGCACTTCTATCTGTAGATGTTGCAGTGCAGATAGACATTCGTCTCTACACGTTTGATTCAATTTTTGGTACACATAACTTTGTTTCTGTACTATCTCGAAAAAGAGCAGTAATATCTACAAACTAATATCAGAGAGAGAGAGATATAATATGGCAGATAGAACCTAGCCATACAAAAATCTTACTTTATCAAAAATTTGTAGCTTTAACCTTGTTATTCTAAACTCGTGATTTATTATTTTACTATGTAGTAATAGTATTTCAAGGTTTCTGTACCACATGACGTAATACTTATCAAAGTAGTGTTAGATTTGTGAATGAAATATTAGCGATGAGTAATTGTATGAAAATGTAGGTAAAAACATCTGTAACGGAGTCTATCCCACGCGTAGGCGTTCAAACCAGTGCGTTCGCCGCTCCGCTCCGCGATTGTGTTTTGTCATTTCACTTCCGCCTACGCGAGTCATCCCGCCCGCCAACACTTGCATCGCAACGGCGTAGGAACAGTTGAACAGCGGGTACACACCCAGCACACAAGTGACACATTAAGGATTAAACAATCGACGGGAATCAAGGATCATAACATAGACGACAACAAAATAAAAGAAATGAGAGGATAAGAAAAAAATGGCTGACTTCAAATTAATCTATTTTTATTAGATTGTTGTGCGATATGAATGGTTGTGAATATTTTACCAGAATTGTCTCGTTTCTGAATCAATTCTAAAGTTTAGAGTGAATACGTATAAAGGTGGATTTATGCAGCCTACTTTTTATTTCACTTTTTCTTTTACTTTATAAAAGTTAAATGTGTGTTCATATATGTACTGCTTTATGTGCACACTTTTAATTTTACTTTAAGAGCTTAAGTTGACCAACTTTCAACTTAAGACTGTTAAAGTAAAAGAATTTCACAACTGCGCATGAGCTTAACTTAAACGTCAGCTTGTGGATTTGTTTTTGTGTGTAGGTTTTAGGTTATGCAAACGAAAAATAAGTAAAGAACAAGATTGTATATTATTAGATTTTAAAGTGGCCAAAAAGAATGCGTGGAAAAGTATAGTGTCTGTATTAAATGAAACTGGTTAGTATATTTTCTTACTATGTAATAATATTTTTGTATGGACGAATTATTACATTTTCTCCATTTTAAAAGGATATATTTATCTGTGTACATTTACGACTATATGCCAGAAAAATCACATCTGCTCATGTGTATCGAAGACTTTAAAGTAGCTGTATAAAGTACCAAACTTAAAGTAAAAGTAAAAGCGAAAATATAAAGAAAAAGTAAAATAAAAAGTAGACTGCATAAATCCACCTTAACTGGGGGGTGCTAAGTACTCGTAGAATCCACTGTATGTCTTTGGGGTTAAGAACAAACAATGGTCCACCTGCTCACTTGTGCCGACTTAGAAGAAAAATGAACGAGAGAAGATCTTGCTCTAGCAATACAAACATCATTGAATTACAATTTAATAATAAAAATAAAATGAACGAGAGAAGATCTTGCTCTAGCAATACAAACATCAATGAATTAAAATTTAATAACGCCACTTCTGAACAGAGTTTTGCGTTTTCCCTGGCGTGAAAGGAATTTTCGGAAAATTTTCGTCCTCGCTGAAATTTGAAACAGGGACTTTTTTATACGCAACAGAAACAGGGTTGTAGGTATTTTGACCAGAGTGGTTTTATCCACAGGTTTTAACCGGTTTTAACCGTCCTGGTCAAAATATAATTTGACCACTACCACTGGTCAAAATACATTAGAGTATTCAAATAATACGTTATATTACTAGGAATTCAAATTTGAAAAGTTTAACATGCCATTGATACATTCATTTCATTTAATAAAACTAAAATTCAAACGTTAGTAATATGCTATACCTATTATTGACCCTTAGCTATCACAGAAACAGAAGCATAGAACTCAACATGAACAACGCAATAACTCTGTAGTCTTTTAACTCTTACCCGCTGCAACAAGACGTGTAAGAACATGTTTGCCTACAATGAGTTATACCAAAATAATTTTAACAATATCATGTCTTCTGTTTATTTGTGGAACAGTTCATTTAAAAATGAATAAAACATGTAAAATCAACTAGTTAAATGATTAAAAATGAATTATTAGTAATTTTGACCAGTTTTGACCATTTCTGACCAATTTTGGACGGTTAAAACCAAATTTAACCACTGTCCCGTCCAAAATTCAAAAAAACGGCTTTTTTAACAACCCTGAACAGAAAGGTTGTTTATGGAGAACGCAGTAGCTTGCCGTCATTTTTATCTATTAAAATATAAGTGACGAATATAACACGTAATTTGCAAAAGTCCGAAATGAGCAGATTTTAACGGAAAAAAAAACCTACGATCCGGCGGCCAGAATTCCGACGATCCGGCAAATTTTACGCCGGAAATCCAGGATTCGGTAAACCGGTTTTTCAACGATTCGATCCATCACTAATGTTCAGAATTATGTTTAATTCTTCAGCAAATATCTAAATAGATGGCCAATATTTCACATAATTTGCAATTTAATATTTCAAATAACTAATTATAATTATACCTATACTCGTAAATGGTGAATTGCAATTATATATTTATTTGACATGAAAAGGTGTGTAATGCAAAATAATGAATTTCCTTATGAAAATATTGGTAACTAATAGATTCGCGACTAATATGGTTGGTATCCAATAAGTTTGATGGTGATGTGAACTGTGAACACGAACATATATACAGGGTGTTTGGCGTAAGTCCGGCACCAAGAATATATCATTTATCTTGAGAAATACAAGAAAATGTTAACAAGTAAACTTAAACTTGACAAAGGGGCTCATAATATGACCATAGTAGGTATTTTGCATCATTTCCGGTTTTAGAGGAAATGGCTACAACTTTAAATCTAGCATAGGGAATCTGTATTTTTATATATTTTTTCTGAATGCACATAAAATTAGATTTACGATGAAATCAAAATATCATAGTTTTACTTCAACCATTTCAAAATGGCGACCATTTATTTTCAAAATATGTATTTATAAAATTCCATACAAAATTAAACATAGCAAGCTATGAAACAATTTTATTATCTTAAAACAAAAGAAAAGTATTTATCTACATAAAGTTGAAGTGCTCTAACAATTTTGTGATTTAATTTGAGGTATTAAAATTATTTCCTAGCATGCTATGTTTAATTTTGTATGGAATTTTATTAATACATATTTGGAAAATAAATAGTCGCCATTTTGAAACGGTTGAAGAAAAGCTATGTTATTTTGATATCGTTGTGAAGCTAATTTTATTTACATTCTGGAAAAAAATATAAAAATACCGATTCCCTATGCTAGATTCAAACTTGTACCCATTTCCGCTAAAACCGGAAGTGATACAAAATTTTTACTATGATCATCTTATGAGCCTCTTTGTCTAGTGGGTAAGAAAGGTAATGGCCCCAATTATGAGCCTACTTTTATAATAAAAGTGCTTTTATGGAACGCGTTTTTACATAATATTCTTATGAGGAGTATGCTCCATAAAACCGCTTTTATTGTAAAAGTGTGCTCGTAAAAATGACCATTGTCTTTGATCAAAAAATTTGATGATGAACTTGTAATAAAGAAACACGCTTTAGAAACCCTAATAGACGATATTATAAATATTAAAGTACATTTTATTCTCTAGGTCAGGTATACGATTTGATTGCATTTATTTCTTTATTTATCTTTTGTAAGAAACTATTGCTGCAATTCTGAACAAATCTGAAAGTCTTACAGATCTGTAAATCTGTAAAAAACTGACAAAATTATACATACGAGTAAAAGTGACAGTTTTCGTTGCAATATTGTTCATTATTTACAGATCTGTAAGACATGCCCAGTTTCTTAAAGCATTGTTAACTTTAATCATGTTGTTAACTTTGACAAGGCTTCTTTTCCAATGTATTTTTGATACATATCCATGGTTACAATGTGTAGTTAAACACATGATCAGCTAACAACGTTTTATGCAACTGGCCCTTACAGATTTGTTCAAAATTGGAAAGAGTAGCATATGTGTAGGTATAAGTAATTTTATATAAAATACACATAGAATTGACGGAAAATGTTGGCCACTCCGATATTTTATCATTAACTTAATAACGAAGAACAATAAAAAATTGTAATTTAAATTTTCTATTTATTTTAGCAACCTGAGTCAAATCCCAAAAATATAGGCGGCAGTTTCAAGACACACAGTATATTCGTACAATGCAAAACAAACTTAAGCTTCATTCACAGCTACTTTTTTAATGCATAACGTTAATTCATGATGCTAATAGATAATGCGTAACGAAGTTTGTTATATGGCAACGCACAAGACCATTCACAGCTAGTTTAAATTTTAACGCATAATGCATAAACTCAATGCATAGCAACAAATGTTTGCAAACACCAAACTATTACGCATTACGCATTAAGTAAATTTGTGACAGCTGTCAAAATAAATTTGCGAGAAATCTTCAAATCTTCAATTTCGAGGAAATCGAATAACTGCATCTAGTGCTACATTTATAATACCATATGCTAAAATAAAATTAAACAAGGAAATACGCTTCAGCAATACTTTCCTGCCATGATAAACTTCAATTTTGACAGATAATTTGGAATAAATACAGATGTCAACTATCAATTAAATTTTGTTGCAGAAAATGCTATGTTTTTCTTAACCTTACGCATTAGCACTATGTATTAAAGTTATGTCTTATGCATTATCATTACGCATTAAAAAAGTAGCTGTGAATGTAGCTTGATTGATTGTAAAGGTGCATTCACAAATGAAAATTAGGTTTATGGTTTTTGTTTAGGTTTGAGTAAGTCATTCATAAATGTAAGTTTAAATTATCTGAAAATTAGTTTTGATATGTACAAACATCTGCGTAAATGCTTCAAAAAGATTAAAATGTCGGTAGAACAGTACTCAACCAAACACCTGTGCGCCGTGAAACTGTCATTCGCTTGGCATTATTGGTTATATTTCAGCAATTAAGTTATGACAGTCTCCATGTTCTTCTCGCATTTGTTTAAAAAACCGAATCCACCAAGTGGATACTAAATAAAGATGGATGTATATATCTATATCATTTCAGACTCGTTCTCAATGGTGAAGTTTGTGACTTCAAACTAAATCATAAACCTAAAGTTTGGACCTTGCAATGTTTCGCTTTATGATTTGGATTTAGAATCCCTAAATTCTGAAGTGTGAATGGAGCCATTACATAATATGAGGCCAAAATCTTGAAATCTAAAGTATAAACCATAAATCTAAACCTAATTTGGTTTAGATTTATGGTTTATACTTTAGATTTAAAGACTTTGGCCGCATATTATGTAATGACTCCATTCACACTTCAGAATTTAGGGCCTCTAAATCCAAATCATAAAGCTAAACATTGCAAGGTCCAAACTTTAGGTTTATGATTTAGTTGACATCACAAACTTCACCAATGAGAACGAGTCTGAAATGATATAGATATATACACCCATCCTTATTTGGTATCTACTTGGTGGATTCGGCTTTTTAAACAAATACGAGAAGAAGATGGAGACTGTCATAACTTAATTGCTGAAATATAATCAATAATGCGAAGCGAATGACAGTTTCACGGGGCAAAGGTGTTTTCTTGAGTGCTGCTCTACCAATATTTTAATCTTGTTTTTGAAGCATTTACACAGATGCCTGTACATATCAAAACTAATTTTCAGGTAATTTAAACTTACTTTTATGAATGACTTACTTAAACCTAAACAAAAACCATAAACCTAATTTTCGTTTGTGAATGCACCTTAAATATTACTAATATTAATCTAAAATAAACTATTCTCAGCGAATTTACTACATACAACAGTCATAATGAGATGTAATCATATGTTATTAAGTTAAATGTAAACTTGTTCTAATCTTTTGGTTGCATCCCGCAACTTTGAGTTTGTTCTGTTCTGTTGTCGGTGAGTGCAACGGCGGATGGAGCCCGCAGTGGCGACAGACACGGACGTAGGTCAATGGACCTGACCACAAGGTCATACTCACACAACACTGCCTGCCTGGTGCTTCAGCCAAAGCCAGAACCTACTGCCTAGGCCTGCTTCTCTTTAAACTCCCAACCAACACACGCTACATGTGATAATCATGCTTTCTTCTAGCGTTCTTACACGCGTAATCACTACAGAGCCGTAAGAGAGAAAATCCACCAGATATGTTATTCTTTGCATTACCTGTCGTAATACGTTTTATATAAAAAAGTAGATTATATTCACAGAGTTCAGTAGTGTTTACCATCACATCTCACATGCTCTCTAAGCTGTTTTTGAGACAGCACAAGGATTACTTTTGTACTATTTGAAAGTTTAAATAGTTACTTAAGGGCAGTAAGTGCTTCCCTACCACTTGAGGATGATACTACAAATTCAAAGAAAAGTATTTGAAAATAATTATTTAACTAAAAGGGGCAAGGGCAGAGGCAAACGTCAACGCTACACTTGAGCGTTCGAATTGGATAAAGCAATAAAAAAAATCTGATGTGGTCAACACATAACCTCTAGCCAGATATTTTACCTAGTTGTACGCATAAAACGAAAAATATTTTTAATTACAAATACATATATTCATGTCTCACTACAAAATAATTCTCACATATATTTGCAAAATCTATGGGATATTTTAATATAAATTATGTACAATACATACATTTTCTTTATATTCAATATCCTGTAATTTTCTTTTTCTACATTCCTTTTCTTTTTCTTCATATTTGTCATTTTTTCGCAAATTCCTTTTATATTCTTTTTTACGTATATTCTTTTGCGTTGTTGACTTTTTTTTTCATAATCTTCATAATGATGTACAAATATTTTTGACAGTGACAATTATGTGACAATTACAAACATTTGAATTTCTTGCCTTGAAGTAGTTTGATCTGAGAATTTTTACATCAAATTATTTTATATGCATTTCTTTATCTCTAAATCTATAGAAAATATAATAATGAATTTATATTTATCGAATAAAGAATTTAACGTTCTTTAATGTAAGTATTTACATAAATTTTCTATAAATACTATTTACATGATTTTTTTCTTGTAATTACTTTCCGGTTGTCCAATTGTTACCAAAACTTAACCAACTCTTCCCATTATTGTTAGAATGAGGAGTCCGTAGTTAAAAATGTCTTAAGTCTTATAGTATTTGAGAAATCGTGGATCCAACATCCACACATCCACACACACATACGGACATTATCGTAAAAATGTTATAATCGGATTCTAGGGACCTTAAAACGTGCTTATTCACTAAAATCTGGATATGCGATTTTTAGCATGAATTCAATACCTCTCTTAGCGAGAGGTAAAAAGGGGATTCCCCTAAAATATCAAAAATTCTTGAAACAAGACAAGAATTACGTCGCCAAGAAACGAGCAAGACAAGACATTTTCTTGTCTTGAAAATCAAGCCAAGACAAGAAATGATCGACAAGATTTCTTGTCTTGATGAAACACTACTTTTAAATTAAGACAGACGTCTCTTTGTTCATAGCCTACTCCGAGTTACACAGTAGTTAACTTATCTATTGAAGATCATTTTCAGATTTTATTGTTAGACATAACTTTTTCGCCATATTAGTGCATTAGTGCATGCAAATTAATTAAATTTTTGACAATACAATTAATATAATATCGATAATAATTATTTAGCAAAAACTAATAGATAATTAAATATATTATAATATAAAAGCTCAAAGGGTTTATAAAGTGGAAAATTTTATATAATTTTAATATGAAAAATCAATTTTTACTTGTTTTTTTGTTTTATTGTGAACAAATATTCATTTCAATTGGCAACGAATGAATTACAAAAATAATATTTTCTCATATTTGATTCTTACCAAATTTTTCCTGATTGTCTTTACTTACTTCCAATGTTTGTTATTTGCTGTGATGTATAATGCATACTCATACGTCTATATGCATATATTATTTGCGTAATTTCTATGTGGATCATGGTCAGAAATTATTTCTGTTTCATTGGCGATGCGTATTAGTTTAATTAGCGTGTTTAATCCGCAAGACAATCTTTAATTATCATTATACCTAAGGTGTTATTCACAAAGTTTATCGCAAGAAAATTGATCACATTTTTTTTTCATATTACCAAGATTTTATTGTCACGGCAGTCTATGCTATGCCATTCAAAATAAATTTCATTTTCATACAAACTACAAACGCATATGATTTCCATCTGATGTGGCGACATAAATTCAAACAAGTATTATGTAGTTTACTTTCCATGTTTCATTATTTTCTCTATTCATTTACTTAAAAATGGATGCCGGACTTCAAAAAGACGATTGCAGAATGCTTGAAAGTAACCTATATACCTTGTTCCATTTAAGCCATTCAGTATTGCAGAGAATAGGAAATAGTTTTGTCCTCTAATTGATTGAATCTGGAGACAAGAGACAAGATTACCAAATGTAATTTCGGCTACTTCAAAGTGGCGCTGATGCGAGCGCCATCTACCAAATGGCTTAAAAATGGAACAGAGTATAGTAAGAATTTATGTTTGATGTAGATAATCTGCCTCTTCTTTTTTTCCCTTGACAGTCCTACACAGTTTTAAAGTTCTAGATTAAATATAAATGATCCACGTTCTATGTTTATAATATTTCTATAGTCAATCATGTTACTGGCAAAAACTGTAAGGCATATCCGGTAAAATACTCTCAGCTGTAATACTACTTGTATTTCTTATTATCTTCAATCGAGTGGAAAATCGACATTTTCCGGGCAATTTTTTAACGAGAAAGTAATACTTTACGTGACTAATACAAAAAGTTCTATTTTTTGACGTCTAATTTTATTTTTATTTGCGAATTTTGTGGTTATTTAAGTGTTAAGGGCAGTAAGTGTTTATTACGTTTTTTGCACGATCGACGCACAAAATTTAAAAAAATATGATTTGAAAATAATTTTGACAAACATTTTTGGTTGTCACTTTTAAAGTAAGCTTTGATCGTTGTTTCTATTTACTTACTGCCTCCTGATCGGTAAGTGATGTGAATCAGTAATTTGTAAATAAAACTTACTGCCTTGGAAACCCTGTCGGTAAAAAAAATATTATAGGTTAGAGTTATAGATTATAATGGAGTCCGGAAAATAATTTTCCGGTATTTCTACACTTTTTACCTTCCGTCACCTTTAGGTAAGGAAGGTATTGTATCTGGTCAAAAAATTCGATAAGTTTTTAATGAAAAAGCACGTTTTAGGGTCCCTGGAATACGATTTTACTATTTTTACGATGATGTCTGTATGAATGAATGGATGTATGTATGTATGTATGTATGTGTGAGTGTGTGCGTGACGATTCTTTTGGATCCAATACCACCTTTCCAAAAATTATATTTTTTACCGGTTTCAGGATATTATTCCATTGTTAACATATACAAATGTAGGCTGGTAACTAAGTTATAACTGTATCTGTATGGTAATATTATTACCATACTGACTTGTCAACAACGGTCTACAAAATGAAAATAAAGTAAAATTAAAATATAATGCTCTTCATTAATACATACAGATAACGTTAGCCTATCGTTTTAAATACGGTCTACTTTCTTCTAAAGTAATAAACATGTGGAATAAAGCACAAAATTTTAATATTTGTCATATTGACATATGTCAAAATAATTGTTCTGTTAACCATAGCAATCTGAAAGCATTAATGAGAGAATTTTTAAAAAATGGTATTTATCAATAATGTCTTTATTTACTGAAACCGATAAACTATTGAACAAACCACGGATGCTATTAATCATAACAAGCCTTAGATGTCTTAACCGACATCTTCGGCAGTTATGATATACATAACATTCCTAGGTGTGTTAATAGCTATTACGTATTCCTCTCCTTTACATCCATATGAAGAGCTGATTAGATTTTGGTTATAATTAGTTGACCGGAAGTACCCTAATTTGAAGATTTTAACAGTTTTTCTTGAAAAAACACTGTTAAATATAATTTTTTCATATTTAATGTTATTATAAATATTAAAGAATATTTTATTCTCTGTACGATTTGATTACATTTTATACTTTATATAAAGAAATTAAATTTCATAAAACAGACAGTTGTGCTATAAACATGGAAACAACTACTATATTAAGAAAATTCTGATTAACAGATGTCAGTGTCAAGTGCAATTGACAGTATGTTTGTGTTATAATTTTACTGGAAATATAGAAACTTTCTGTATGGAATTTGTACAAAATACATAGAACTGACTTAAGGTAATTTTTTCATTCACAAGAATGGTACTTACGGGCCAGTATGTAATATACAAATATACGATTATTATACGATGTAGGTACATTTATAAATACTACGAGTAATAAAGAAGAATGACACTATAAAAAATGTTTAATATTATCCTTACTGACTGATATAAATGATGTCCGTGTTTTGTGAGTAAATAGTTCGTTTCAAAATATGTCATACAATGTGAGAAGTATACTTTTTGTTATATCTTTTCATACCTTGACACTTTTCGCCTTATCACAATCTCGCACGCAATATATCAATTCATTTTGCTGCAGCTGTCAACTTTCATATTTACAATTTTTAAAAATGCCATAAATTATTAGCAAGCGACTAAATTGCTGCGATAATTTGGGTGTGTTAACTTCAAGAATGCGATATGCACAATATATTACCGTAAAAGGTGTTTATTATGATTACTATTATCCTAAAACAATAAAGAAAAGATAATATATGAGTCAAGAATAAATATACAACTATACAATTACTTATAAACACATAAAAAAAGTAATTAAAATTAACTAAACAATAATTACAACAAAAGAACAACTAACATGTCAACAAATTCTTTAATAGCACGCAAAATCACAAACTATAAATAAAACTTGTGTAAATGTACTATTTAAAAAATAATTAACATTCTTGTTTATGGTATATACAACTACGCTCATTTGTTTCTTTTTATAACAATAAACATTGCGAATAATAAAATACTATATCGTCGTAAATTGAATAACTCTTGTTTTATTATTAAACTTGGTTCAACTTAAGTCCAGAACTTAACTGCCCTTTGAAGATAGACAGACTACGTTAATTACATATATATATTGTATATATATAAATAATTAAAATTAATATTATATTATGTAACAAGTTTTATAAACGAGTGTCTAAAGAGTTTATAAAACGAGTCACATACTATACTTTTTCTACGACTGCAAATTAACCCATTTGAATCAGTAATTATTTTTATATATTTTTAATATTTTTTACATTTATTCTATACTTTAGTCTTCTTTATTATCAGAAAAATGTTTAAAAAATCTTCGGGCACTAGGGCCTTTGAAACAACAAAGCTCGAGAACAACCATTTATACAAAACTAGTTTGAATGGAAATAAATTAAGATTGCGTAGTAAATAAAATCATGTGACAATATAGCTTACAATTTGTATTTTTATAAATATAATAATTAATAATAGTAATCAATTATTATAGTAATGCAAAAAAATACCAAACAATAAACTAAACGCTGCGTACAGTACAGTTCTTTCTAACATCATATCTATAATATGTACTTCGATCCATAAAAAGAAGGGAGAAATCAAGAATGATTATCTTTACTAAGAGATATTGCAAGTAAAATGTTGTTTAGTAACGATTCGTGGGAACGGCTAGTTAGATCTCTGGTAATTCAGTTTCAAGGAGTTTGTGACAATTTTAAATTTTTACGGATCACAGATCATCACATCAGATAAATAATCATCACTGATTGATTACATGAAAACTACCACATCACCCGTTTTCTTTTACAAAAATCGTTTTTCTTCTTAACAAAAAATTATGAAAAATTAAGACGAAAATACGGTTTATAATGGAGCAAAATTAATATATTTTTAAAACAAACTATATAATTTCTAGGCATTATTTTTTGAAAGATTATAGTCATAGACAGTTAGTATGAACAACTGATTAAGGGTGATTATCGAGCATTTAACTAGCATTGTTTTATCTCTGTCATTCGTTTATGGATCCTTTTAGAGGAAAATACTTCAAATAATAGTTATAGAAAAATTAATTGCCCGCATCTTTTATTTGAAGAATTTTTCTCTAAAATAATCTCTAAACGATTGACAGAGATAAAACAATGCTAGTCAAATGCTCGCTAATCACCCTTAATCACCGTTCATACTAGCGGCCATAATGATTACTGAATGTAGAGAAAAAATAAAAACTGAGTGGGTTGAAATCGACCCACAGGCTTCGAATGGGTTCAGACAGCAAAACTAAAGAAATACACTTTTTACGTTACTTATTTTTACAGAATAACACCTGTCAGTTACAGCAGCTTCCTTCAGCCCGTGCTTAATGAATCAAGTGTTAATGGTTACTAGCTTCACGCCGTGTCCAATACGATCAAAGCCATAGTTTGTCAAATTGTGATTAAGGTGCTTTTTAGCGTCAGTATAACCATTTCGTTAAGTCACAAATATGTAACTATAGTAGAAAAAGTTATTCTTGTGTGTGTAAGTTTTAAATTTTTAGAATTTTTAGTCACCTTACAGAAAATGAAAATATTTGAATTGTGATTAAATTTTTGTTTTGGTATAAATGTTTCAAATTAAAATATAGGCCCGTATGCTAATCGCTCCTTTATAGTAAAAGCGAAAGATAAAATCGCTCTTTTACATTATTTATTATTATGGCATCACTGTAATAAAATCTTGCAAGAAGAGTAACCAGTATACGGGTCATCAACATTCTACGGGAATTTTCAATTTACTTCTTCTAGATAGAAAGAAAAGAAACAGAATATGAGGAAAAATGATTCTCATTATTTTGTTTTTGTTCTTTTCGAACATCTGCAAAATTTTACTTTTTCTGTTTGCAAGCTGTCATTTAGTATTTATGTTTCATTTTAAAACCATTACGTTCAGTTCAAATCAATATCAGTTCAGTTCATTTTTCATTTATCCATAGTTGCAGCCATTAATAATGGAAACGCTTATAAAGTTTCATACAATGTATAATATGAAGGGAATGATGGAAAGGTTAGAAAAATACATAAATGCAAAAAACATTAAACGCAAAAACAATAATTTAAAAAAAAATATTAGTATTAATAGTCATCTATAATTTAATAGGCGATATAGATAGGTACTTGTAGTTAATGTCCTTATTACGGAGATTACATGCAGTTTTTAACCATTTTCCTTTTCTTTTTCTTCGTCATTTTTTCGCAAATTCCTTTTATATTCTTTTTGCGTACATTCTTTCGCGTTGTTGACTTTTTTTATTTTCATAATCTTCATAATGATGTACAAATATTTTTGACAATGGCATAAATCTTTTTGACATGACATTTATGTGTCAATTACAAACATTTGAATTTCTTGCCTTGAAGTAGTTTAATCTGAGAATTTTTACATCAAATTATTTTATATGCATTTCTTTATCTCTAAATCTATAGAAGATATAACAAGGAATTTATATTTATTGAATAAAGAATTTAACGTTCTTTAATATAAGTATTTACATAAATTTTCGATAAATAATATTTAGATGATTTTTTTCTTGTAACTACTACTTCCGGTTGTCCAATTGTTACCAAAACTTAATCAACTCTTCCCATTATTGTTAGATTGAGGAATCCGTAGTTAAAAATGTCTTAAGTCTTATAGTATTTGAGAAATCGTGGATCCAACATCCACACACACATACGGACATCATCGTAAAAATGTTATAATCGGATTCTAGGGACCTTAATACGTGCTTATTCACTAAAATCTGAATATGCGATTTTTAGCATGAATTCAATACCTCTCTTAGCGAGAGGTAAAAATGGAATAATGGCAAAACGAAGTTATGGAATGAAAAGGATCTGTCACTTAAATCAGTCAGATGCGTTTGCGCTGAAACTGTTTTCAAATAAATCTGTACACTTGTTTTGAAAATTGTATGTAAACAGTTTCACGCATGTAAACGTAGAACGTAGTAGACTGGTTGATACACTGAGAAAACTTTTCATCTGGAACCTATACCAGAGTACCTACATACCAGTTTAGCATTTGTGGGATTAGGTTGTGTGAATTCTACATAATATGTCACTGGTTGTAGGTCGTAGGGGTAACTTCCGACACTAGATTATTTTAAGATCTTCATTTTCTATTTCATTTTTTTTTTAATTCTAAATAAATCATTGTTATACAAAATATATTGTCGTACAAAGTACATAGAAGTACAAATGCTTGACATATAAAGTATTTGGTGTAAAAATGCTGGCGAATATGTTTCCATCGTACATGTTGGAGTACAAAATCCGTACACGATTATATGGTATCTAACAACTATGTAGTAATAACATATTATTTATAATCATAACACGCCAGCAATGAATGCCCGTGAGGGGACGCCTGGTAAGCGCCCGCACGTTGCAAATATTTCATCATTACCGATATCTGTGTACAAAGCAGATTGGCACACCCTGTAATGGGTAATAAGCCCTGATGACAAATTTATTTATATTTATTTATCATAACACTTTTTTGTATTTACGAGCAAACTAGTTTGTTTATCTATATGTTTCAGAGCACAATTTTCAGTTATTGTACATAAAAAAGGCTCAAGATACGAGTACATTATTTTAATTACAGAATTATAGCTTGCTTGCAAAACGCTAAGATTTGTAGGCCAAAAAACTTCAGTCTTTTTACTTTAATTAGTTGAAAACTGTAAATTCACGGTTTAAAAATCAATAAAAGCACTAATTTTCACTATCGTGACACAGTTAATTAGTATTTAAACACTACAAAAACAACTATACTCATACAAATTGTATTATTACCAAGACTAATCATTAATTGTCTCCGATTTTTTCACATGTTCTGCAGCACATTGCGTATAATTACCATTACTTCACTTTCAAAAATTATAATAACCAACATAACGCTTTATAAATTGAGTGTAATTATGTAACACGCCTTGTCGTTACACTAACACACACATGGTAGATACCCTGTTAGTGTTTCTTCTAAACATGAAGGCCCGTATACACCACATCGATTTATTTTAATTAAGAAAAGCATCAAATGGTGCATCGTTTACACTTAGTTTTTTTAAAGATTAATGAGATCATTTTCACTGTAATGGAACATTTACCAAGCTGTTAATTGATATTTATAATAATTTAATATCGGTACGCGGTAAATGGGCGACGCACAACTGGGCAAGTCACACAGGGGTTGGGCGGTATATAAGTGGGCGCTGGTTACGTTGGGGACAGAAATAAGACGTTCAATTTGGTGGATTTCTTTTTAACAGGACAAATATTTTATTTGTTACTCGTAAACCCATGTTTTTTATTTTACATAAAGTTTATAGTACGGGAGATAAATGCAAAAGAATTTTGAAATTTGTCATGACGTCATTCCGTGACGTCAGAGCCCTAGCAAGAGAAAAAGCTTGATGAACTATGAGATAGTACCATTTGTGTCTAGTGAATTTAGCTACAAAAATGTAGCGCAGGAAAATTAAACGTAACCCTCACATAACCTGCATTGACTTGCATCCACGTGTGATCCACATCAACTGGGTGGTTACTGTTTCAGCACGTGTTTGCTTTTTATTTGTATATATTTTTAATGAAACACGTAAGTTTACCACGGTTTTCTTGTTAGACACGTGTATTTAACCTATGAACATCAACAAAAATAATTCGCGGTAAAAGCCAGGCATGCGCAGAAACACCATCAAATAAAATAACTTCGTTATGTGACCTCGTTAGGGTCGTGGCGTCATTTGGTAACCGTTTTGAACATATGCAATTTACCTCCCGCTACCCTTGGTAAGGGAGGTATAGGGATCGTGCTAAAAATCGCATATCGATATTTTGTAATATGAGTTCGTTTTAATGTTCCTAGAATCCAATTTTACGTTTTCACGATGATGTCTGTGTGTATGTATGTGTGAATCCTCCGTTCTAACTCAATTACTATCATTCAGAAAATTTTGAAACCTTGTATTTCTACCTTATTCTAGTATGGGACACATTATTTGAAGCTCAAAATAGATTTTCTTCGAAAAATACCGTCAAATGTTACTTTTTAAAGATTTGTGTTATTATAAAAATTAAAGATTATTAAATTTTCTACAGATTTGTATAAATACTTTTTCTATACATTTTATGGATAAATTTATAACATATCTATAATTATAATCCTGGAGCCTACGCTTTAAACAACCAAAACTCCTTGGTTACACAGTTTATATCTCAAATGTATATAACTGACAGATAAATGTCTCTGTCAAAGAACTAATCATTTCAAATTAATACTAGTAACGTTTCAAAAAGAAAATAGTAAATAGAACTATAGTTATATGGAAAGGATCTTAATACAGTTTCCGCAATAACTAAATATGTAAGAATGTATATTTAAATTAATAAAAATTAAATAGCGGGAGGTTCGGTGTTGGCCACATGAGATTTTTTAATTTGAAAATTTATTTATAAATACTATATAATTTATCATTATTAACACTTTGTTAATATAATTTATAATAAAATTTATATGTAATACTTATTTCAGCATTACCTAACTCACAAAAATCACTCCTAGAAAACTCGGGGCTAGTTTTGTGCATTAGGTGAGGATATTGCTGTTTTATTTAGAGAAATATAGGTACATGCAAGCTAATCAACAACGGTCCCGCGTTCCGGTCGGGATTTTAAGTTTCCAACAATTGTCCCGCGTTCGGGACTGTAGCCACGTCCAATAAAATATTGTAAAATTCACGCCAGGTATCTGTTTTACATTTTTTACATTTCCGTTTTATCTGGCATGTATTGCAAAATACTATAAAAGTGACGCTTTGATTTTTCTAAACATACCTTAACCTTCTAACCTAACGCGTATTTATTTAAGGCGGTTGACTACTAACAGTTAGAATAGACAGAAAGGGTGCATCGTTTTCCCATTAAAATTTACTTGAAACTTAACATTTTCATAAAAAATAAAATGTTATTGGATAGCTTAAGTTGTCCTCTTCCTTTCTCTAATAATGTTTTTTTAAAATTATGTGTTAATAATTATTTATATGCAGTTAAATATGCCTATATTCAAGTTATTTTTTCACTATTATTAAACTCTAATTTTAAAAAACTGTTATTAGACATAGTTAAAGAAATTCATTTTCTTCCAGAAAATTATAATTGTTTTATAAATATCGCTATATTTATTGCAATTTTAATGGAAAAACTAAACGTACATTTTACGCAAATAATACTCAAGAAACGCACCGAAACTCCTGACATCTATGATGAACTAACTTGGCTCCACCCCAGTACATTCAATAGTAAAAGGAGAAGAGTGTTTCATAATTTAATTTTGTGTAGTGAAAATATATTCGATAATAAAGTAAAATAATGACTAAGAAACAGAGCAAAAAAGATGGTTTGTATTTAAATGCAAAATGAAGAAAGTGTAAAAATTTAGGAGATTTTCTCAGGTATTTATTTTAATAAAACATTTCTTGAATAAATTATAATAAACAATTTCTGATTTGTGTAATTATAGATGTAAAAAGTGTATACCATTTTTGTCTTTAATTTTGCTAAAGCCTAATGCGGCTGTTTTTTTAAAAAAAAGTTTTTAATTGTAACAAAAAAAATGCTTGATAACAATAATGAGAATGTGATTCCAACAAAGAAATTGATCAATCACACAAAAAATTTGATTATAATAATTGTTCTTGTATGTATTTATTTTAATTACAACAGAAATTTTTGATTATAATAAAGAAAATTTGATTGCAATATTAAATATGAATAATTAAGTTAAAATAAATTGACTATAAATAATCGTTGTCAGAGAGTTACATTTGCGTTTCAAAAATTTGATATTCGATTCTAGTCGAGTCAATGACGCGAGAATATAGATAAAACTTCTAAACCCACCAAAACAGATGCGATTTTGATGATTTATTTTTTTAAATGTTTGTTATATACAATTATTCAAAATCAGAAACATTTCAGCTGGGGCGCTCAATTATTTATACAGATTGTCCCGATTTCGTAAACCTACATGGGATCTCGGGAACTATAAGAGATACAACTTCAGTTATATGGAACATGTGGTACGCCATTGGGAGGCTATCTTAGATGTGCTTTTGTTTTGCCAAATATTCTCATAGGTTACTTGATAAAGGAGGAGTACTGAAGATGGTCGATTTTTTCATTTCGAAATTATTTCTAAACTATCAGTAATCGAGAAAAATGTTTCAAATAGAAAAGTTAGATATTTTTTTTGTCTATCCACTGGTTACGAAAATAATTTTTCTATCGGCAAATTTTCGAGATATATCACAAAATTACATTTTTTTAAATGGAAGCCATATTTGATTATTACTTTAAGAAAATACTAATATCTTATTTCTTTCGATTGGTATAAAGTTTATTGTATTTTAAATATGTTTCACCCTTCAAACCTAAAAATTTTTCGCAATTTTTTTTATAATATTGTATTGTTAAATAAAAGAAAATATAACGGAATAAAATGTTTTTGTACTTTTTATCTGTATGTACAAACTATAGGCCTACCGTTCCGATATCGGAAAACGCCAGTACTCAGATCTGGGTAAAAAAATCTTTCATAATATGCTAAAGAATGGTGTAATATAGTCGAGTCAATGAAGCGGAAAAAACATTAAATCATCTAAACCCTCAAAACCAGATCCTATTATGATGAAATTTTTAAAAATGTTTGTTATTTTTACTTATTTAAAATTATAAACATTCAAGCTAGGGCGCTCAATTATTTACATAGGGTGTCCTTTATATTTACTAATCGAAAGAAATAAAAAATAAGTATTTTCTTAAAGTAATAATCAAATATGGCTTCCATTTAAAAAATGTAATTTTGTGTTTCATTTCGAAAATTTGCCGATAGAAAAATTATTTTCGTACACCACTCAATAGACAATAAAATTATCTAAATTTTCTATTTGAAACATTTTTCTCGATTACTGACAGTTTAGAAATAATTTCGAAATGAAAAATATTGACCATCTTCAGTACTCCCCCATTATCAAGTAATCTATGAGAATTTTTGGCAACACAATAGCACATTTAAGATGGCCTCCCAAAGGCGTACCACATGTTTCATATAACTGAAGTTGTATCTCTTATAGTTCCCGAGATCCCAATGTAGGTTTACGAAATCCGGACAATCTGTATAAATAATTGAGCGCCCCAGCTGAAATGTTTCTGATTTTAAATAATTGAATATAACAAACATTTAAAAAATAAATTATTAAAATCGGATCTGTTTTTGTGGGTTTAGATGTAAAAACCTTTATTGACTCGACTATTCTAAAAAAATATACTTTTGTTATTCTTCAAAAAATAATAATAAATTAATAATAATAAATTAATAATAATAATAATAATAATAGTAACAATAATAAATTACTAATAATGCCGATTTTTAATGATGTTTATTTTTCAAATAAAAATTTTCTTTAATACATACGAGTATATTTATTTTTGTTTCAATTATAATTATAAAGCATTTGAGGCACGTTCCTCAAGCAGAGAGCTCTCATAGCATAGCATAGCACTTTACTCGACTGTCGTAGTGAAAGTAAAACTTAAATATACATATACTTTTACATCTGACGGTACAGAGCAAACAAGGGTTATAATTTTAGAAGAGGGGAACCGTGTAAGGTACGGCCCACTGCATGATTCCCCCTTTACTCTTCCAAAACCTTAGATGGTTAAAGACTAGTAGACAACCGCCTTAATTCTGCACATATTATTTTATCGCTCAGATATTCGGCACCCACTTTGTTGTCGCCCAGTTGTCCACCGCTCAGTTGACCGTATCCGTAAAAATTTCTTCAATGTCTGATTCCTATCTTATACATTTATGTGTCCTTGGTATAATGCAGTTGTAATTAGGTATATTTAAAATATGCACAAAGCATGAATATAATTTCATGTGCATTTTTAAAACATAAATAAGGATACTTATGTAAAATTTCAAGAAATTCATATGTAATTACATGGACTGTAGGTATTGTTAACATATCAGTCAACCTATGAACATATCATTAAAATACAAACGAGACAACATTACGACATAAAGGGTGCAATTCCTGTTCCCTACTTAACATAAGAGAACAAGAATTAATTAATATTATACTTTGTATACAACAATTTAGTTTTACGAGTAAAATGTACATACGAGATAGCGTCAAAATGTTGCCGGAATTGGTCAATAATATTTTATTGAAAACAGGTACAACATTTTTACATTATGTAATTTCGTTTAAAGTATACACCCCTCCTCAGAGCCGGACGGTGGCATGAGGCAGAAAAGAGACTGCCTCACTTCACACAACTTCGGGGTGCATTTTCGGTTTCATTTTGTCAAGAGCAGTTAATGTCCGTACAATTTAACTTGGCAAGGCAAAAGAATGTAATTCAGTTTACTATTCATAAGTTGCATTTTGTCAAATATTTACTTTTACTTCAATGCCGCACAGCTTCAGAAGTGAAATAGTGATTTCATTGCCTTACACAAAGCAAATTCCACCCTAATCCACTGAAACTCGGGGTGCCAGGTACATTTCAACCCAAGAAGTTATATTCATACATAAGCGTAGGTGCATATTTTGAGACAGAAGAGAAATGGAAGAATTTTATAAAACACACTACATCTTTAGAAGAACACTATTGTAAAATTGATGGACAAATAGAGGAAGTTATAGATTCCGTTGTAATAAATGTTGGAGACGATTCTACTACGGAATCAGACTCTAGTAGTGAGAGTGAGGATGATGCAGATGAACTTAATTAAATTAAAAAATAATTAACTATAATATGATTTATATATTATAGACTGTTCCATTTAAACCATTCAGTAGATGGAGCTGGCAACAGCGCAAACTTGAAGTAGCCGAAATCACATTGGGTAAACTTGTCTCTTGTCTCCAATTTCAGCCAATCAAAGAGGTCAAAACTATTCCCTATACTCTGCAATACTGAATGGCTTAAATGGAACAAGGTATAAATAATCCATTCCAATATTTATACTACTAGTAATACGTTTTTTTTATATAAGTAAATATATTTCATTTTTCTTTGGTACGCCTATGGATTTTATAACTTTTCCTTTACCGCAGTGATAATGTGAATTACCTCCACTCGCCAAGTTATACTGTTCGGACTATATACAGCTTGTGACTGTCCAATTTTAGACGTCGAAAACCTATTTGAGACAAAATTTGTAAATGTTCTACTGGATGAAATGGAAAATCGTTTTAAACTGATAACCGGTGAAAAACAATTATTTGGCATGTTTTACATGTATGAAATAAAATCCAAAACTGCAGGCTATATAGAAAAATGTTTGCAGCGATTTACAGATTCTGATAACCAATGGAGAACACTGCAATATAAGCACAGTTGATTTAAAAGATAGGGTTATTGATGGTAGTCGGTATCTTCCATCGTCAATAAGGCCCCTTGAGGTATACAACTATTTGTTTAAAACTGGGCTAGAAACTTTGTATCCAAATACTATTATTGCTCTGAAGCATATTTCTAGCCAGGGGAGGGGTTTTGGGAGTTCTACTCCCACCCCCTCCGAAATTATTGAATTAAAATTTAATTTGTACGCATTGATAAAGTATTAAAATCGATCGCAAGTATATGCGATATTTAATTTTCACAATGTAGATAGTTTATCCAGGTAAGTAAACAATCAGTTAAATATATTCCCTTTTCTAAAATGTTCTGTGATTTGTGATAAGACAGGGGTAAAAGCAATAACAGATAAATAACTTTTTCTAAATTTTAGTCTCAATAATCATGTTTTAACTCTGTTTATCTATTTAAATAATAAATGTCAAAATTCAGTTTAGAAATTCTTATCTATTATGATAGTCACGACATTTATTTGTTGATCAATAAGTCTAGAAATTATTATGTATACGTGCGTGACTTTGAATGCCCTAGCCTATGCACCCTGTAACCCTAAGATAATCCTGTCCTGAAGATAGCGCTTTGTTTTTAGGGAGTCGAGATGAGTTTGTCGCGTCGTGCAGACGTTTGTTGTTGACGGAACATGTAGTATTTTGGGTGTTGGCTCATTGCCAGTCCACTATGTAACAATGTAATTTGTTTAATCTTTATTTTAATTGTTAATACAGTTAGTTTAATCAGTAAATCCCAAGTATTTGTCCATGTCCGTAGTGTTCATCAAGTGGAAAGTGTATGTGTGTTCTTCCTTTTTACAAACCAGTCAGTGTGTCATCGTTGGAGTAGTAGTAGTAGTAGTAGCATCATCCTCTTCCGCACCCCCTCGTGTTACAGATTTGGCAATTTATTTTTTATACATGAAAGGGGAAAAACATGCAGCTTCACATCCCTTGTAAAAATGTAACTTTCAATTATACGGCATTTGACCTTGACTAGAAAAAAAATTGTCTGCGGCGCTTTTTTTTCTGGGTATCTTTACATAAAAAATTAGGGCGCATAATTTGAAGTTTTCCTCAGTTGTTTCGAAATCATCATCTGGCTCTGTACCTCACTTGTTCCACCTTTTCGTACAACTGTTCAAAACACTCCTAGAAACAATTTTCTGAAAGTGCCTTGAGCTTTATCGTCGAATTTTCCATCACCTATGTTGGATTAACAAAACGTTTTCAATTTCATTTTTAGCCGACGGAACAGGTAAAAATTAGCTAGTGCCAGGTTGGTAGAATAGGATGGGTGTTCCAGAGTGGTGATATTGTTCTTAGCAAGGTAATTTTTCGCCAACAGAGAGACAAGTACCTGAGCGTTATCATGTAGCAAAACCCAATAGTTTTCTACCCAATTTTCAGGATGTTTTCGTCTGATTGTCTCGTAGGTGTTGAAGGATCTTTATTAAAGTTCCTTGTTTACAGTTTGGCCTTGAGGAATGAATTCGTGGTGAATTACGCCCTGGTAATTAAAGAAAAAACACAGTTCCTAATCATTTTCCTCTTGTTTTTGTTCAAAGGGAAATTTTTGCTTCAGTCGCTCTTACACAGTCGATTTTTTATAGTCTTATTTCAGTGTGCTTTCTTTACATATGACGAGTCTCAGATAGTGATTTCCCCAGCAAAACGCAGAATATGATGATTGCACGCTGCTCTGAAGACATTTTAAAATCTGACGAACGAAATAAAAACGCAGACAGTAAATAAAAGGGATGCCGGGCACCTCGACGCTTTTCCTAGTAGTGGCAAACCCAAGAAAAAGAAATTTCTCTCCAGCGAATACTTGCTTGGCTGTAGGGCAACGATTCCAAGTACTTTTTCGTATACAATTTCCTGTAACGAATTTCGTACGATTCTTAGATTTAATAATAATATACCTATGTTCTTAATATTATTTCCACCTGGTAAGTAATGCCGTTATATTTACATTACTACTATAACATGTTTATAATAAACAAAAGAATAACAAAAACCACTTCCTTTGTTCGATTAAAAATTCGCAAGAAGATAAACAAATATTAAAAAACAACAGATGTTACCTAACCAAACAACCTTCATGATCATGTAACAAACAACTGAACTATCCTAGTTCACTCTCTATTCTGTGTAGGTTAGTGGCACCTGGCTCTCGCCAAAACATCTCCCTCCTCTGCCTCTCTCCGCGGCCGCCTACACTTGCACTTTTGTCTGCCGCGAGTCGCGGATTTTTTGCCCGTCTCTCACTTGTTTGATGTTTGTGTTATCATGCACATTACAAACAAATTAGCAGCGTGTGAATTGGGAGCTTTGAGCATGAGAGACGTTTTTGTTAAGCGTAATCAATCTAGGTTAAAATGTAAATCTTTTTTAAGAAGAAAGGTTATCAACAGATATGAATTTGTAATAAAGATAGGATTATCGGGTTTATTATGTTTTACTTATGTTTGGAGTTATTAACTTTGTATATTGAATTTTTACGCACGATAAGTTAGATGCATTTTATCAAAAATTGTCATTTACTATGAGGTTTTGTACTAAATCTTGGAAGATGTCTGGCTGAAGAAAAAACAACTTGCAAGAATGATTGGAGATTCACTTACAACAATTTTGATTTTGAATAGGTACCTTTTAACAACCAGGGATGTCAGGGAGTGTAATATTGGTGCACAAAGATTTAGCTTGTTAAATATTATCAGCTGTTTTTGGACTGTGCAGCCAACAAAGATGAAGTTTTGACCCGGATTGTAATTACAAATGAAACTTGGGTTCATTATTATGAACTTGTGTCGAAGCAGGAGTTCATACGGTGGCACAAAAAGCACACACCACTCGCTAAGAAGTTCAAGGTGGCGTAATCGGCTTAGAGGATCGAGGCTACGGTTTTTGAGGTTGATTGGAAAGATAAGGGTATGTTTCAATAACTAGATAATATTATGCTGATCTACTGAAACGTTTAAAACGAGCCATAAAGGAAAAAAGAAGAGGAAAATGCACCAAAAATCTCTTAGATTTTGTGTCACAACAACGCACCGGTTTTGAGTTCACAATTCATGAGTGGATTTTTGGCCAAAAATAACACCGTTTTGAATTTGCAGCTATCGAATTCACCTGTGATTTTTGTTTCTTCCCGAAGATAAAGAGGACATTAACAAGGCAACGTTTTGCAACTATAGAGAACATAAACTACATTCTCCAACTGTTTTGCAGGGTGGAAACAACGTTTTGTTCACTCCTCGTAAATACGCTGGTACAATTTTGTTACGTTATGATTATTTTGAAAAAGATAATAATAATATGGTGAAATAGATAGATATATTAAACACTATTAAATAGGTAAATGTCTTTTAGAAAATTTATTATGTTTTCTTCGCATTCTTGGTTGTTGGTCAGCGCTCTTCGTACATCTGGGGGGATGTTGTGTAGTTGTCTCTCTGTAGTGTATAATGGGCAATTTTCGATCATGTGTTTGATGGTAAGATTGGTGTTACAGGTTTCACATTGTTGTGGGTCAGTTTTGGAAAGTAGATAGCTATATGTCAGTTTGCTGTGACTTTTGCGCAGTCTAGTTATTACTATTTGTTCTTTTCTGGTCCCTGCTGTCTTCCAGTCTCTAGTGTCGGTTTTAATAGTTCTTAGTTTATTATTAGTGGTCGTTTCCCACTTGTTTGTTAAGAATTTTTGAGTTTGTTCTTTCACATGGTTTTTAGTTCTTCTTTAGCCACTTTTATGTTTGTTACGTTGTACATTTCCGTAGCTTCTTTCGCTGCTCTGTCTGCTTCTTCAGTGACTGGAATTCCTACGTGAGATGGGCTCCATAGAAAAGTAATGTTTTATAAAGAAGGGTTTTGTAGCAGCTCTCGGATATCTTTATAAATTGGATGATAGTACATGGGTTTTTAATGTTGGTTATGGAACTTAGGGAATCCGAATTTATGATGTGTTTTATGATGCAGTTCAGTGCTTGGTGTATAGCAAAAACCTCTGCGTCTATTTTACAATATTTTAAAATGATAATGTTATTTCGCCATTTAATATGGGATTACATCGCCTTTATTAGTAATAGCAGTTTTAATTCTATTAGGCATTATATCCACAAGCTCTGCACATTCTTCTCTTAAGGTACATTCACAAATGAAAATTTATATAAACGAAGACGGATTTGTGAAAAATTATATATTTAATACATTTGATGGTAACTATGAGTTACAGAAATTTCACTGTTGCATTACACTCAAAATAGGTTTAGATTTATGGTTTATACTTTAGATTTAAAGATTTTGGCCGCATATTATGTAATGACTCCATTCATACTTCAGAATTTAGGGTTTCTAAATCCAAATCATAAAGCTAAACATTGCAAGGTCCAAACTTTAGGTTTATGATTTAGTTTGCCGTCACAAACTTAACCAATGAAAACGAGTCTGAAATGATATAGATATATACATCCATCTTTATTTAGTATCCACTTGGTGCATTCGGCTTTTTAAACAAATGCGAGAAGAACATGGAGACTGTCATAACTAAATTGCTGAAATATAACCAACAATGCCAAGCGCAAGCGAATGACAGTTTCACGGCGCACAGGTGTCTTGTTGAGTACTGCTCTACCGACATTTTAATCTTGTTTTTGAAGCATTTACACAGATGTCTGTACATATCAAAACTAATTTTCAGGTAATTTAAACTTACGTTTATGAATGACTTAAGGTACATTCACAAATGAGAATTAGGTTTAGATTTATGGTTTATATTATGTAATGACTCCAATTCACACTTCAGAATTTAGGGTCTCTAAATCCAAATCATAAAGCTAAACATTGCAAGGTCCAAACTTTAGGTTTATGATTTAGTTTGACGTCACAAACTTCACCAATGAGAACGAGTATGAAACGATATAGATATATACACCCATCTTTATTTAGTATTCACTTGGTGGTAAATAAATGCGAGAAGAACATGGAGACTGTCATACCTTAATTGCTGAAATATATCTATTAATGCCAAGCAAACGATAGTTTCACGGCGCACAGGTGTCTTGTTGAGTAGATACAGTTCTATCGATATTTTAATTTTGTTTTTGAAGCATTTACACAGATGTTTGTACATATCAAAAGATCAAAACTAATTTTCAGGTAATTTAAACTTACATTTATGAATGACTTACTTAAACCTAAACAAAAACCATAAACCTAATTTTCATTTGTGAATGCACCTTTACTTAAACCTAAACAACAATCATAAACCTAATTTTCATTTGTGAATGCACCTTTAGATTATTGTTTCATATGTCTTGCAAGGTAGATTTTATTGTTCGCACTGGTTTTTTACGAAATTTTCATAATGTGCCAAAAGTAAAAGTTTCTAAAATCAAATAAATAAATATATGATCACGGCATATTACCCATTGCTGGGTGTGCCAATCTGCTGGTTTCGTAGAAGATAAATCTGCACTAGAAGATGACCTGGGCTTGTAGTGCATTTCATCAGCTGTTGATAATGTCAATCTATTCCTATTATGTGTTTAGTGTTTATCCATCAATTTCTATTGCGAATCCCCAACCCTGTTGTGTGGCGAGTCCAGCACCATGCATGTGTGGTATTGTGGGCCAGGTCAGTGCAGAGTTGGTGCCGGTGCAAGGAGCCCGTGGGCCCCAGTCAGTGTCCGCTGCAGTCCCGCTCCCCGCGTTCGACCCGCGGCCTTGGCGAGGCGCGTTCACCTCGGACTCGGACCTGCATACACCAACAACACAATACACCTAACATGCATAGGCACACCCGCCCAAATACTGCATAGAACATAGACACACACGCATTCTATATGGTTCCGACTACATGGACATTTGCGAGTTATTGGCAAATGGTATGACTACCTACCATAGAGAAATAGACTACTAATGTCGATTACAATGATATTACTGACATGTCTAAATTGATTATTATTGGAATATTTTTTTTGTTTAACATGACATTGGTTGCTCTTGTTTATAAAAAATATTTAGATAATTAAATATAAATATATCATCACGGCATATTACCCAATGCTGAGTGCCCCGATCTGCTTTGTACACAGATTTGTACCGTACGGGCGTTTACCAGACGTCACCTCACGGGCACTCATTGCTGGCGTGGAGAGTGCACCACAGGGGTTAATTGTGTCATTTAAAATCCGAAATATTTCTTTTGGCATCCGTCGGGATTGAACCTGGTTCCCCAGATTCTCGACCAGACACGCAGCCACGAGAACCCTTTTTAAGCTGATTATATAATCAATATTTTGAGTAATTATTAATACCTTATGAATCTTATAATAATTATTATCCTTATAAAATGGCATAAAATGAAATTCATTAGATATTAAATTAAAACATTTATAAAAGTATGTAAAAAATTTAAAATCTAACGGTAAAATATATGACCAGGAAGTAATAACTTGTAGCATTTGTTATGGTTTGTAAATAATACAATATTCCCAGAACAAAAATATAAATGAAGATTCTTCACGTACGTAGATAACTCATTTCTATTACAATAAGCGAAAAACGTCTATTCTGCACACTTTAATAACCGTGAAACTAGTTTTTTTCTTACATTATGAGAAAATGCATTTTGCAGCTAATCATGCTCAATGTTTCCTAGCGTTAAAATAGCGTATCCATTTATATAATCAGTGCTACTAGCTGAGTTTTACGTGTATTACTTCAGCCCAATATATTTAATATTATCGGTCATTTTCTTCAAATAACAAATAAAATAATAATATTATTAAATGAATAAACAAAAAACTTTTTCAATAATCAAACTAACTATATGTGACAGCCAGTGACAGCAAAACATTCAACCCAATCGTTCATCTAAGATTAAAAATTCAACAAGGACAACCACTTGGGGTGACTAAGAATCGGGAAGGGGGGTGGAATTTTTCTCACTTTATCTCACTTCTGTAACGACAAAAAGAATGGTCAGAATGAGGTGAGCTAAAACCAACTGAGATATCATGTAACAAGAACGCGACTTAGAGGTGGGCGCGGGCCGTGATTTTGTCGGGTCACGATGGGTCACGACGTGACCCCCGTGATCGTGAATATAATTTAAATTTTGGGTCGTGATTGGACGTGAGCGTGAGGCACTAAAAAAATATCAGGCGTGATTGAAATTTAATCGGGCGTGAGTACAAGTTTTCTTCTATTTTTTATTTTAAAAATTGCCTATTTCCATCTTTTACTTTACATTCTTATTATTATAATGTCCAAATATGTCATCAACAGTATTTTTTTTGCATAAAAATAGTGTTATTGTATACACAGTTGCTCCGATTTCAATAAAGATATACAAATCTTTAAGCCCGTTTGACACGATCATAATTTTATTAACAAAATTGTTATCAAATTTATAATATTTGTGATGGAATAGACCAACCTATTTGACCATAAACATTCGTTTCCAATGAAACCAATCTGTTACCTAACTTATTACCAATTTGTTAACAAATTTGATAACTTATGAATGTGTTAAACTGGCTTAAATGTACATAGAAACAATTACGTGACACGAACGTGACCCGCCGGGCGTGAGTGCCAAAATAAAATCGTGAGCGTGAGTGATCGTTAATCAAAAATAAAAAGTCGCGCGTGATTGGTCGTGATTACATTTTTAGTTCCGTGACCGTGCGTAATCGTGAACAAAAAGTCACTCACGCGCCCACCTCTGACTATTGTCTTCGATCGGTAAACTGTCCATACCGTTCTTAATACTTAATTCAATATTTTTTATTGTTTTATTAAACTGAATTCAGCATACGAGTTGGTGATCATTTGTTGATAAAATTATATCTTTACCGTAATTATAAAAGACAATATAATAAAAATCATAAAATATATACTTAAGCTTGCTTTTATCGCTGTTGTTTAATTCTTTTCAAACTGAGTTGTACATTACTGATACGTCAAAATTAAAGCTAATGAAAAGTATAAAATGTAATCTTTTCCTCATAAAAATCACAATAAAGCATTTCCTTATAGATAAAAATAAGAACGACATTATAAGTATATAAATAAAAGTTAAAACTTAATTAATTTTTAAAAGCATTTAAATGTCCTTCTTTATTACAACAAATATAATAAAAAAACTATAATGATAATAAAAATTGAAATGATAGTTTACGCTTTGTTCACTGGTATAATTAGCTTCAGAACGACTCTGTCCTACGATCACAGGATGTGATACCAGCGAGTTTTATTTCACATTATGAATATGAACTTCCACAGAATGCAACACGTCCATATACATTGATTTTTTTATTCAAATTCTTAATTAAGTCGGTGCATTGTTGAAATATGAGTAATTAGCAATGCAAAAAGGAATAAGCATAATTAAAACCAACAAAGAATAGGAAACATTTATTTAGTTTAAATTGGTAATGAGTGCATTATTATCTTTGTTTTCACTTTTCCTGTTTTGATCATGGAAATCATAATGCGATTTATTAGTTCTTTAACCCTTTAGAAATAATAGAAGGCAGCCATGAAAAAAAAGACTGAATGTAAAATACCTCATTATTTAACAAAAGTACAATAGCAAACTCTAGGTGAAACAATGTCTAATAAAGAATTATTAGAAAAAATCTGATGTGTCCAGCACATTACCTTCCGTCAGTTATATGAGGCATTTACGAAAAAAAACATCTATTGATCAAGTTATAGTTACCGGAATCGATATTTTAAGAACGGAAGTGGTAAACAGGGTAGATCCATAACTTATGAAAAAAAATTGAAACAGATTAGAAATTTGACGTAGTTAACAAACTGAGCAGAGTCCTACTTTGAACACATTTCAACTTTTAACGCGCACGCTTCGCTTTGCATAAATACCTTTTTTTGAGATTAGATTCTTCATGAATCCGGTAGATGGATGTGGTAGATATTGTACAATTTTCGAACACGGTAACTTTTTACTACTAGTATTTTCGAACACAGTCGGTAGATGAGGTAACTACCGGTAGAACTTTCGTAAATGCCTATGCATTTTCTAAAAAATCCATACAGAAAGTTCCTTGCAAAAGATTCTAAATTTCTTGTATGTACATTACCTTTCGACTGATTTTATACAAATTCCATACAGAAAGTTTCGAGCAAAAAGATCCTATATTTCGAGTAAAATTATAACCAAATATACTACGAATATGTCAATTGACACTGACATCTTTCAATCAGAATTTTCTTAATACAGTAACTGTTTCCAGCATAGCTAGCTAATTTATGAAATTTAATTTCTTTATAATTTTATAACTCTATATACATTTAATATGAAGTATAAAATGCAATCAAATCGTATAGAGAATACAATGTTCTTTAATATTTATAACATTAAATGTGAAAAAATGATATGTACCATCGTTTTTTCAAGACAAACTGTTAAAATCTTCAAATGAGGGTACTTTCGGTTGACCAATTATAACCTAAATCTAATGAGCTCTTCATATGGATGCAACGAAGAGGAATACGAAAGAATTAATTTTTGGAATTGTAGTTTTAGAGTTATCGTACTCCAAAATTTTGTTCACACACACACACACACACACGCACGCACACGCACACTCACACACATACACACGCATGCACGCACGCCCGCACACACACACGCACGCACACACACACACACACACACACACACACACACACACGCACACACACATACACACGCACGCACACACACACGCACACGCACACGCACACGCACACGCGCGCGCGCGCACACACACACACACACACACACACACACACACCGCCATTATTTTTTTTTTATTCATCCTTAAATTAATAATGAATTTACAGCTATTAAAATGCGGCTTTATAAGTAGGTGTTTGAAAAATATATTTATAGGAATATGAAACAAGAATAGAGTAATGCTTATGTTTAATGCAAAAATATAAATTATTATGTCTATATTTCACATTGCGGTAATAATTCGTCAAAACAATAAATGCCATTAAAGTATGCCATAAACGCGTTATAAATAAAATATTCTTCTCATAAACCGTCTGTTGTGCATAATAAATTTGGAAAGGTGCGTATTCTTATCACTTACGAAGGAAAGTCCTGATTTTATGGCTATGGCAGTCAACAATGCCATTCCGTCCTTCCACGTAAAGTTCAAGTGCAGCGATCGCTTGACAAGTAGAGCTTGAGGAATTAAGGGGCGCAAGGGCAATTGCAGTAAATACCCAACGATGCAGTCGTAAAGGGGAAGTGATATAAATGAAGACAAATTCTCCACGTTGAGAACGATAGTTCGATAAATTGCAAGACTTACATTGTTACTCGTACATTCAATTCGAAGAACATCTGTTGTAAGCTCTAGCCAGAAGGATACATTTGCATCTTGAAAGAAAATATGGAAAGTGGATTTTAATTATAATTATTATTTTTTTTACTTGTGAAAAAATATGGTGCAGAAATGCAAGCTGTTAATAATTATTACTTGTTACTGAAGGGTGTAACATACAAAATAAAATATACCAAGTACTTAATGATAAATTGTAGCCATTTTTGGTATTTTATGTTTGTCATGATACTGAAAATGATGTGCAGGTGTTCCAAAACTTTCCAAACGTACGAATATACATCAATGGTATGTTATAAATAACCTTCAACAAGATGAAAATACTTATTATTTCTTTGGCATTATAAGAAATTAAGAACAAATATGTTAATTATTGTTTGTATCTTTCTTTACGGTATTATTTGTTGTTCACTTGCATATCATTATAAACATTGTTGCATACACAGCAAATAAATAATACTTTGTACATAATTATTTGTTTCACTTATTTTCAATTTCCGTGGTGCATAAAACGAGGGCGCTACCAATAAACAAGAAAAGTTGAAATTATTTTTATTATTCTTATTATTAGGTTGATGTCTTTATAGGCTAATCACTTTTGTCAGAGTTCTCATGTAGTCAGTTATAGTATGACTAGCGAATGAAAGTTGACTTTTAGATTATTTAATAGATGTGGTTTCTTTTGAAAATATTTCCCTATATTTGATTTGAAAGGAAACTGACCCTTATGTATTCCGCTACAGAAGATTAGAATTGTACTCAATACCAGGAGGCATTTAAAATGACCTTAGCAACAGGATTCAGGAATGTATTTAATAAATTTAATACCGCAAATTCTAGTTCGTTCGTCTCAGGTGTAAGCAACCCTCGAGTCGGAATTACTGTCAGAGGAAATTAAAAATAATCCTATTTCGTAGAATTGCGAAACTAAATAGTTTAAAGATCAAAATATTATGTTATAATCAACATAAACGAAAAATGTTTAAAATATTTTAAACGCAGAGCTGTTTTGATATTCAGTTACCATAGTCGGCAATCTATTTTCAGCCAGACATAGTGATGTATTTCTGTGTTTTCTTAGTCCAGTATTTAAATGGGGTCATGCAAAAATTTCATACCTAATACTCCGTACAATTCTAATCTTCTCTAGGGTTTCAAAAGAAACCATATCTATAAAATGATTTATACGTCAGCTTTCATTCGCTAGTCATACCATACTGCTTCAAGAGTCAGTTTCCGACTTCATTTGCCGTAAGATACCTTTTACCTAAATTCTTAAGTCTACATGTATTCCGAATTTTCTTCGTCTTTTTGCAAAGTGGGGTCTCGTGGCCGTGTGCCGGAGTGTTGGTTGCGAATCTGGGGAACCGGGTTCGATCCCGACCGACGCCAAATATTTCGAATTTTAAATTGCACAAAATTGACCCGTGGTGCAATCTCACGCCAGCAATGAGTGCCCGTGAGGTGACGCCTGGTAAACACTCGCATGGTACAAATATGTCAACATCATTACCGATATCTGTGTACAAAGCAGATTGGCACACCCAGCAATGGGTAATATGCCGTGATGATATATTTATTTATTTTATTTATAGATACTGTTTTCAGCTATACCAAACTTGCAGCTGAAAACAGTATCTATAAATAAAATAAATAAATATATCATCACGGCATATTACCCATTGATGGGTGTGCCAATCTATTTTAAATGACCAGTACAGATACTTGTCATAGTTCTAAGAACTTTTTTGCTAAGAGCTAATAGGTCTTTGGCGTTTGTCGACACGGATATAATGATTTTTTTCAACTGATTAAAGCCCGGAATGTCTCTGCAATATGAGACTGTGACTCTTTCCAGTTTTTGATATCCTACTCCATATGGCTTTTCAAAAAAGTCCACAAGAAGGTTCTGGCCGGTAAAACGATTATTTAGCTACCTTTGTAGCAAGCTTATCTGCTTTTTCATTGCCTAGAACTCCCTCATGCCCCGGTAAAAGTTGATGTAAACAGCTGTATAAATTCTTTATAATCGAGTGTGCCACGAAATCGGCAAGACTGCAGTCAAAACCATTAATTTTCGTCACCATTTACATACATTGCCGATATTTAGGTCTTGCCTATGTCTGTTACCCAATTTCGACAACCACCTCTTTTCTAAAGGCGCAGTAACACAGTGCGTTGTTCGGCGAATTTGTCTCGACGAACCACGAACCTTACATTTTTTGACATATATGGCTCGCAATGGCTTGCGGTTCATGGTGGTTCGCGAGGTTCCATCGGCTGTTAAATTATTAAATGGTAAATTGGCACGGATCAAAGGCGCTGAACACATTGATTCGTGCAAGGTACGTGTTAGTTCGTGCTGGTTCGCGCAGGCGCGAGTTATCTCGGACCACTTGCAGTAAGTCACAGTAGTCAAGCATTGACATTCAAAAAAGTGTGAACTAAGGTAGCCTAGCATCCATGATTGTGATTCTGTAGTTATTAAAATATCCACACGGGTTCGGCTAATCAATTACCTCATAAATCTGAACGGACCACGCGTCGTTTTGTCAGCCCTGGTTCGTCAGAACGCGAGCCATCGGGAACTGTCCAATACCCTGGTTCGATAAACCACACGCTGTGTAATTGCGGATTAAAAGTAAAATTTAAGTTATAACTATTTAAAATCGTCGTTCGTCATTTCGTGTTTGGTTAGTTGTGTGACACCCCTGGCGATTCAATCTATGCATGACACCCCTGCTCACGCACACGACACACGAGATGCTAATGCAACCATACTGCACTGTACACGCACGTGCCGCACTTACACGCTATTATTTTAAGCAACAAGTCGGAATTTATCTTCACGCTACTTCCGCCACTAAATGCTTCTCCACACAAGATACATGATGCATATCGCTGCTCGGTGCCGACAAATTTACCGGAGCTATATTTTCCAAGCGCAATATATTCCACGAAAGAAAACATACTCCCCAAGCAGAGTACTATATTTATTTATATCAAAATAATTCATATTGAGATTGTACAATTTACCAATTAGGCCCACTTTTACAATTGATGGATAAACTATGGTATAGCTAGCGGAGGTATAACATTATCTATATATACCTTCGATAACAAAGCTATCTTTTACAATGCATTTTTATCTATCAGATAGTTATATCAGGAATTACGTTAAATCACTATAGGTTGGTATTGACACAATAAAATTTTCTTCTTGTTAGACTATTTTTCTTCAATATTGTTATTATTTATGCCTTTTAATTTGCATTTTTCACGATGTTAGATAATATAAATGTTATTCTTGATTCTGACAGTGATGATGAAATACTTTATTGACATCTGTCAAACGTATGAATAACAACACTCCGTCTATGTATACGTGGTATCCATAAGAACCAGGGATAAAGTTTTTCGAAGTTTATACGACCGATTTCCATGGGATAAGAAATACTGGTGTTTATTCTATCTGAGGTTTATCCGAGGTTTGTAAAATGCAATTTCCTATTTTATACCTGGTATAGCGTTATACGAGGTTTATCTAATGATTGTGAAAGTGGCCCTTAATCACTTATAATTCTTTCGATTTGTGGAACATATTTTCAATTTTTTTTGATATTTTACCCAACTTAAGCCCGGTTGCAGAAACGTACATTAATTCCTTGTTTAGTTAGCGGCTCATCAAAATGAACAACTTCGAATGTTTCCTTGTTTCTATAACATTTAAATCATTGCTGTTCGTTTTGATGAACCTTTGCTTGATGAAGGAATTATAGTGGGATTCTAAAACTAGCGTTAAATAACGTTCGGCGTTAAGTAACGATAGTAACGTTCTCGTTTCAGAGTTAAATTGGTATTCTGAAACACTAGCGTGAACGTGGAACGTTAAAAACGCCAACGTTAATTCACGTCGAATACAATAATATGATCTTCCCCTTTTGAATTTTTCGACCAAAAACCGATTAAACCTAACAAAAACTACATATATCTATTTTAGTATAGGTACCAGTAAACAATCTCGTGGGGTCTCGTGGCTGCGTGCCTGAGTGTCTGGTCGTGAATCTGGGAAACCGGGTTCGATCTCGACCGACGCCAAATATTTCGAATTTTAAATGGCACAAAATTGACCCCTGTGTTGCACTCTCCACGCCAGCAATGAGTGCCCGTGAGGTAACGCCTGGTAAACGCCCGCACCGTACAAAGATGTCATCATCATTACCGATATCTGCGTACAAAGTAGATTGGCACACCCAGCAATGAGTAATATGCCGTGATGATATATTTATATTTATTTATTAAACAATTATACTTTTCTATTTCATCAATAATTTTCTGTATTTTTTCCTATGTTGCATTGTTATAATCACCTATATTCTTTGTTGCAATCAAACATAATTTTGTTTGTTATAATCAGAATTTCTTCATGTAATTCATAATCAAAAGTCACTTTTCTGGAAAGTATTTTTTTTTGTAATACTCGCAAAACATAAAAATTAAAATACTTTACATTCTTGAAATCAACATAAAATTGCTTTTATTCACTTCACTTTTCAGTATGTACATCAGTCATTTTCTATGATGTTAGGTACTTTATTGTATTGAATTCTAATTTTTCATACTATTACAGACTCGTTGTTTGCGATTTGAACAATGTAATGCTAAAAATTTTATATTATAAGGTTATGTTAACAATATATTATGTACTTACTTAATAATAAACATTATATATAACAAGAATAAGTACTCACTGTTAATAAAATACTTCTTGCAAGTACATAATAGCAGTACAGGAAAAATATCAGGGCTACTTAGACCATAAAACTCACAAACAACCCGCCGTTTTCCGGGTTAACGCTTCGATACGTACAGCGTGAATTAACGCCGACAAGTATCGTTAACGTTAAGTAACGCTGAGTTTCAGAATACCACAGCTGTCAAAATCAGCTTTAATTTACGTTAATGCCAGAAGTTAATTAACGCTGAATTTCAAAATCCCAGTATCAGTCTTATTAATTTGTTTCTATAGTTTTCAAATTGCAATCAAACAAAAGATTTATTTTTCAAGTCATCTATAGTTTTCAGTAACGATTTTGATTCACTAAGCGTTTGTACACGACACAATAATTTGACAATGACTTGAGATATCGCGCGCGATTTATCGTATTGCAAAACAGCAGTTTTTACACGTAGCGATTTTTCGCGGAAGAACACTGTAGCTGGCTCCTGTAGAAATAGAAAAGTACATTTTGTTGAGTAAAAATAAAAAAGCACTATTTTGTTCGTAATATCTGGAGAGAGCTTACAAGTTAAAAATGAATTCCTTAGGGTAGGAGATAAATTCAGTAATCATTCAATTTTATTTATTAGCCATGAAAGATGAAAGGAGTATTTTGATATTTTAAAACTAATACAATAAGTTAAAACAACAACAATAGAAGTACGAAATATTCTATTTATTTGCTATTGTTTTTAGACTCATTCATTTACATTTTGTTTTATGTTTTAATTAATTTCCCTCTGCAACAACATTCGAACGAAACAAATACCTTCCGTAAAAAAGAAAATCCCCTATAATACCTTACTTGCGGAAAAATAACTCCCGATGTTCAACTTTTTAATCCCAGAACAAAAAACCTTTGGATGTAGCAATCGCAGCCTCTTTAGACTCGGAGAAAACAAAACAAAACAAACAAATCACCGAGCGCATCTAATCGGGTGTATTCGAGCATGTTCGCAGAGCCGAAGCGATCATATGATCGGTACGGTAACGTTACCGCACGGGAAATAGTCTTATGCCTTTCGTCCCAAGAGTTGCAAGAAGAAAACAAGAGGAGATACGCTTATTAACTGCTGCAATGGTTCTCGACAGACTGCAAGACTATTTTAAGAGCTGCAGACAGAGTCAAGTTCACTTGTGACGACATTTTTCAGACGGAGTACAGAGTGAATGAGCTAATTAATAATACAGACGAAATATATGAGATTTTGGATCGCATAATTTGGACATTTAGAGAAATTAGTCTTATTTTATCTGGAATTGAAGGGCACTACATATTTATACTATATTTCTGTCGTAATAGCAAAAGACACATATTCTATCAGTTTGCTTAACCCTATGTACATATCATCACCTTTAATTACCTATTACTGGGTATACCAATCTGCTTTTCCCAGTTACGAGTAGATACAGGTGGGGTCAGGTACAAGGTGCCCATTTTAAAAGTTCCCGCCTGAAAATTCATGCATAGGCAATCCATGATAAATTTCACAAGTGACTTGGTTTTAAAAAATTTGTTTTGCTCTTATACCTACTGTGATTATTCGATTTATAGTACTAATATTTACCAAGTGGCTTATGAAATGTATTATATTTTGTCTTTTCTTAAAATTTCAGGAGGGAATATATAAAATGGGCACCCTGTATAAGTAGATCAGTTGATACTAAATCTAAATCTCTTACGACTTACGACGACATCCCAAAGATTGTAGGTACATAGAGATTTTGTTAGCGGTTTATTAAGGCCTCTAGAATCTGATTTTAACTTTTTTACGATAATGTCTGCGGGTGTGTATATGTGTTTAGCAGATATCACCCACCTATTTGTCCTAAGACGTTTACCAAACGTCACTTCACGGGTTATCAAAGCTGTCGAAGACAGAGCAGGGCCTCGAAATCCAGTAGAATTTAAATTTACAAAATCAAGGCCCATAACACCATAGAGATAATTTTTATGCTATTTGAAATTAAAAATTATTTTCAAGGTGACTATTTGGATTTGAATCTGGACTATCAGAACGACAACAATGCACTTAGCCACGCGATTCTTTTATTATGATCAATAATGTATAATATAAAATAGTACAGGGAGCTATATTTTCTAATTAAACCATCAGTTGTGGAAAAAAACCATTTGATTGCTTGATTATATTGGAAAATGAAATGAATAACAAGAAATCTCAATCAACAATTTAAATTTGTCTATATTGGATTCAATATCATATTATTCAGTGGAATATATTATGAAGAACTTATTACGAGTAATGTACCTTTCGAGAATACTAATCATAAAAAAGAATAAACAATAATAATTATGCTCTGTTCCATTTAAGCCATTCAGTAGATGGCACTGGCAACATCGCAAATCTGAAGTAGCCGAAATTACATTAGGTAAACTTGTCTCTAATTTCAGCCAATCTGAGAGGTCAAAACTATTCCCTATGCTCCGTAACACTGAATGGCTTGAATGGAACAAGGTATAATTGGAACAAATACGAATAATACTTGAATGATATAATATCGTAACGGTTGTTACAACTTATGGATGTGGTTTGATTACGCAGATTTTCATATTTATTGATAAGTTACACTCAAAGTCCAAAGTTCAACCAGTTTGTAAAATGACTATTTCTAGTATTATGCACGAAAATCGCCTTAAGAGGAAAGGTTATTCCTGTACTAAAATATGAAGCGAAAATGAGAAATATTATCATTTAAAAAAATTCAACACACAAGTATATACTTCCGATATTAACCTGTATTTTAAAATAATAATTATTGAAATCTATTAATACTGGACTTTGATTTCAATAATATATTTTTTTTAAATCCAGGTTAATATCGAAAATAAGCGTGTCATGTGTTAATAGTACTAGTACAGGAACAATTTATTCGAATTTTCGTTCAAATTTTAGTACAGACGTAAGCTTTCCTCTATAGTGGCCAAAAATTTTGGTTATCCAGTTTTAGAATAGCTAGGAGAAATATATCGTAAAAACTAACCAATTAAACCTAACTTCCAGGAGATGTATTCATCATATTAATTTAGAAGTTGTCGATCATTTTGCAGTTTGGCCAGATTTTGGGCTCTGGCCGTAACTAATATAAATTTTACTCAGATCTACAACTATTTTTCACAATTAAATATAACTTTCATATTTGCCATATTACATTTATTTAAAATAATAAAACAAGAAAAAATACGGTTTGTTAAGATTTTTGAGGTTAGAGAAAAATATATATACTGCATAAGTACCTGTAAAAATTATAACCATTTCTCAAATGATTTGCACAATTTGGAGCAGAACAACCCGTCATTGTAGATAATTTCTATAATTAATAAGACCGTAACACTGATATTGAATGATTGAAGTGGCTCCATAATGGCGGACGAGACAGCTGTAATTTATCTAGTAGCTATACTCAGATTAATTACGTCACGAAGTATTTTTTTGTAGAATTCGACATTTATGGAAGAATGAATTTTCTTTTAGTAATGAAAAAGGACAAGTAATTAACGTAATATTTTATATTTATTTATAATTATTGCTATGAATGAGCGGTCAAATAATATTTACACACGGTCATAAATTTCTCTGCATCATAAAAAACGAGTTGATAACATAATCTATTTTTACTCATTTTCCTACGATTACGCGATAGGTCACACGTGTATGCACTTCTCGTAAAATGACGTCGCTAGTTGCTCGTGTTTCCCGAGCGTAAATTTCCACAACATTTTCAATTTTCCAACTATTCCAAAAAGGAAAGTTATGTAACTAGGCGATCGATAAGTCATCATCACAGGATAAGTTGGCGTTGCTGGTCGATGCTCCGGAAATGACGTCATCACGTGATCACTGATCACGAATTACTTGCGTTGCTATGGTAACTGTTTCTGTTTGGTCATCGTCGCTCGTCGTGTAATTGAAGAGGGAGAAAAAGTGCGGAACAAAAAAGATGAACCGGCGGTATTTTGTCTATTTCCGTTTCTATCATGATTTCCGGCGTAAATGTATGTAGCTAATTGGTAAGGAAAATGTTATGCGCACTGTAACAGTATATCTTGGAATGTCAATGATACAGATATCAGATAATGTTATTATAAAGTGAATATATATATATATATATATATATATATATATATATATATATATATATATATATATATATATATATATATATATATATATATATGTGTATATATGTATATATATATATATATATATATATATATATATATATATATATATACAGGGTGGTGGCGGTTAGGGGTGAACATAGGGATTTAACATGGGATTTTAGTTTTTTGCAATTTCCTGCTCCCCTGTTCTTTTTACGGCAAAAACTGTAGAGTACAAAATTGTTCAGAATTAAAAATTGCATACAAAAATGTATTTACATTTATTATTATGTTTTTGGTTTCTTCACAATTTTAAAAAGAAATTTCAAAATTTCTGTTATTTTGTAGCAATAGCCATGGAATTTATTTTTTTCTGGTTGTCAAAAATTATTTATAAACGTCAACCATGCGTTAATTTAATATTAAACCAATTCCAAATGTATCAACTACGTAGAATTTTGACTTATCATAGCCAATACCATTTCTTCATTCACTTCGTTATAACGTCTTCTATTATTATTATTATTATTATTATTATTATTATTATTATTATTATTATTATTATTATTATTATTATTATTATTATTATTATTATTATTATTATTATTATTATTATTATTATTATTATTATTATTATTATTATTATTATTATTATTATTATTATTATTATTATTATTATTATTATTATTATTATTATTATTATTATTATTATTATTATTATTATTATTATTATTATTATTATTATTATTATTATTATTATTATTATTATTATTATTATTATTATTATTATTATTATTATTATTATTATTATTATTATTATTATTATTATTATTATTATTATTATTATTATTATTATTATTATTATTATTATTATTATTATTATTATTATTATTATTATTATTATTATTATTATTATTATTATTATTATTATTATTATTATTATTATTATTATTATTATTATTATTATTATTATTATTATTATTATTATTATTATTATTATTATTATTATTATTATTATTATTATTATTATTATTATTATTATTATTATTATTATTATTATTATTATTATTATTATTATTATTATTATTATTATTATTATTATTATTATTATTATTATTATTATTATTATTATTATTATTATTATTATTATTATTATTATTATTATTATTATTATTATTATTATTATTATTATTATTATTATTATTATTATTATTATTATTATTATTATTATTATTATTATTATTATTATTATTATTATTATTATTATTATTATTATTATTATTATTATTATTATTATTATTATTATTATTATTATTATTATTATTATTATTATTATTATTATTATTATTATTATTATTATTATTATTATTATTATTATTATTATTATTATTATTATTATTATTATTATTATTATTATTATTATTATTATTATTATTATTATTATTATTATTATTATTATTATTATTATTATTATTATTATTATTATTATTATTATTATTATTATTATTATTATTATTATTATTATTATTATTATTATTATTATTATTATTATTATTATTATTATTATTATTATTATTATTATTATTATTATTATTATTATTATTATTATTATTATTATTATTATTATTATTATTATTATTATTATTATTATTATTATTATTATTATTATTATTATTATTATTATTATTATTATTATTATTATTATTATTATTATTATTATTATTATTATTATTATTATTATTATTATTATTATTATTATTATTATTATTATTATTATTATTATTATTATTATTATTATTATTATTATTATTATTATTATTATTATTATTATTATTATTATTATTATTATTATTATTATTATTATTATTATTATTATTATTATTATTATTATTATTATTATTATTATTATTATTATTATTATTATTATTATTATTATTATTATTATTATTATTATTATTATTATTATTATTATTATTATTATTATTATTATTATTATTATTATTATTATTATTATTATTATTATTATTATTATTATTATTATTATTATTATTATTATTATTATTATTATTATTATTATTATTATTATTATTATTATTATTATTATTATTATTATTATTATTATTATTATTATTATTATTATTATTATTATTATTATTATTATTATTATTATTATTATTATTATTATTATTATTATTATTATTATTATTATTATTATTATTATTATTATTATTATTATTATTATTATTATTATTATTATTATTATTATTATTATTATTATTATTATTATTATTATTATTATTATTATTATTATTATTATTATTATTATTATTATTATTATTATTATTATTATTATTATTATTATTATTATTATTATTATTATTATTATTATTATTATTATTATTATTATTATTATTATTATTATTATTATTATTATTATTATTATTATTATTATTATTATTATTATTATTATTATTATTATTATTATTATTATTATTATTATTATTATTATTATTATTATTATTATTATTATTATTATTATTATTATTATTATTATTATTATTATTATTATTATTATTATTATTATTATTATTATTATTATTATTATTATTATTATTATTATTATTATTATTATTATTATTATTATTATTATTATTATTATTATTATTATTATTATTATTATTATTATTATTATTATTATTATTATTATTATTATTATTATTATTATTATTATTATTATTATTATTATTATTATTATTATTATTATTATTATTATTATTATTATTATTATTATTATTATTATTATTATTATTATTATTATTATTATTATTATTATTATTATTATTATTATTATTATTATTATTATTATTATTATTATTATTATTATTATTATTATTATTATTATTATTATTATTATTATTATTATTATTATTATTATTATTATTATTATTATTATTATTATTATTATTATTATTATTATTATTATTATTATTATTATTATTATTATTATTATTATTATTATTATTATTATTATTATTATTATTATTATTATTATTATTATTATTATTATTATTATTATTATTATTATTATTATTATTATTATTATTATTATTATTATTATTATTATTATTATTATTATTATTATTATTATTATTATTATTATTATTATTATTATTATTATTATTATTATTATTATTATTATTATTATTATTATTATTATTATTATTATTATTATTATTATTATTATTATTATTATTATTATTATTATTATTATTATTATTATTATTATTATTATTATTATTATTATTATTATTATTATTATTATTATTATTATTATTATTATTATTATTATTATTATTATTATTATTATTATTATTATTATTATTATTATTATTATTATTATTATTATTATTATTATTATTATTATTATTATTATTATTATTATTATTATTATTATTATTATTATTATTATTATTATTATTATTATTATTATTATTATTATTATTATTATTATTATTATTATTATTATTATTATTATTATTATTATTATTATTATTATTATTATTATTATTATTATTATTATTATTATTATTATTATTATTATTATTATTATTATTATTATTATTATTATTATTATTATTATTATTATTATTATTATTATTATTATTATTATTATTATTATTATTATTATTATTATTATTATTATTATTATTATTATTATTATTATTATTATTATTATTATTATTATTATTATTATTATTATTATTATTATTATTATTATTATTATTATTATTATTATTATTATTATTATTATTATTATTATTATTATTATTATTATTATTATTATTATTATTATTATTATTATTATTATTATTATTATTATTATTATTATTATTATTATTATTATTATTATTATTATTATTATTATTATTATTATTATTATTATTATTATTATTATTATTATTATTATTATTATTATTATTATTATTATTATTATTATTATTATTATTATTATTATTATTATTATTATTATTATTATTATTATTATTATTATTATTATTATTATTATTATTATTATTATTATTATTATTATTATTATTATTATTATTATTATTATTATTATTATTATTATTATTATTATTATTATTATTATTATTATTATTATTATTATTATTATTATTATTATTATTATTATTATTATTATTATTATTATTATTATTATTATTATTATTATTATTATTATTATTATTATTATTATTATTATTATTATTATTATTATTATTATTATTATTATTATTATTATTATTATTATTATTATTATTATTATTATTATTATTATTATTATTATTATTATTATTATTATTATTATTATTATTATTATTATTATTATTATTATTATTATTATTATTATTATTATTATTATTATTATTATTATTATTATTATTATTATTATTATTATTATTATTATTATTATTATTATTATTATTATTATTATTATTATTATTATTATTATTATTATTATTATTATTATTATTATTATTATTATTATTATTATTATTATTATTATTATTATTATTATTATTATTATTATTATTATTATTATTATTATTATTATTATTATTATTATTATTATTATTATTATTATTATTATTATTATTATTATTATTATTATTATTATTATTATTATTATTATTATTATTATTATTATTATTATTATTATTATTATTATTATTATTATTATTATTATTATTATTATTATTATTATTATTATTATTATTATTCCCCCCCGCGGGCCCACCTTGTCGTGGTGGGGGGGCTTAGTAGCCTTTGTTGCCAGCAATGGTGAAACTAACGGGTCCTGACCTCTGGGTCATTCTGTCTCCTAACCGGTCGATTAGTAGGTGATCGTCCGTGCGCAAGTTTCTTCATACCTACCTGCATGTTGACCGTGTGCGGTGACCCGTGTCGGTGGAAGAGGGGATCCTGGTAGTTGAGGAAGCCCCAACACACTACTTTGGCCCTAAATTCATCCAAACGGGAAGTCGCAGGCTAACCCACCTGCGGCCAATCGGTTCCCATCCCATTGCGAGGCTGGGGGGTGAGTAGTCTTAGAGATGTGGCGGGTTCACCAGGAAACGGGCGTGCACGAGGACTTAGCGGCCCCATCGTGATCTCTCCCGTCGACTGACCCTGCTGCCCTCCAGGACTGCTATAGTCTTTGGGAAGCCCTGGCACTTTACTGGTTTGCGGTATTGATGTCCCTTTTGAGGCTCCGTGGAGGGTGGGGACACCAAAGACCGAAAGTTCATATCATATGAGCATGAATCTATTTAAGCCGCTCTCTGGTTTGCCGACCATCAAAAACGGTGCGCTAGGAGCCGTGCCAAACGCTCTCGGGGAGAAAACCCCGTCAAAAAACAAATCTTCTTGTGCGGGTGTATCTGAAAACACCACTTCTGATATGAACCAAGAGAAGGAGGTAGTACCCCGGTTCTTGGTCATTCAAAGGGTTGGTGGTAATTTTGAAAAAATTAGCCCCTTTGTTTTGCAAAAATTATTATTTGGATTGGTAGGAGATTTAAAAACTATTAAGAAAATTAAAGATGGTCTGCTTGTGGAGACAGTTTCTGCTCCACAAGCTAAAAAAATATTAAGACTAACAAAAATGGGCGATATGAGTATAGAAGTTGTCCCTCACAGGACACTTAATATATGCAGGGGTATTATTTATTGCAAAGACTTATTAAACTGTACAGTGGAGGAGATATGCTCCGAGCTACGGGAACAGGGTGTAATTGAAGTAAGGCGAATTAGGACCAGATTTAATGGTCAATCCAAAGACACGCCAAATCACATATTAACCTTCAATACCCCGAAACTTCCAGCTAAATTAAAAGTAGCATATATGTCCCTCCCTGTACGTATTTACGTACCTGCACCTATGCGCTGTTTTCAGTGTCATAAGTTCGGACACACAGTTGCACGGTGCCAGAGTCAACAGGTGTGCATATGTGGAAATGCTTTACATGAAGGTACCCCTTGCACACAGCCAATTAAATGCGTCAACTGTAAAGGAGACCACTCACCTACATCAAAAAATTGTCCTGTATATAAACAAGAGGTTGCCATACAAGAACTTAAGGTAAAGGAAAACATTACTTATTTTGAAGCAAAGAAGAAGATTATTTCTACTCCGGCTGGTATTTCCTATGCCGCCAAAGCATCAGCTTTAGTGACACCGGATCCTACTTCTTTTGCGCAGCAAGTAATTCCTCATCTTGTTCAGGCACTAAAAAGTATCTTTGTTACAAAAGAAACTTTTCATGCCAACCAACCTCTTATCTCATGTAACCCTTCTTCGCCTCCAACTATAATTTCTTCACAAGAGAAAGGAAAAGTAAACACTTCTTCTTCTTCTTCTCTTGTGTCTATTTCTTCCGGCGCTTTTCCTACTATCATTTCTTCTGGGGAAAATATAAGGGCAAATAGGTCTCCACTTATTTCTTCTTCCAACGAAGATCATACGACGGAAACTTATATTGTCAAACAAAGTGCACCATTGATCTCCTGTAACTCAATTTCGGCTCATACCAAAATTCCAACAAAAGAGAGGGATATAGTACATTCTTCTCCAGTGTCTTTTTCTTCTGGCCCATCTCCTACTATCATTGCTACTAAGGAAAAGAAAAGGACAAATAATACTCGTGTAGTTTCTTCTTCCGACGAAGATCTTTCGCTTTGCTCTGCATCTTCGCAGCAGCAAAAGAAAAAGAAGGGTTGGCCTCTGGGCAAGCCAAGGAAACCTGTTTAGTTCTTTTACATTATATTATAAGTCATGAATAATATTATTCAGTGGAATATTAGGGGATGTATCTTTCATTATTGCAACTTGAAGATGCTGCTATCGGAATTTAATCCGATATGTACGTGTCTTCAAGAAACGCACTTTTCACCACGCCAAGCTTACACATTAAAGAATTACAGTATAGTTAGGTTGGATTCTCCACCCCACTTTCGGGTTAACGGAGGTGTGGCGATCATCATAAGACAAGATGCGAGCTTCAATCAGATAAATCTCAACACTAATCTTCAGGCCGTTGCTGTACGAATGTCAGCTCCATTTAACGTTACTCTCTGTAACATTTATTTACCTGATGCGAACTGGGATTTGGCTGGCATTCAAGGTATTATTCGGCAACTTCCCATTCCCTTTATTCTTCTGGGAGACTTCAATGCCCACCATACCATATGGGGATCTGGGCATATAGATCCAAGGGGAAGAATTGTAGAGAACCTGCTTGATGATCCTAATCTTGTTCTTGTGAATGATGGTTCGCCCACATATTTTAATGCTCGTTCAGGGTCCTTTTCTTGTATCGACCTAACTATGCTGTCTTCAACTTTATCAGCTCGTTACTCTTGGCGGGCACTAGATGATCTACATGGCAGTGATCACTTTCCTATAGTGATCACTACAGACACTCCCGTGTGTAATCAAGTGTTTGTGCCAAGTTGGTTTATTAGTAAAGCCAACTGGCCATGTTTTAAGTCATTCCTTAAAGTTCCATCCATGACCGATAACACCAATGTAAATGTGGAAGAATTAACAGCAAATATCTTCTTAGCAGCAGAAACTGCAATCCCTCAGAGCAAGTCCAAAGCTCGAAAAAGGTCGGTCCCTTGGTGGAATCGTGAAATCCAGGAGTTGGTCCGGCATAAAAAAACGGCTTTTAATCGTTTTAAACGAATTCCTACTCAGGAGAACCTTATTCTCTTTAAAAAAGCCAGAGCATTAACACGTCGTTGTATGCTGGAAAGCAAACGTAAATCTTGGGACGAATATGTCTCTGGTATTTCGTCAAGTACCACTTCACAAGAGTGTTGGTCAAGGGTTAAACGTATCGCTGGGCATGGTAATTCTACGGGCATAACATGCCTAAAACTGAATAATGGTACTTACACGCATGATCCATCAACAATCGCGGAAATAATGGCTGACCAGTTCCAAAGTACTAGCAGCTCTTCTAATTACGAGGCTGAATTTCAAATATTGAAAGCGGACAGGGAAATTCCGCTAGATTTCAGTACTGCTGAAATTCTAAATTATAATGCTGCATTCGGACTTATGGAACTGGAATATGCTCTCAGCCAATCTAAGTCATCAGCTCCAGGCTTAGATAGAATCACAAACGATATGCTTAAAAATTTAACCATTGAATTTAAACTTCACTTGCTTTCCGTATACAACATGCTATGGCAAGAAGGTTCATATCCCGAGAAGTGGAAGGAAGCCATTGTCGTCCCTGTACCTAAGGTCGGAAAAGACCTATCGATACCGTCAAATCATAGGCCTGTCAGTTTAACGTCGTGCATTGGAAAAATATTCGAGAGAATGATTAACAACCGTCTAATGTGGATTCTGGAAACCAATCATTTTCTGTCAGACCACCAGGCCGGGTTTCGAAAATTCAGATCCACCGTTGATCATCTCGCATATCTGGAAGATGCAATTCTCACTGCTTTCAACAAAAAAGAACACTTGGTAGCAGTGTTCTTTGATCTGGAGAAGGCCTATGATATGACGTGGCGGTATCACATTCTTAAAAAGCTGCATGTCTGGGGTTTTCGTGGTAATTTGCCTAAACTTATTTCGTCTTTTCTGGGGGAACGCAAATTTAGAGTTCGGGTCGGTACATCTCAATCATCCACAAGGATATTAGAGAATGGAGTACCGCAAGGCTCTGTTTTGAGCGTCACGCTTTTTGCCATTGCGGTAAATGACCTTGTATCCTATGTTAGCTCCGTAGGTATGTGTCTGTATGTTGATGATCTCACTATTTTCTGTTCTGGCAAGAAAATGGGAGACATCAACAAAACTTTGCAATCAGCAATTAACACCATTATACGCAGAGCTGACAAAATTGGATTCAAATTCTCTCGCGAAAAAACCCAGTGCATGCACTTCTGTCGCCTTAACCGACCTCACTATGGACCACTCCTATATATGAGGGAAAATACAATTAAAATCGTCAACAGCGTAAGATTTCTTGGACTTTATTTTGATCCAAGGCTAACTTGGAAACTGCATGTTGAAGAGCTGAGGACTGTCTGCCTTAGAGCTCTCAACATTGTAAAAATGTTGGCGGGTACTAAATGGGGAGCAGAGCCAAAAACTCTTTTACGGGTGTATCAATCTCTAGTTCTATCTAAGATTGACTACGGGTGTGTTGTCTATGCCTCAGCAAAACGTACAACCCTCAGTAGACTAGAGCCAATCCACAACCAGGCTCTACGGTATGCTCTTGGTGCGTTCCCCAGTACCCCAACACTAAATTTATATTCAGAGTCAGGACTTACGCCACTCGACTTAAGACGGAAAAAGTTTCTGCTGCTTTATGTTTCAAAAATCAAGTCCTTGCCGCAACACAAAAATTTTAGTACTTTCTTTCAAAATAATAATTGGTGCAGTCGACGACGAATTCAAAGCAGGCCAGCAGGTATCCGTGCAAAAGAGCTACTACAACAAATGAGCTTTGATATACCATTATTGATTCCTGTAGGGGAGTGTGAGGTACCGCCGTGGTTGGTACCATTAGCTAGGACTAACTACGAATTAACCAGGTACGACAAGTCCAACAGTCCCCCGATAATGATACAGACAAAATTTCTAGAAGTTCTGCACGGATACAAAAACACGATGGTGATTTATACGGATGGTTCTAAAACCCACCATGGTACTGGTTGCGCAATTGCTGTTGACAACATGCAGCACTCATGGTCAATGCCTTTTATAACCTCTATCTACACAGCAGAATCCTATGCTATTTGGCAAGCTTTACGCTACTGCGAGTTCGTCAGAACTTATAAAAAGTTTCTCGTAGTTAGCGATTCATTGAGCGTTCTCCAAGCCATCTCAAACCCTTTTACCGTTGATCCAATTATTCAGAATATCTTATCCCTCATGAAACATCTTCGTGACATAGGAAAAGATATTTATTTTCTATGGGTCCCAAGTCACGTTGGAATAAGAGGTAACGAGATGGCTGACGAGGCAGCACGTTCTGCCGCTGATAGTGACTCTGTTGATGTGATAATGTATAAATCGTCAGACATTAGACTTCATCTGAAGAAAGAGTCATTGGCTATTTGGCAGCGCACATGGGAAGGGGTACAGAATCATCATAAAACCATTAAACCGTTGGTTGTATCATTCTTTATGCCAAGTGATCTTACCAGAAGGGACCATGTCAAGATACATCGCCTCAGAATGGGTCATACAAGTCTGACCCATGGGTACCGTTTAAGTCGGGATGATGCCCCTATGTGCAACAGATGTGACTCTGCTCTGACAGTTGAACACATTCTTGTTGCGTGTCCACAATATGATCCACTCAGGCGACTATATCTTTTAGATCAAAACCTTTCAGTGATATTAACAAACTCTGGTAAGATTCGCAATGTTCTAAAGTTTTTACGTGCGGTTAATATTTATGATAAGTTATAGACTTAATTATTTTTCATATCAATTATATTTTCTATATCTGATTTTGTATTCTTCTCTATTTTTCATCTCATTTATATTTCCTATAACAGATTTTTGTACTCTCTATTTTTGCAATTATATGTATATGCTACTATATATGTATGTATGTATACGTTTACATAAGTATGCGTATATACTAATTTTTTATAAAATATTTTATGGGTATAGAATTTGTCTTTCTTGCGTGTAATATTTCTACGACTATATATAAATTTTATAAAAGCGATATTAGTTCTTTTTCTCGTATATTTGTATATTTATTTATGTATTACTTTTGAGTAGTACTTGGGCTAATAACCCCAGCAGTTGATGCCCTAACCTAGTTAAAAAAAAATTATTATTATTATTATTATTATTATTATTATTATTATTATTATTATTATTATTATTATTATTATTATTATTATTATTATTATTATTATTATTATTATTATTATTATTATTATTATTATTATTATTATTATTATTATTATTATTATTATTATTATTATTATTATTATTATTATTATTATTATTATTATTATTATTATTATTATTATTATTATTATTATTATTATTATTATTATTATTATTATTATTATTATTATTATTATTATTATTATTATTATTATTATTATTATTATTATTATTATTATTATTATTATTATTATTATTATTATTATTATTATTATTATTATTATTATTATTATTATTATTATTATTATTATTATTATTATTATTATTATTATTATTATTATTATTATTATTATTATTATTATTATTATTATTATTATTATTATTATTATTATTATTATTATTATTATTATTATTATTATTATTATTATTATTATTATTATTATTATTATTATTATTATTATTATTATTATTATTATTATTATTATTATTATTATTATTATTATTATTATTATTATTATTATTATTATTATTATTATTATTATTATTATTATTATTATTATTATTATTATTATTATTATTATTATTATTATTATTATTATTATTATTATTATTATTATTATTATTATTATTATTATTATTATTATTATTATTATTATTATTATTATTATTATTATTATTATTATTATTATTATTATTATTATTATTATTATTATTATTATTATTATTATTATTATTATTATTATTATTATTATTATTATTATTATTATTATTATTATTATTATTATTATTATTATTATTATTATTATTATTATTATTATTATTATTATTATTATTATTATTATTATTATTATTATTATTATTATTATTATTATTATTATTATTATTATTATTATTATTATTATTATTATTATTATTATTATTATTATTATTATTATTATTATTATTATTATTATTATTATTATTATTATTATTATTATTATTATTATTATTATTATTATTATTATTATTATTATTATTATTATTATTATTATTATTATTATTATTATTATTATTATTATTATTATTATTATTATTATTATTATTATTATTATTATTATTATTATTATTATTATTATTATTATTATTATTATTATTATTATTATTATTATTATTATTATTATTATTATTATTATTATTATTATTATTATTATTATTATTATTATTATTATTATTATTATTATTATTATTATTATTATTATTATTATTATTATTATTATTATTATTATTATTATTATTATTATTATTATTATTATTATTATTATTATTATTATTATTATTATTATTATTATTATTATTATTATTATTATTATTATTATTATTATTATTATTATTATTATTATTATTATTATTATTATTATTATTATTATTATTATTATTATTATTATTATTATTATTATTATTATTATTATTATTATTATTATTATTATTATTATTATTATTATTATTATTATTATTATTATTATTATTATTATTATTATTATTATTATTATTATTATTATTATTATTATTATTATTATTATTATTATTATTATTATTATTATTATTATTATTATTATTATTATTATTATTATTATTATTATTATTATTATTATTATTATTATTATTATTATTATTATTATTATTATTATTATTATTATTATTATTATTATTATTATTATTATTATTATTATTATTATTATTATTATTATTATTATTATTATTATTATTATTATTATTATTATTATTATTATTATTATTATTATTATTATTATTATTATTATTATTATTATTATTATTATTATTATTATTATTATTATTATTATTATTATTATTATTATTATTATTATTATTATTATTATTATTATTATTATTATTATTATTATTATTATTATTATTATTATTATTATTATTATTATTATTATTATTATTATTATTATTATTATTATTATTATTATTATTATTATTATTATTATTATTATTATTATTATTATTATTATTATTATTATTATTATTATTATTATTATTATTATTATTATTATTATTATTATTATTATTATTATTATTATTATTATTATTATTATTATTATTATTATTATTATTATTATTATTATTATTATTATTATTATTATTATTATTATTATTATTATTATTATTATTATTATTATTATTATTATTATTATTATTATTATTATTATTATTATTATTATTATTATTATTATTATTATTATTATTATTATTATTATTATTATTATTATTATTATTATTATTATTATTATTATTATTATTATTATTATTATTATTATTATTATTATTATTATTATTATTATTATTATTATTATTATTATTATTATTATTATTATTATTATTATTATTATTATTATTATTATTATTATTATTATTATTATTATTATTATTATTATTATTATTATTATTATTATTATTATTATTATTATTATTATTATTATTATTATTATTATTATTATTATTATTATTATTATTATTATTATTATTATTATTATTATTATTATTATTATTATTATTATTATTATTATTATTATTATTATTATTATTATTATTATTATTATTATTATTATTATTATTATTATTATTATTATTATTATTATTATTATTATTATTATTATTATTATTATTATTATTATTATTATTATTATTATTATTATTATTATTATTATTATTATTATTATTATTATTATTATTATTATTATTATTATTATTATTATTATTATTATTATTATTATTATTATTATTATTATTATTATTATTATTATTATTATTATTATTATTATTATTATTATTATTATTATTATTATTATTATTATTATTATTATTATTATTATTATTATTATTATTATTATTATTATTATTATTATTATTATTATTATTATTATTATTATTATTATTATTATTATTATTATTATTATTATTATTATTATTATTATTATTATTATTATTATTATTATTATTATTATTATTATTATTATTATTATTATTATTATTATTATTATTATTATTATTATTATTATTATTATTATTATTATTATTATTATTATTATTATTATTATTATTATTATTATTATTATTATTATTATTATTATTATTATTATTATTATTATTATTATTATTATTATTATTATTATTATTATTATTATTATTATTATTATTATTATTATTATTATTATTATTATTATTATTATTATTATTATTATTATTATTATTATTATTATTATTATTATTATTATTATTATTATTATTATTATTATTATTATTATTATTATTATTATTATTATTATTATTATTATTATTATTATTATTATTATTATTATTATTATTATTATTATTATTATTATTATTATTATTATTATTATTATTATTATTATTATTATTATTATTATTATTATTATTATTATTATTATTATTATTATTATTATTATTATTATTATTATTATTATTATTATTATTATTATTATTATTATTATTATTATTATTATTATTATTATTATTATTATTATTATTATTATTATTATTATTATTATTATTATTATTATTATTATTATTATTATTATTATTATTATTATTATTATTATTATTATTATTATTATTATTATTATTATTATTATTATTATTATTATTATTATTATTATTATTATTATTATTATTATTATTATTATTATTATTATTATTATTATTATTATTATTATTATTATTATTATTATTATTATTATTATTATTATTATTATTATTATTATTATTATTATTATTATTATTATTATTATTATTATTATTATTATTATTATTATTATTATTATTATTATTATTATTATTATTATTATTATTATTATTATTATTATTATTATTATTATTATTATTATTATTATTATTATTATTATTATTATTATTATTATTATTATTATTATTATTATTATTATTATTATTATTATTATTATTATTATTATTATTATTATTATTATTATTATTATTATTATTATTATTATTATTATTATTATTATTATTATTATTATTATTATTATTATTATTATTATTATTATTATTATTATTATTATTATTATTATTATTATTATTATTATTATTATTATTATTATTATTATTATTATTATTATTATTATTATTATTATTATTATTATTATTATTATTATTATTATTATTATTATTATTATTATTATTATTATTATTATTATTATTATTATTATTATTATTATTATTATTATTATTATTATTATTATTATTATTATTATTATTATTATTATTATTATTATTATTATTATTATTATTATTATTATTATTATTATTATTATTATTATTATTATTATTATTATTATTATTATTATTATTATTATTATTATTATTATTATTATTATTATTATTATTATTATTATTATTATTATTATTATTATTATTATTATTATTATTATTATTATTATTATTATTATTATTATTATTATTATTATTATTATTATTATTATTATTATTATTATTATTATTATTATTATTATTATTATTATTATTATTATTATTATTATTATTATTATTATTATTATTATTATTATTATTATTATTATTATTATTATTATTATTATTATTATTATTATTATTATTATTATTATTATTATTATTATTATTATTATTATTATTATTATTATTATTATTATTATTATTATTATTATTATTATTATTATTATTATTATTATTATTATTATTATTATTATTATTATTATTATTATTATTATTATTATTATTATTATTATTATTATTATTATTATTATTATTATTATTATTATTATTATTATTATTATTATTATTATTATTATTATTATTATTATTATTATTATTATTATTATTATTATTATTATTATTATTATTATTATTATTATTATTATTATTATTATTATTATTATTATTATTATTATTATTATTATTATTATTATTATTATTATTATTATTATTATTATTATTATTATTATTATTATTATTATTATTATTATTATTATTATTATTATTATTATTATTATTATTATTATTATTATTATTATTATTATTATTATTATTATTATTATTATTATTATTATTATTATTATTATTATTATTATTATTATTATTATTATTATTATTATTATTATTATTATTATTATTATTATTATTATTATTATTATTATTATTATTATTATTATTATTATTATTATTATTATTATTATTATTATTATTATTATTATTATTATTATTATTATTATTATTATTATTATTATTATTATTATTATTATTATTATTATTATTATTATTATTATTATTATTATTATTATTATTATTATTATTATTATTATTATTATTATTATTATTATTATTATTATTATTATTATTATTATTATTATTATTATTATTATTATTATTATTATTATTATTATTATTATTATTATTATTATTATTATTATTATTATTATTATTATTATTATTATTATTATTATTATTATTATTATTATTATTATTATTATTATTATTATTATTATTATTATTATTATTATTATTATTATTATTATTATTATTATTATTATTATTATTATTATTATTATTATTATTATTATTATTATTATTATTATTATTATTATTATTATTATTATTATTATTATTATTATTATTATTATTATTATTATTATTATTATTATTATTATTATTATTATTATTATTATTATTATTATTATTATTATTATTATTATTATTATTATTATTATTATTATTATTATTATTATTATTATTATTATTATTATTATTATTATTATTATTATTATTATTATTATTATTATTATTATTATTATTATTATTATTATTATTATTATTATTATTATTATTATTATTATTATTATTATTATTATTATTATTATTATTATTATTATTATTATTATTATTATTATTATTATTATTATTATTATTATTATTATTATTATTATTATTATTATTATTATTATTATTATTATTATTATTATTATTATTATTATTATTATTATTATTATTATTATTATTATTATTATTATTATTATTATTATTATTATTATTATTATTATTATTATTATTATTATTATTATTATTATTATTATTATTATTATTATTATTATTATTATTATTATTATTATTATTATTATTATTATTATTATTATTATTATTATTATTATTATTATTATTATTATTATTATTATTATTATTATTATTATTATTATTATTATTATTATTATTATTATTATTATTATTATTATTATTATTATTATTATTATTATTATTATTATTATTATTATTATTATTATTATTATTATTATTATTATTATTATTATTATTATTATTATTATTATTATTATTATTATTATTATTATTATTATTATTATTATTATTATTATTATTATTATTATTATTATTATTATTATTATTATTATTATTATTATTATTATTATTATTATTATTATTATTATTATTATTATTATTATTATTATTATTATTATTATTATTATTATTATTATTATTATTATTATTATTATTATTATTATTATTATTATTATTATTATTATTATTATTATTATTATTATTATTATTATTATCTTTATTTTCACTATATATATAGGTATTTACATAATTGTTACAATATCGGCCTGTAAAGGCAAGAGAAGGTAACATTATTTCAAGAGATAAATAAAAGAAGGTTGGGGTCATCGCCATCATTGTCCTCGGGCCATTGGGAGACTCTTGGATCAATGAGTTGTTGGGGGGCGTCATCATTTTCTACTTCTCTTTGAAATGGAGCGTCAGTGGGGTCCCGATTCAGTACTTTTCGCACTATATTGCAGGTATCTAAGGCGACAGCTTTCTGCATTACACGGAAATGGTTGTCTTCTATTATTATTATTATTATTATTATTATTATTATTATTATTATTATTATTATTATTATTATTATTATTATTATTATTATTATTATTATTATTATTATTATTATTATTATTATTATTATTATTATTATTATTATTATTATTATTATTATTATTATTATTATTATTATTATTATTATTATTATTATTATTATTATTATTATTATTATTATTATTATTATTATTATTATTATTATTATTATTATTATTATTATTATTATTATTATTATTATTATTATTATTATTATTATTATTATTATTATTATTATTATTATTATTATTATTATTATTATTATTATTATTATTATTATTATTATTATTATTATTATTATTATTATTATTATTATTATTATTATTATTATTATTATTATTATTATTATTATTATTATTATTATTATTATTATTATTATTATTATTATTATTATTATTATTATTATTATTATTATTATTATTATTATTATTATTATTATTATTATTATTATTATTATTATTATTATTATTATTATTATTATTATTATTATTATTATTATTATTATTATTATTATTATTATTATTATTATTATTATTATTATTATTATTATTATTATTATTATTATTATTATTATTATTATTATTATTATTATTATTATTATTATTATTATTATTATTATTATTATTATTATTATTATTATTATTATTATTATTATTATTATTATTATTATTATTATTATTATTATTATTATTATTATTATTATTATTATTATTATTATTATTATTATTATTATTATTATTATTATTATTATTATTATTATTATTATTATTATTATTATTATTATTATTATTATTATTATTATTATTATTATTATTATTATTATTATTATTATTATTATTATTATTATTATTATTATTATTATTATTATTATTATTATTATTATTATTATTATTATTATTATTATTATTATTATTATTATTATTATTATTATTATTATTATTATTATTATTATTATTATTATTATTATTATTATTATTATTATTATTATTATTATTATTATTATTATTATTATTATTATTATTATTATTATTATTATTATTATTATTATTATTATTATTATTATTATTATTATTATTATTATTATTATTATTATTATTATTATTATTATTATTATTATTATTATTATTATTATTATTATTATTATTATTATTATTATTATTATTATTATTATTATTATTATTATTATTATTATTATTATTATTATTATTATTATTATTATTATTATTATTATTATTATTATTATTATTATTATTATTATTATTATTATTATTATTATTATTATTATTATTATTATTATTATTATTATTATTATTATTATTATTATTATTATTATTATTATTATTATTATTATTATTATTATTATTATTATTATTATTATTATTATTATTATTATTATTATTATTATTATTATTATTATTATTATTATTATTATTATTATTATTATTATTATTATTATTATTATTATTATTATTATTATTATTATTATTATTATTATTATTATTATTATTATTATTATTATTATTATTATTATTATTATTATTATTATTATTATTATTATTATTATTATTATTATTATTATTATTATTATTATTATTATTATTATTATTATTATTATTATTATTATTATTATTATTATTATTATTATTATTATTATTATTATTATTATTATTATTATTATTATTATTATTATTATTATTATTATTATTATTATTATTATTATTATTATTATTATTATTATTATTATTATTATTATTATTATTATTATTATTATTATTATTATTATTATTATTATTATTATTATTATTATTATTATTATTATTATTATTATTATTATTATTATTATTATTATTATTATTATTATTATTATTATTATTATTATTATTATTATTATTATTATTATTATTATTATTATTATTATTATTATTATTATTATTATTATTATTATTATTATTATTATTATTATTATTATTATTATTATTATTATTATTATTATTATTATTATTATTATTATTATTATTATTATTATTATTATTATTATTATTATTATTATTATTATTATTATTATTATTATTATTATTATTATTATTATTATTATTATTATTATTATTATTATTATTATTATTATTATTATTATTATTATTATTATTATTATTATTATTATTATTATTATTATTATTATTATTATTATTATTATTATTATTATTATTATTATTATTATTATTATTATTATTATTATTATTATTATTATTATTATTATTATTATTATTATTATTATTATTATTATTATTATTATTATTATTATTATTATTATTATTATTATTATTATTATTATTATTATTATTATTATTATTATTATTATTATTATTATTATTATTATTATTATTATTATTATTATTATTATTATTATTATTATTATTATTATTATTATTATTATTATTATTATTATTATTATTATTATTATTATTATTATTATTATTATTATTATTATTATTATTATTATTATTATTATTATTATTATTATTATTATTATTATTATTATTATTATTATTATTATTATTATTATTATTATTATTATTATTATTATTATTATTATTATTATTATTATTATTATTATTATTATTATTATTATTATTATTATTATTATTATTATTATTATTATTATTATTATTATTATTATTATTATTATTATTATTATTATTATTATTATTATTATTATTATTATTATTATTATTATTATTATTATTATTATTATTATTATTATTATTATTATTATTATTATTATTATTATTATTATTATTATTATTATTATTATTATTATTATTATTATTATTATTATTATTATTATTATTATTATTATTATTATTATTATTATTATTATTATTATTATTATTATTATTATTATTATTATTATTATTATTATTATTATTATTATTATTATTATTATTATTATTATTATTATTATTATTATTATTATTATTATTATTATTATTATTATTATTATTATTATTATTATTATTATTATTATTATTATTATTATTATTATTATTATTATTATTATTATTATTATTATTATTATTATTATTATTATTATTATTATTATTATTATTATTATTATTATTATTATTATTATTATTATTATTATTATTATTATTATTATTATTATTATTATTATTATTATTATTATTATTATTATTATTATTATTATTATTATTATTATTATTATTATTATTATTATTATTATTATTATTATTATTATTATTATTATTATTATTATTATTATTATTATTATTATTATTATTATTATTATTATTATTATTATTATTATTATTATTATTATTATTATTATTATTATTATTATTATTATTATTATTATTATTATTATTATTATTATTATTATTATTATTATTATTATTATTATTATTATTATTATTATTATTATTATTATTATTATTATTATTATTATTATTATTATTATTATTATTATTATTATTATTATTATTATTATTATTATTATTATTATTATTATTATTATTATTATTATTATTATTATTATTATTATTATTATTATTATTATTATTATTATTATTATTATTATTATTATTATTATTATTATTATTATTATTATTATTATTATTATTATTATTATTATTATTATTATTATTATTATTATTATTATTATTATTATTATTATTATTATTATTATTATTATTATTATTATTATTATTATTATTATTATTATTATTATTATTATTATTATTATTATTATTATTATTATTATTATTATTATTATTATTATTATTATTATTATTATTATTATTATTATTATTATTATTATTATTATTATTATTATTATTATTATTATTATTATTATTATTATTATTATTATTATTATTATTATTATTATTATTATTATTATTATTATTATTATTATTATTATTATTATTATTATTATTATTATTATTATTATTATTATTATTATTATTATTATTATTATTATTATTATTATTATTATTATTATTATTATTATTATTATTATTATTATTATTATTATTATTATTATTATTATTATTATTATTATTATTATTATTATTATTATTATTATTATTATTATTATTATTATTATTATTATTATTATTATTATTATTATTATTATTATTATTATTATTATTATTATTATTATTATTATTATTATTATTATTATTATTATTATTATTATTATTATTATTATTATTATTATTATTATTATTATTATTATTATTATTATTATTATTATTATTATTATTATTATTATTATTATTATTATTATTATTATTATTATTATTATTATTATTATTATTATTATTATTATTATTATTATTATTATTATTATTATTATTATTATTATTATTATTATTATTATTATTATTATTATTATTATTATTATTATTATTATTATTATTATTATTATTATTATTATTATTATTATTATTATTATTATTATTATTATTATTATTATTATTATTATTATTATTATTATTATTATTATTATTATTATTATTATTATTATTATTATTATTATTATTATTATTATTATTATTATTATTATTATTATTATTATTATTATTATTATTATTATTATTATTATTATTATTATTATTATTATTATTATTATTATTATTATTATTATTATTATTATTATTATTATTATTATTATTATTATTATTATTATTATTATTATTATTATTATTATTATTATTATTATTATTATTATTATTATTATTATTATTATTATTATTATTATTATTATTATTATTATTATTATTATTATTATTATTATTATTATTATTATTATTATTATTATTATTATTATTATTATTATTATTATTATTATTATTATTATTATTATTATTATTATTATTATTATTATTATTATTATTATTATTATTATTATTATTATTATTATTATTATTATTATTATTATTATTATTATTATTATTATTATTATTATTATTATTATTATTATTATTATTATTATTATTATTATTATTATTATTATTATTATTATTATTATTATTATTATTATTATTATTATTATTATTATTATTATTATTATTATTATTATTATTATTATTATTATTATTATTATTATTATTATTATTATTATTATTATTATTATTATTATTATTATTATTATTATTATTATTATTATTATTATTATTATTATTATTATTATTATTATTATTATTATTATTATTATTATTATTATTATTATTATTATTATTATTATTATTATTATTATTATTATTATTATTATTATTATTATTATTATTATTATTATTATTATTATTATTATTATTATTATTATTATTATTATTATTATTATTATTATTATTATTATTATTATTATTATTATTATTATTATTATTATTATTATTATTATTATTATTATTATTATTATTATTATTATTATTATTATTATTATTATTATTATTATTATTATTATTATTATTATTATTATTATTATTATTATTATTATTATTATTATTATTATTATTATTATTATTATTATTATTATTATTATTATTATTATTATTATTATTATTATTATTATTATTATTATTATTATTATTATTATTATTATTATTATTATTATTATTATTATTATTATTATTATTATTATTATTATTATTATTATTATTATTATTATTATTATTATTATTATTATTATTATTATTATTATTATTATTATTATTATTATTATTATTATTATTATTATTATTATTATTATTATTATTATTATTATTATTATTATTATTATTATTATTATTATTATTATTATTATTATTATTATTATTATTATTATTATTATTATTATTATTATTATTATTATTATTATTATTATTATTATTATTATTATTATTATTATTATTATTATTATTATTATTATTATTATTATTATTATTATTATTATTATTATTATTATTATTATTATTATTATTATTATTATTATTATTATTATTATTATTATTATTATTATTATTATTATTATTATTATTATTATTATTATTATTATTATTATTATTATTATTATTATTATTATTATTATTATTATTATTATTATTATTATTATTATTATTATTATTATTATTATTATTATTATTATTATTATTATTATTATTATTATTATTATTATTATTATTATTATTATTATTATTATTATTATTATTATTATTATTATTATTATTATTATTATTATTATTATTATTATTATTATTATTATTATTATTATTATTATTATTATTATTATTATTATTATTATTATTATTATTATTATTATTATTATTATTATTATTATTATTATTATTATTATTATTATTATTATTATTATTATTATTATTATTATTATTATTATTATTATTATTATTATTATTATTATTATTATTATTATTATTATTATTATTATTATTATTATTATTATTATTATTATTATTATTATTATTATTATTATTATTATTATTATTATTATTATTATTATTATTATTATTATTATTATTATTATTATTATTATTATTATTATTATTATTATTATTATTATTATTATTATTATTATTATTATTATTATTATTATTATTATTATTATTATTATTATTATTATTATTATTATTATTATTATTATTATTATTATTATTATTATTATTATTATTATTATTATTATTATTATTATTATTATTATTATTATTATTATTATTATTATTATTATTATTATTATTATTATTATTATTATTATTATTATTATTATTATTATTATTATTATTATTATTATTATTATTATTATTATTATTATTATTATTATTATTATTATTATTATTATTATTATTATTATTATTATTATTATTATTATTATTATTATTATTATTATTATTATTATTATTATTATTATTATTATTATTATTATTATTATTATTATTATTATTATTATTATTATTATTATTATTATTATTATTATTATTATTATTATTATTATTATTATTATTATTATTATTATTATTATTATTATTATTATTATTATTATTATTATTATTATTATTATTATTATTATTATTATTATTATTATTATTATTATTATTATTATTATTATTATTATTATTATTATTATTATTATTATTATTATTATTATTATTATTATTATTATTATTATTATTATTATTATTATTATTATTATTATTATTATTATTATTATTATTATTATTATTATTATTATTATTATTATTATTATTATTATTATTATTATTATTATTATTATTATTATTATTATTATTATTATTATTATTATTATTATTATTATTATTATTATTATTATTATTATTATTATTATTATTATTATTATTATTATTATTATTATTATTATTATTATTATTATTATTATTATTATTATTATTATTATTATTATTATTATTATTATTATTATTATTATTATTATTATTATTATTATTATTATTATTATTATTATTATTATTATTATTATTATTATTATTATTATTATTATTATTATTATTATTATTATTATTATTATTATTATTATTATTATTATTATTATTATTATTATTATTATTATTATTATTATTATTATTATTATTATTATTATTATTATTATTATTATTATTATTATTATTATTATTATTATTATTATTATTATTATTATTATTATTATTATTATTATTATTATTATTATTATTATTATTATTATTATTATTATTATTATTATTATTATTATTATTATTATTATTATTATTATTATTATTATTATTATTATTATTATTATTATTATTATTATTATTATTATTATTATTATTATTATTATTATTATTATTATTATTATTATTATTATTATTATTATTATTATTATTATTATTATTATTATTATTATTATTATTATTATTATTATTATTATTATTATTATTATTATTATTATTATTATTATTATTATTATTATTATTATTATTATTATTATTATTATTATTATTATTATTATTATTATTATTATTATTTATTATTATTATTATTATTATTATTATTATTATTATTATTATTATTATTATTATTATTATTATTATTATTATTATTATTATTATTATTATTATTATTATTATTATTATTATTATTATTATTATTATTATTATTATTATTATTATTATTATTATTATTATTATTATTATTATTATTATTATTATTATTATTATTATTATTATTATTATTATTATTATTATTATTATTATTATTATTATTATTATTATTATTATTATTATTATTATTATTATTATTATTATTATTATTGCAAATTGCAAACTAGTTGCGAATTTTGCCGTGAAAACGTACATTATTCAAAAATATAATGCTTCGTCGTATTTCACGTGTATACAACCTTCTGAGTCAACTTCCTATGAAATCTTCGTCAGAAGGCGGCCAGCACAGCAGGTAATCACAGACGCGTTTCGCACTTCTTGGTGCTCATCAGTGTGATGTAACCTGGGGGCCTCTGTCTCATCCACAGAGGTGGAATCACGGAGCAGAGGCCACCCAACCTAGCTGTGCTAGCAACGGTCTTATGACCGTTCGCTACAGGTATCTGGCCTGTAGAAGGTAGTGTTAATACCCACAGAGCCATCTACCTGCAAAAGGCTTGACTGAGCCAAAATTGCAAATTGCAAACTAGTTGCGAATTTTGCCGTGAAAACGTACATTATTCAAAAATATAATGCTTCGTCGTATTTCACGTGTATACAACCTTCTGAGTCAACTTCCTATGAAATCTTCGTCAGAAGGCGGCCAGCACAGCAGGTAATCACAGACGCGTTTCGCACTTCTTGGTGCTCATCAGTGTGATGTAACCTGGGGGCCTCTGTCTCATCCACAGAGGTGGAATCACGGAGCAGAGGCCACCCAACCTAGCTGTGCTAGCAACGGTCTTATGACCGTTCGCTACAGGTATCTGGCCTGTAGAAGGTAGTGTTAATACCCACAGAGCCATCTACCTGCAAAAGGCTTGACTGAGCCAAAATTGCAAATTGCAAACTGTAGCGAACGGTCATAAGACCGTTGCTAGCACAGCTAGGTTGGGTGGCCTCTGCTCCGTGATTCCACCTCTGTGGATGAGACAGAGGCCCCCAGGTTACATCACACTGATGAGCACCAAGAAGTGCGAAACGCGTCTGTGATTACCTGCTGTGCTGGCCGCCTTCTGACGAAGATTTCATAGGAAGTTGACTCAGAAGGTTGTATACACGTGAAATACGACGAAGCATTATATTTTTGAATAATGTACGTTTTCACGGCAAAATTCGCAACTAGTTTGCAATTTGCAATTTTGGCTCAGTCAAGCCTTTTGCAGGTAGATGGCTCTGTGGGTATTAACACTACCTTCTACAGGCCAGATACCTGTAGCGAACGGTCATAAGACCGTTGCTAGCACAGCTAGGTTGGGTGGCCTCTGCTCCGTGATTCCACCTCTGTGGATGAGACAGAGGCCCCCAGGTTACATCACACTGATGAGCACCAAGAAGTGCGAAACGCGTCTGTGATTACCTGCTGTGCTGGCCGCCTTCTGACGAAGATTTCATAGGAAGTTGACTCAGAAGGTTGTATACACGTGAAATACGACGAAGCATTATATTTTTGAATAATGTACGTTTTCACGGCAAAATTCGCAACTAGTTTGCAATTTGCAATTTTGGCTCAGTCAAGCCTTTTGCAGGTAGATGGCTCTGTGGGTATTAACACTACCTTCTACAGGCCAGATACCTGTAGCGAACGGTCATAAGACCGTTGCTAGCACAGCTAGGTTGGGTGGCCTCTGCTCCGTGATTCCACCTCTGTGGATGAGACAGAGGCCCCCAGGTTACATCACACTGATGAGCACCAAGAAGTGCGAAACGCGTCTGTGATTACCTGCTGTGCTGGCCGCCTTCTGACGAAGATTTCATAGGAAGTTGACTCAGAAGGTTGTATACACGTGAAATACGACGAAGCATTATATTTTTGAATAATGTACGTTTTCACGGCAAAATTCGCAACTAGTTTGCAATTTGCAATTTTGGCTCAGTCAAGCCTTTTGCAGGTAGATGGCTCTGTGGGTATTAACACTACCTTCTACAGGCCAGATACCTGTAGCGAACGGTCATAAGACCGTTGCTAGCACAGCTAGGTTGGGTGGCCTCTGCTCCGTGATTCCACCTCTGTGGATGAGACAGAGGCCCCCAGGTTACATCACACTGATGAGCACCAAGAAGTGCGAAACGCGTCTGTGATTACCTGCTGTGCTGGCCGCCTTCTGATGACTCAGAAGGTTGTATACACGTGAAATACGACGAAGCATTATATTTTTGAATAATGTACGTTTTCACGGCAAAATTCGCAACTAGTTTGCAATTTGCAATTTTGGCTCAGTCAAGCCTTTTGCAGGTAGATGGCTCTGTGGGTATTAACACTACCTTCTACAGGCCAGATACCTGTAGCGAACGGTCATAAGACCGTTGCTAGCACAGCTAGGTTGGGTGGCCTCTGCTCCGTGATTCCACCTCTGTGGATGAGACAGAGGCCCCCAGGTTACATCACACTGATGAGCACCAAGAAGTGCGAAACGCGTCTGTGATTACCTGCTGTGCTGGCCGCCTTCTGACGAAGATTTCATAGGAAGTTGACTCAGAAGGTTGTATACACGTGAAATACGACGAAGCATTATATTTTTGAATAATTATTATTATTATTATTATTATTATTATTATTATTATTATTATTATTATTATTATTATTATTATTATTATTATTATTATTATTATTATTATTATTATTATTATTATTATTATTATTATTATTATTATTATTATTATTATTATTATTATTATTATTATTATTATTATTATTATTATTATTATTATTATTATTATTATTATTATTATTATTATTATTATTATTATTATTATTATTATTATTATTATTATTATTATTATTATTATTATTATTATTATTATTATTATTATTATTATTATTATTATTATTATTATTATTATTATTATTATTATTATTATTATTATTATTATTATTATTATTATTATTATTATTATTATTATTATTATTATTATTATTATTATTATTATTATTATTATTATTATTATTATTATTATTATTATTATTATTATTATTATTATTATTATTATTATTATTATTATTATTATTATTATTATTATTATTATTATTATTATTATTATTATTATTATTATTATTATTATTATTATTATTATTATTATTATTATTATTATTATTATTATTATTATTATTATTATTATTATTATTATTATTATTATTATTATTATTATTATTATTATTATTATTATTATTATTATTATTATTATTATTATTATTATTATTATTATTATTATTATTATTATTATTATTATTATTATTATTATTATTATTATTATTATTATTATTATTATTATTATTATTATTATTATTATTATTATTATTATTATTATTATTATTATTATTATTATTATTATTATTATTATTATTATTATTATTATTATTATTATTATTATTATATTATTATTATTATTATTATTATTATTATTATTATTATTATTATTTTTATTTTTATTATTATTATTATTATTATTATTATTATTATTTTTATATTATTATTATTATTATTATTATTATTATTATTATTATTATTATTATTATTATTATTATTATTATTATTATTATTATTATTATTATTATTATTATTATTATTATTATTATTATTATTATTATTATTATTATTATTATTATTATTATTATTATTATTATTATTATTATTATTATTATTATTATTATTATTATTATTATTATTATTATTATTATTATTATTATTATTATTATTATTATTATTATTATTATTATTATTATTATTATTATTATTATTATTATTATTATTATTATTATTATTATTATTATTATTATTATTATTATTATTATTATTATTATTATTATTATTATTATTATTATTATTATTATTATTATTATTATTATTATTATTATTATTATTATTATTATTATTATTATTATTATTATTATTATTATTATTATTATTATTATTATTATTATTATTATTATTATTATTATTATTATTATTATTATTATTATTATTATTATTATTATTATTATTATTATTATTATTATTATTATTATTATTATTATTATTATTATTATTATTATTATTATTATTATTATTATTATTATTATTATTATTATTATTATTATTATTATTATTATTATTATTATTATTATTATTATTATTATTATTATTATTATTATTATTATTATTATTATTATTATTATTATTATTATTATTATTATTATTATTATTATTATTATTATTATTATTATTATTATTATTATTATTATTATTATTATTATTATTATTATTATTATTATTATTATTATTATTATTATTATTATTATTATTATTATTATTATTATTATTATTATTATTATTATTATTATTATTATTATTATTATTATTATTATTATTATTATTATTATTATTATTATTATTATTATTATTATTATTATTATTATTATTATTATTATTATTATTATTATTATTATTATTATTATTATTATTATTATTATTATTATTATTATTATTATTATTATTATTATTATTATTATTATTATTATTATTATTATTATTATTATTATTATTATTATTATTATTATTATTATTATTATTATTATTATTATTATTATTATTATTATTATTATTATTATTATTATTATTATTATTATTATTATTATTATTATTATTATTATTATTATTATTATTATTATTATTATTATTATTATTATTATTATTATTATTATTATTATTATTATTATTATTATTATTATTATTATTATTATTATTATTATTATTATTATTATTATTATTATTATTATTATTATTATTATTATTATTATTATTATTATTATTATTATTATTATTATTATTATTATTATTATTATTATTATTATTATTATTATTATTATTATTATTATTATTATTATTATTATTATTATTATTATTATTATTATTATTATTATTATTATTATTATTATTATTATTATTATTATTATTATTATTATTATTATTATTATTATTATTATTATTATTATTATTATTATTATTATTATTATTATTATTATTATTATTATTATTATTATTATTATTATTATTATTATTATTATTATTATTATTATTATTATTATTATTATTATTATTATTATTATTATTATTATTATTATTATTATTATTATTATTATTATTATTATTATTATTATTATTATTATTATTATTATTATTATTATTATTATTATTATTATTATTATTATTATTATTATTATTATTATTATTATTATTATTATTATTATTATTATTATTATTATTATTATTATTATTATTATTATTATTATTATTATTATTATTATTATTATTATTATTATTATTATTATTATTATTATTATTATTATTATTATTATTATTATTATTATTATTATTATTATTATTATTATTATTATTATTATTATTATTATTATTATTATTATTATTATTATTATTATTATTATTATTATTATTATTATTATTATTATTATTATTATTATTATTATTATTATTATTATTATTATTATTATTATTATTATTATTATTATTATTATTATTATTATTATTATTATTATTATTATTATTATTATTATTATTATTATTATTATTATTATTATTATTATTATTATTATTATTATTATTATTATTATTATTATTATTATTATTATTATTATTATTATTATTATTATTATTATTATTATTATTATTATTATTATTCCCCCCCGCGGGCCCACCTTGTCGTGGTGGGGGGGCTTAGTAGCCTTTGTTGCCAGCAATGGTGAAACTAACGGGTCCTGACCTCTGGGTCATTCTGTCTCCTAACCGGTCGATTAGTAGGTGATCGTCCGTGCGCAAGTTTCTTCATACCTACCTGCATGTTGACCGTGTGCGGTGACCCGTGTCGGTGGAAGAGGGGATCCTGGTAGTTGAGGAAGCCCCAACACACTACTTTGGCCCTAAATTCATCCAAACGGGAAGTCGCAGGCTAACCCACCTGCGGCCAATCGGTTCCCATCCCATTGCGAGGCTGGGGGGTGAGTAGTCTTAGAGATGTGGCGGGTTCACCAGGAAACGGGCGTGCACGAGGACTTAGCGGCCCCATCGTGATCTCTCCCGTCGACTGACCCTGCTGCCCTCCAGGACTGCTATAGTCTTTGGGAAGCCCTGGCACTTTACTGGTTTGCGGTATTGATGTCCCTTTTGAGGCTCCGTGGAGGGTGGGGACACCAAAGACCGAAAGTTCATATCATATGAGCATGAATCTATTTAAGCCGCTCTCTGGTTTGCCGACCATCAAAAACGGTGCGCTAGGAGCCGTGCCAAACGCTCTCGGGGAGAAAACCCCGTCAAAAAACAAATCTTCTTGTGCGGGTGTATCTGAAAACACCACTTCTGATATGAACCAAGAGAAGGAGGTAGTACCCCGGTTCTTGGTCATTCAAAGGGTTGGTGGTAATTTTGAAAAAATTAGCCCCTTTGTTTTGCAAAAATTATTATTTGGATTGGTAGGAGATTTAAAAACTATTAAGAAAATTAAAGATGGTCTGCTTGTGGAGACAGTTTCTGCTCCACAAGCTAAAAAAATATTAAGACTAACAAAAATGGGCGATATGAGTATAGAAGTTGTCCCTCACAGGACACTTAATATATGCAGGGGTATTATTTATTGCAAAGACTTATTAAACTGTACAGTGGAGGAGATATGCTCCGAGCTACGGGAACAGGGTGTAATTGAAGTAAGGCGAATTAGGACCAGATTTAATGGTCAATCCAAAGACACGCCAAATCACATATTAACCTTCAATACCCCGAAACTTCCAGCTAAATTAAAAGTAGCATATATGTCCCTCCCTGTACGTATTTACGTACCTGCACCTATGCGCTGTTTTCAGTGTCATAAGTTCGGACACACAGTTGCACGGTGCCAGAGTCAACAGGTGTGCATATGTGGAAATGCTTTACATGAAGGTACCCCTTGCACACAGCCAATTAAATGCGTCAACTGTAAAGGAGACCACTCACCTACATCAAAAAATTGTCCTGTATATAAACAAGAGGTTGCCATACAAGAACTTAAGGTAAAGGAAAACATTACTTATTTTGAAGCAAAGAAGAAGATTATTTCTACTCCGGCTGGTATTTCCTATGCCGCCAAAGCATCAGCTTTAGTGACACCGGATCCTACTTCTTTTGCGCAGCAAGTAATTCCTCATCTTGTTCAGGCACTAAAAAGTATCTTTGTTACAAAAGAAACTTTTCATGCCAACCAACCTCTTATCTCATGTAACCCTTCTTCGCCTCCAACTATAATTTCTTCACAAGAGAAAGGAAAAGTAAACACTTCTTCTTCTTCTTCTCTTGTGTCTATTTCTTCCGGCGCTTTTCCTACTATCATTTCTTCTGGGGAAAATATAAGGGCAAATAGGTCTCCACTTATTTCTTCTTCCAACGAAGATCATACGACGGAAACTTATATTGTCAAACAAAGTGCACCATTGATCTCCTGTAACTCAATTTCGGCTCATACCAAAATTCCAACAAAAGAGAGGGATATAGTACATTCTTCTCCAGTGTCTTTTTCTTCTGGCCCATCTCCTACTATCATTGCTACTAAGGAAAAGAAAAGGACAAATAATACTCGTGTAGTTTCTTCTTCCGACGAAGATCTTTCGCTTTGCTCTGCATCTTCGCAGCAGCAAAAGAAAAAGAAGGGTTGGCCTCTGGGCAAGCCAAGGAAACCTGTTTAGTTCTTTTACATTATATTATAAGTCATGAATAATATTATTCAGTGGAATATTAGGGGATGTATCTTTCATTATTGCAACTTGAAGATGCTGCTATCGGAATTTAATCCGATATGTACGTGTCTTCAAGAAACGCACTTTTCACCACGCCAAGCTTACACATTAAAGAATTACAGTATAGTTAGGTTGGATTCTCCACCCCACTTTCGGGTTAACGGAGGTGTGGCGATCATCATAAGACAAGATGCGAGCTTCAATCAGATAAATCTCAACACTAATCTTCAGGCCGTTGCTGTACGAATGTCAGCTCCATTTAACGTTACTCTCTGTAACATTTATTTACCTGATGCGAACTGGGATTTGGCTGGCATTCAAGGTATTATTCGGCAACTTCCCATTCCCTTTATTCTTCTGGGAGACTTCAATGCCCACCATACCATATGGGGATCTGGGCATATAGATCCAAGGGGAAGAATTGTAGAGAACCTGCTTGATGATCCTAATCTTGTTCTTGTGAATGATGGTTCGCCCACATATTTTAATGCTCGTTCAGGGTCCTTTTCTTGTATCGACCTAACTATGCTGTCTTCAACTTTATCAGCTCGTTACTCTTGGCGGGCACTAGATGATCTACATGGCAGTGATCACTTTCCTATAGTGATCACTACAGACACTCCCGTGTGTAATCAAGTGTTTGTGCCAAGTTGGTTTATTAGTAAAGCCAACTGGCCATGTTTTAAGTCATTCCTTAAAGTTCCATCCATGACCGATAACACCAATGTAAATGTGGAAGAATTAACAGCAAATATCTTCTTAGCAGCAGAAACTGCAATCCCTCAGAGCAAGTCCAAAGCTCGAAAAAGGTCGGTCCCTTGGTGGAATCGTGAAATCCAGGAGTTGGTCCGGCATAAAAAAACGGCTTTTAATCGTTTTAAACGAATTCCTACTCAGGAGAACCTTATTCTCTTTAAAAAAGCCAGAGCATTAACACGTCGTTGTATGCTGGAAAGCAAACGTAAATCTTGGGACGAATATGTCTCTGGTATTTCGTCAAGTACCACTTCACAAGAGTGTTGGTCAAGGGTTAAACGTATCGCTGGGCATGGTAATTCTACGGGCATAACATGCCTAAAACTGAATAATGGTACTTACACGCATGATCCATCAACAATCGCGGAAATAATGGCTGACCAGTTCCAAAGTACTAGCAGCTCTTCTAATTACGAGGCTGAATTTCAAATATTGAAAGCGGACAGGGAAATTCCGCTAGATTTCAGTACTGCTGAAATTCTAAATTATAATGCTGCATTCGGACTTATGGAACTGGAATATGCTCTCAGCCAATCTAAGTCATCAGCTCCAGGCTTAGATAGAATCACAAACGATATGCTTAAAAATTTAACCATTGAATTTAAACTTCACTTGCTTTCCGTATACAACATGCTATGGCAAGAAGGTTCATATCCCGAGAAGTGGAAGGAAGCCATTGTCGTCCCTGTACCTAAGGTCGGAAAAGACCTATCGATACCGTCAAATCATAGGCCTGTCAGTTTAACGTCGTGCATTGGAAAAATATTCGAGAGAATGATTAACAACCGTCTAATGTGGATTCTGGAAACCAATCATTTTCTGTCAGACCACCAGGCCGGGTTTCGAAAATTCAGATCCACCGTTGATCATCTCGCATATCTGGAAGATGCAATTCTCACTGCTTTCAACAAAAAAGAACACTTGGTAGCAGTGTTCTTTGATCTGGAGAAGGCCTATGATATGACGTGGCGGTATCACATTCTTAAAAAGCTGCATGTCTGGGGTTTTCGTGGTAATTTGCCTAAACTTATTTCGTCTTTTCTGGGGGAACGCAAATTTAGAGTTCGGGTCGGTACATCTCAATCATCCACAAGGATATTAGAGAATGGAGTACCGCAAGGCTCTGTTTTGAGCGTCACGCTTTTTGCCATTGCGGTAAATGACCTTGTATCCTATGTTAGCTCCGTAGGTATGTGTCTGTATGTTGATGATCTCACTATTTTCTGTTCTGGCAAGAAAATGGGAGACATCAACAAAACTTTGCAATCAGCAATTAACACCATTATACGCAGAGCTGACAAAATTGGATTCAAATTCTCTCGCGAAAAAACCCAGTGCATGCACTTCTGTCGCCTTAACCGACCTCACTATGGACCACTCCTATATATGAGGGAAAATACAATTAAAATCGTCAACAGCGTAAGATTTCTTGGACTTTATTTTGATCCAAGGCTAACTTGGAAACTGCATGTTGAAGAGCTGAGGACTGTCTGCCTTAGAGCTCTCAACATTGTAAAAATGTTGGCGGGTACTAAATGGGGAGCAGAGCCAAAAACTCTTTTACGGGTGTATCAATCTCTAGTTCTATCTAAGATTGACTACGGGTGTGTTGTCTATGCCTCAGCAAAACGTACAACCCTCAGTAGACTAGAGCCAATCCACAACCAGGCTCTACGGTATGCTCTTGGTGCGTTCCCCAGTACCCCAACACTAAATTTATATTCAGAGTCAGGACTTACGCCACTCGACTTAAGACGGAAAAAGTTTCTGCTGCTTTATGTTTCAAAAATCAAGTCCTTGCCGCAACACAAAAATTTTAGTACTTTCTTTCAAAATAATAATTGGTGCAGTCGACGACGAATTCAAAGCAGGCCAGCAGGTATCCGTGCAAAAGAGCTACTACAACAAATGAGCTTTGATATACCATTATTGATTCCTGTAGGGGAGTGTGAGGTACCGCCGTGGTTGGTACCATTAGCTAGGACTAACTACGAATTAACCAGGTACGACAAGTCCAACAGTCCCCCGATAATGATACAGACAAAATTTCTAGAAGTTCTGCACGGATACAAAAACACGATGGTGATTTATACGGATGGTTCTAAAACCCACCATGGTACTGGTTGCGCAATTGCTGTTGACAACATGCAGCACTCATGGTCAATGCCTTTTATAACCTCTATCTACACAGCAGAATCCTATGCTATTTGGCAAGCTTTACGCTACTGCGAGTTCGTCAGAACTTATAAAAAGTTTCTCGTAGTTAGCGATTCATTGAGCGTTCTCCAAGCCATCTCAAACCCTTTTACCGTTGATCCAATTATTCAGAATATCTTATCCCTCATGAAACATCTTCGTGACATAGGAAAAGATATTTATTTTCTATGGGTCCCAAGTCACGTTGGAATAAGAGGTAACGAGATGGCTGACGAGGCAGCACGTTCTGCCGCTGATAGTGACTCTGTTGATGTGATAATGTATAAATCGTCAGACATTAGACTTCATCTGAAGAAAGAGTCATTGGCTATTTGGCAGCGCACATGGGAAGGGGTACAGAATCATCATAAAACCATTAAACCGTTGGTTGTATCATTCTTTATGCCAAGTGATCTTACCAGAAGGGACCATGTCAAGATACATCGCCTCAGAATGGGTCATACAAGTCTGACCCATGGGTACCGTTTAAGTCGGGATGATGCCCCTATGTGCAACAGATGTGACTCTGCTCTGACAGTTGAACACATTCTTGTTGCGTGTCCACAATATGATCCACTCAGGCGACTATATCTTTTAGATCAAAACCTTTCAGTGATATTAACAAACTCTGGTAAGATTCGCAATGTTCTAAAGTTTTTACGTGCGGTTAATATTTATGATAAGTTATAGACTTAATTATTTTTCATATCAATTATATTTTCTATATCTGATTTTGTATTCTTCTCTATTTTTCATCTCATTTATATTTCCTATAACAGATTTTTGTACTCTCTATTTTTGCAATTATATGTATATGCTACTATATATGTATGTATGTATACGTTTACATAAGTATGCGTATATACTAATTTTTTATAAAATATTTTATGGGTATAGAATTTGTCTTTCTTGCGTGTAATATTTCTACGACTATATATAAATTTTATAAAAGCGATATTAGTTCTTTTTCTCGTATATTTGTATATTTATTTATGTATTACTTTTGAGTAGTACTTGGGCTAATAACCCCAGCAGTTGATGCCCTAACCTAGTTAAAAAAAAATTATTATTATTATTATTATTATTATTATTATTATTATTATTATTATTATTATTATTATTATTATTATTATTATTATTATTATTATTATTATTATTATTATTATTATTATTATTATTATTATTATTATTATTATTATTATTATTATTATTATTATTATTATTATTATTATTATTATTATTATTATTATTATTATTATTATTATTATTATTATTATTATTATTATTATTATTATTATTATTATTATTATTATTATTATTATTATTATTATTATTATTATTATTATTATTATTATTATTATTATTATTATTATTATTATTATTATTATTATTATTATTATTATTATTATTATTATTATTATTATTATTATTATTATTATTATTATTATTATTATTATTATTATTATTATTATTATTATTATTATTATTATTATTATTATTATTATTATTATTATTATTATTATTATTATTATTATTATTATTATTATTATTATTATTATTATTATTATTATTATTATTATTATTATTATTATTATTATTATTATTATTATTATTATTATTATTATTATTATTATTATTATTATTATTATTATTATTATTATTATTATTATTATTATTATTATTATTATTATTATTATTATTATTATTATTATTATTATTATTATTATTATTATTATTATTATTATTATTATTATTATTATTATTATTATTATTATTATTATTATTATTATTATTATTATTATTATTATTATTATTATTATTATTATTATTATTATTATTATTATTATTATTATTATTATTATTATTATTATTATTATTATTATTATTATTATTATTATTATTATTATTATTATTATTATTATTATTATTATTATTATTATTATTATTATTATTATTATTATTATTATTATTATTATTATTATTATTATTATTATTATTATTATTATTATTATTATTATTATTATTATTATTATTATTATTATTATTATTATTATTATTATTATTATTATTATTATTATTATTATTATTATTATTATTATTATTATTATTATTATTATTATTATTATTATTATTATTATTATTATTATTATTATTATTATTATTATTATTATTATTATTATTATTATTATTATTATTATTATTATTATTATTATTATTATTATTATTATTATTATTATTATTATTATTATTATTATTATTATTATTATTATTATTATTATTATTATTATTATTATTATTATTATTATTATTATTATTATTATTATTATTATTATTATTATTATTATTATTATTATTATTATTATTATTATTATTATTATTATTATTATTATTATTATTATTATTATTATTATTATTATTATTATTATTATTATTATTATTATTATTATTATTATTATTATTATTATTATTATTATTATTATTATTATTATTATTATTATTATTATTATTATTATTATTATTATTATTATTATTATTATTATTATTATTATTATTATTATTATTATTATTATTATTATTATTATTATTATTATTATTATTATTATTATTATTATTATTATTATTATTATTATTATTATTATTATTATTATTATTATTATTATTATTATTATTATTATTATTATTATTATTATTATTATTATTATTATTATTATTATTATTATTATTATTATTATTATTATTATTATTATTATTATTATTATTATTATTATTATTATTATTATTATTATTATTATTATTATTATTATTATTATTATTATTATTATTATTATTATTATTATTATTATTATTATTATTATTATTATTATTATTATTATTATTATTATTATTATTATTATTATTATTATTATTATTATTATTATTATTATTATTATTATTATTATTATTATTATTATTATTATTATTATTATTATTATTATTATTATTATTATTATTATTATTATTATTATTATTATTATTATTATTATTATTATTATTATTATTATTATTATTATTATTATTATTATTATTATTATTATTATTATTATTATTATTATTATTATTATTATTATTATTATTATTATTATTATTATTATTATTATTATTATTATTATTATTATTATTATTATTATTATTATTATTATTATTATTATTATTATTATTATTATTATTATTATTATTATTATTATTATTATTATTATTATTATTATTATTATTATTATTATTATTATTATTATTATTATTATTATTATTATTATTATTATTATTATTATTATTATTATTATTATTATTATTATTATTATTATTATTATTATTATTATTATTATTATTATTATTATTATTATTATTATTATTATTATTATTATTATTATTATTATTATTATTATTATTATTATTATTATTATTATTATTATTATTATTATTATTATTATTATTATTATTATTATTATTATTATTATTATTATTATTATTATTATTATTATTATTATTATTATTATTATTATTATTATTATTATTATTATTATTATTATTATTATTATTATTATTATTATTATTATTATTATTATTATTATTATTATTATTATTATTATTATTATTATTATTATTATTATTATTATTATTATTATTATTATTATTATTATTATTATTATTATTATTATTATTATTATTATTATTATTATTATTATTATTATTATTATTATTATTATTATTATTATTATTATTATTATTATTATTATTATTATTATTATTATTATTATTATTATTATTATTATTATTATTATTATTATTATTATTATTATTATTATTATTATTATTATTATTATTATTATTATTATTATTATTATTATTATTATTATTATTATTATTATTATTATTATTATTATTATTATTATTATTATTATTATTATTATTATTATTATTATTATTATTATTATTATTATTATTATTATTATTATTATTATTATTATTATTATTATTATTATTATTATTATTATTATTATTATTATTATTATTATTATTATTATTATTATTATTATTATTATTATTATTATTATTATTATTATTATTATTATTATTATTATTATTATTATTATTATTATTATTATTATTATTATTATTATTATTATTATTATTATTATTATTATTATTATTATTATTATTATTATTATTATTATTATTATTATTATTATTATTATTATTATTATTATTATTATTATTATTATTATTATTATTATTATTATTATTATTATTATTATTATTATTATTATTATTATTATTATTATTATTATTATTATTATTATTATTATTATTATTATTATTATTATTATTATTATTATTATTATTATTATTATTATTATTATTATTATTATTATTATTATTATTATTATTATTATTATTATTATTATTATTATTATTATTATTATTATTATTATTATTATTATTATTATTATTATTATTATTATTATTATTATTATTATTATTATTATTATTATTATTATTATTATTATTATTATTATTATTATTATTATTATTATTATTATTATTATTATTATTATTATTATTATTATTATTATTATTATTATTATTATTATTATTATTATTATTATTATTATTATTATTATTATTATTATTATTATTATTATTATTATTATTATTATTATTATTATTATTATTATTATTATTATTATTATTATTATTATTATTATTATTATTATTATTATTATTATTATTATTATTATTATTATTATTATTATTATTATTATTATTATTATTATTATTATTATTATTATTATTATTATTATTATTATTATTATTATTATTATTATTATTATTATTATTATTATTATTATTATTATTATTATTATTATTATTATTATTATTATTATTATTATTATTATTATTATTATTATTATTATTATTATTATTATTATTATTATTATTATTATTATTATTATTATTATTATTATTATTATTATTATTATTATTATTATTATTATTATTATTATTATTATTATTATTATTATTATTATTATTATTATTATTATTATTATTATTATTATTATTATTATTATTATTATTATTATTATTATTATTATTATTATTATTATTATTATTATTATTATTATTATTATTATTATTATTATTATTATTATTATTATTATTATTATTATTATTATTATTATTATTATTATTATTATTATTATTATTATTATTATTATTATTATTATTATTATTATTATTATTATTATTATTATTATTATTATTATTATTATTATTATTATTATTATTATTATTATTATTATTATTATTATTATTATTATTATTATTATTATTATTATTATTATTATTATTATTATTATTATTATTATTATTATTATTATTATTATTATTATTATTATTATTATTATTATTATTATTATTATTATTATTATTATTATTATTATTATTATTATTATTATTATTATTATTATTATTATTATTATTATTATTATTATTATTATTATTATTATTATTATTATTATTATTATTATTATTATTATTATTATTATTATTATTATTATTATTATTATTATTATTATTATTATTATTATTATTATTATTATTATTATTATTATTATTATTATTATTATTATTATTATTATTATTATTATTATTATTATTATTATTATTATTATTATTATTATTATTATTATTATTATTATTATTATTATTATTATTATTATTATTATTATTATTATTATTATTATTATTATTATTATTATTATTATTATTATTATTATTATTATTATTATTATTATTATTATTATTATTATTATTATTATTATTATTATTATTATTATTATTATTATTATTATTATTATTATTATTATTATTATTATTATTATTATTATTATTATTATTATTATTATTATTATTATTATTATTATTATTATTATTATTATTATTATTATTATTATTATTATTATTATTATTATTATTATTATTATTATTATTATTATTATTATTATTATTATTATTATTATTATTATTATTATTATTATTATTATTATTATTATTATTATTATTATTATTATTATTATTATTATTATTATTATTATTATTATTATTATTATTATTATTATTATTATTATTATTATTATTATTATTATTATTATTATTATTATTATTATTATTATTATTATTATTATTATTATTATTATTATTATTATTATTATTATTATTATTATTATTATTATTATTATTATTATTATTATTATTATTATTATTATTATTATTATTATTATTATTATTATTATTATTATTATTATTATTATTATTATTATTATTATTATTATTATTATTATTATTATTATTATTATTATTATTATTATTATTATTATTATTATTATTATTATTATTATTATTATTATTATTATTATTATTATTATTATTATTATTATTATTATTATTATTATTATTATTATTATTATTATTATTATTATTATTATTATTATTATTATTATTATTATTATTATTATTATTATTATTATTATTATTATTATTATTATTATTATTATTATTATTATTATTATTATTATTATTATTATTATTATTATTATTATTATTATTATTATTATTATTATTATTATTATTATTATTATTATTATTATTATTATTATTATTATTATTATTATTATTATTATTATTATTATTATTATTATTATTATTATTATTATTATTATTATTATTATTATTATTATTATTATTATTATTATTATTATTATTATTATTATTATTATTATTATTATTATTATTATTATTATTATTATTATTATTATTATTATTATTATTATTATTATTATTATTATTATTATTATTATTATTATTATTATTATTATTATTATTATTATTATTATTATTATTATTATTATTATTATTATTATTATTATTATTATTATTATTATTATTATTATTATTATTATTATTATTATTATTATTATTATTATTATTATTATTATTATTATTATTATTATTATTATTATTATTATTATTATTATTATTATTATTATTATTATTATTATTATTATTATTATTATTATTATTATTATTATTATTATTATTATTATTATTATTATTATTATTATTATTATTATTATTATTATTATTATTATTATTATTATTATTATTATTATTATTATTATTATTATTATTATTATTATTATTATTATTATTATTATTATTATTATTATTATTATTATTATTATTATTATTATTATTATTATTATTATTATTATTATTATTATTATTATTATTATTATTATTATTATTATTATTATTATTATTATTATTATTATTATTATTATTATTATTATTATTATTATTATTATTATTATTATTATTATTATTATTATTATTATTATTATTATTATTATTATTATTATTATTATTATTATTATTATTATTATTATTATTATTATTATTATTATTATTATTATTATTATTATTATTATTATTATTATTATTATTATTATTATTATTATTATTATTATTATTATTATTATTATTATTATTATTATTATTATTATTATTATTATTATTATTATTATTATTATTATTATTATTATTATTATTATTATTATTATTATTATTATTATTATTATTATTATTATTATTATTATTATTATTATTATTATTATTATTATTATTATTATTATTATTATTATTATTATTATTATTATTATTATCTTTATTTTCACTATATATATAGGTATTTACATAATTGTTACAATATCGGCCTGTAAAGGCAAGAGAAGGTAACATTATTTCAAGAGATAAATAAAAGAAGGTTGGGGTCATCGCCATCATTGTCCTCGGGCCATTGGGAGACTCTTGGATCAATGAGTTGTTGGGGGGCGTCATCATTTTCTACTTCTCTTTGAAATGGAGCGTCAGTGGGGTCCCGATTCAGTACTTTTCGCACTATATTGCAGGTATCTAAGGCGACAGCTTTCTGCATTACACGGAAATGGTTGTCTTCTATTATTATTATTATTATTATTATTATTATTATTATTATTATTATTATTATTATTATTATTATTATTATTATTATTATTATTATTATTATTATTATTATTATTATTATTATTATTATTATTATTATTATTATTATTATTATTATTATTATTATTATTATTATTATTATTATTATTATTATTATTATTATTATTATTATTATTATTATTATTATTATTATTATTATTATTATTATTATTATTATTATTATTATTATTATTATTATTATTATTATTATTATTATTATTATTATTATTATTATTATTATTATTATTATTATTATTATTATTATTATTATTATTATTATTATTATTATTATTATTATTATTATTATTATTATTATTATTATTATTATTATTATTATTATTATTATTATTATTATTATTATTATTATTATTATTATTATTATTATTATTATTATTATTATTATTATTATTATTATTATTATTATTATTATTATTATTATTATTATTATTATTATTATTATTATTATTATTATTATTATTATTATTATTATTATTATTATTATTATTATTATTATTATTATTATTATTATTATTATTATTATTATTATTATTATTATTATTATTATTATTATTATTATTATTATTATTATTATTATTATTATTATTATTATTATTATTATTATTATTATTATTATTATTATTATTATTATTATTATTATTATTATTATTATTATTATTATTATTATTATTATTATTATTATTATTATTATTATTATTATTATTATTATTATTATTATTATTATTATTATTATTATTATTATTATTATTATTATTATTATTATTATTATTATTATTATTATTATTATTATTATTATTATTATTATTATTATTATTATTATTATTATTATTATTATTATTATTATTATTATTATTATTATTATTATTATTATTATTATTATTATTATTATTATTATTATTATTATTATTATTATTATTATTATTATTATTATTATTATTATTATTATTATTATTATTATTATTATTATTATTATTATTATTATTATTATTATTATTATTATTATTATTATTATTATTATTATTATTATTATTATTATTATTATTATTATTATTATTATTATTATTATTATTATTATTATTATTATTATTATTATTATTATTATTATTATTATTATTATTATTATTATTATTATTATTATTATTATTATTATTATTATTATTATTATTATTATTATTATTATTATTATTATTATTATTATTATTATTATTATTATTATTATTATTATTATTATTATTATTATTATTATTATTATTATTATTATTATTATTATTATTATTATTATTATTATTATTATTATTATTATTATTATTATTATTATTATTATTATTATTATTATTATTATTATTATTATTATTATTATTATTATTATTATTATTATTATTATTATTATTATTATTATTATTATTATTATTATTATTATTATTATTATTATTATTATTATTATTATTATTATTATTATTATTATTATTATTATTATTATTATTATTATTATTATTATTATTATTATTATTATTATTATTATTATTATTATTATTATTATTATTATTATTATTATTATTATTATTATTATTATTATTATTATTATTATTATTATTATTATTATTATTATTATTATTATTATTATTATTATTATTATTATTATTATTATTATTATTATTATTATTATTATTATTATTATTATTATTATTATTATTATTATTATTATTATTATTATTATTATTATTATTATTATTATTATTATTATTATTATTATTATTATTATTATTATTATTATTATTATTATTATTATTATTATTATTATTATTATTATTATTATTATTATTATTATTATTATTATTATTATTATTATTATTATTATTATTATTATTATTATTATTATTATTATTATTATTATTATTATTATTATTATTATTATTATTATTATTATTATTATTATTATTATTATTATTATTATTATTATTATTATTATTATTATTATTATTATTATTATTATTATTATTATTATTATTATTATTATTATTATTATTATTATTATTATTATTATTATTATTATTATTATTATTATTATTATTATTATTATTATTATTATTATTATTATTATTATTATTATTATTATTATTATTATTATTATTATTATTATTATTATTATTATTATTATTATTATTATTATTATTATTATTATTATTATTATTATTATTATTATTATTATTATTATTATTATTATTATTATTATTATTATTATTATTATTATTATTATTATTATTATTATTATTATTATTATTATTATTATTATTATTATTATTATTATTATTATTATTATTATTATTATTATTATTATTATTATTATTATTATTATTATTATTATTATTATTATTATTATTATTATTATTATTATTATTATTATTATTATTATTATTATTATTATTATTATTATTATTATTATTATTATTATTATTATTATTATTATTATTATTATTATTATTATTATTATTATTATTATTATTATTATTATTATTATTATTATTATTATTATTATTATTATTATTATTATTATTATTATTATTATTATTATTATTATTATTATTATTATTATTATTATTATTATTATTATTATTATTATTATTATTATTATTATTATTATTATTATTATTATTATTATTATTATTATTATTATTATTATTATTATTATTATTATTATTATTATTATTATTATTATTATTATTATTATTATTATTATTATTATTATTATTATTATTATTATTATTATTATTATTATTATTATTATTATTATTATTATTATTATTATTATTATTATTATTATTATTATTATTATTATTATTATTATTATTATTATTATTATTATTATTATTATTATTATTATTATTATTATTATTATTATTATTATTATTATTATTATTATTATTATTATTATTATTATTATTATTATTATTATTATTATTATTATTATTATTATTATTATTATTATTATTATTATTATTATTATTATTATTATTATTATTATTATTATTATTATTATTATTATTATTATTATTATTATTATTATTATTATTATTATTATTATTATTATTATTATTATTATTATTATTATTATTATTATTATTATTATTATTATTATTATTATTATTATTATTATTATTATTATTATTATTATTATTATTATTATTATTATTATTATTATTATTATTATTATTATTATTATTATTATTATTATTATTATTATTATTATTATTATTATTATTATTATTATTATTATTATTATTATTATTATTATTATTATTATTATTATTATTATTATTATTATTATTATTATTATTATTATTATTATTATTATTATTATTATTATTATTATTATTATTATTATTATTATTATTATTATTATTATTATTATTATTATTATTATTATTATTATTATTATTATTATTATTATTATTATTATTATTATTATTATTATTATTATTATTATTATTATTATTATTATTATTATTATTATTATTATTATTATTATTATTATTATTATTATTATTATTATTATTATTATTATTATTATTATTATTATTATTATTATTATTATTATTATTATTATTATTATTATTATTATTATTATTATTATTATTATTATTATTATTATTATTATTATTATTATTATTATTATTATTATTATTATTATTATTATTATTATTATTATTATTATTATTATTATTATTATTATTATTATTATTATTATTATTATTATTATTATTATTATTATTATTATTATTATTATTATTATTATTATTATTATTATTATTATTATTATTATTATTATTATTATTATTATTATTATTATTATTATTATTATTATTATTATTATTATTATTATTATTATTATTATTATTATTATTATTATTATTATTATTATTATTATTATTATTATTATTATTATTATTATTATTATTATTATTATTATTATTATTATTATTATTATTATTATTATTATTATTATTATTATTATTATTATTATTATTATTATTATTATTATTATTATTATTATTATTATTATTATTATTATTATTATTATTATTATTATTATTATTATTATTATTATTATTATTATTATTATTATTATTATTATTATTATTATTATTATTATTATTATTATTATTATTATTATTATTATTATTATTATTATTATTATTATTATTATTATTATTATTATTATTATTATTATTATTATTATTATTATTATTATTATTATTATTATTATTATTATTATTATTATTATTATTATTATTATTATTATTATTATTATTATTATTATTATTATTATTATTATTATTATTATTATTATTATTATTATTATTATTATTATTATTATTATTATTATTATTATTATTATTATTATTATTATTATTATTATTATTATTATTATTATTATTATTATTATTATTATTATTATTATTATTATTATTATTATTATTATTATTATTATTATTATTATTATTATTATTATTATTATTATTATTATTATTATTATTATTATTATTATTATTATTATTATTATTATTATTATTATTATTATTATTATTATTATTATTATTATTATTATTATTATTATTATTATTATTATTATTATTATTATTATTATTATTATTATTATTATTATTATTATTATTATTATTATTATTATTATTATTATTATTATTATTATTATTATTATTATTATTATTATTATTATTATTATTATTATTATTATTATTATTATTATTATTATTATTATTATTATTATTATTATTATTATTATTATTATTATTATTATTATTATTATTATTATTATTATTATTATTATTATTATTATTATTATTATTATTATTATTATTATTATTATTATTATTATTATTATTATTATTATTATTATTATTATTATTATTATTATTATTATTATTATTATTATTATTATTATTATTATTATTATTATTATTATTATTATTATTATTATTATTATTATTATATTATTATTATTATTATTATTATTATTATTATTATTATTATTATTATTATTATTATTATTATTATTATTATTATTATTATTATTATTATTATTATTATTATTATTATTATTATTATTATTATTATTATTATTATTATTATTATTATTATTATTATTATTATTATTATTATTATTATTATTATTATTATTATTATTATTATTATTATTATTATTATTATTATTATTATTATTATTATTATTATTATTATTATTATTATTATTATTATTATTATTATTATTATTATTATTATTATTATTATTATTATTATTATTATTATTATTATTATTATTATTATTATTATTATTATTATTATTATTATTATTATTATTATTATTATTATTATTATTATTATTATTATTATTATTATTATTATTATTATTATTATTATTATTATTATTATTATTATTATTATTATTATTATTATTATTATTATTATTATTATTATTATTATTATTATTATTATTATTATTATTATTATTATTATTATTATTATTATTATTATTATTATTATTATTATTATTATTATTATTATTATTATTATTATTATTATTATTATTATTATTATTATTATTATTATTATTATTATTATTATTATTATTATTATTATTATTATTATTATTATTATTATTATTATTATTATTATTATTATTATTATTATTATTATTATTATTATTATTATTATTATTATTATTATTATTATTATTATTATTATTATTATTATTATTATTATTATTATTATTATTATTATTATTATTATTATTATTATTATTATTATTATTATTATTATTATTATTATTATTATTATTATTATTATTATTATTATTATTATTATTATTATTATTATTATTATTATTATTATTATTATTATTATTATTATTATTATTATTATTATTATTATTATTTATTATTATTATTATTATTATTATTATTATTATTATTATTATTATTATTATTATTATTATTATTATTATTATTATTATTATTATTATTATTATTATATTATTATTATTATTATTATTATTATTATTATTATTATTATTATTATTATTATTATTATTATTATTATTATTATTATTATTATTATTATTATTATTATTATTATTATTATTATTATTATTATTATTATTATTATTATTATTATTATTATTATTATTATTATTATTATTATTATTATTATTATTATTATTATTATTATTATTATTATTATTATTATTATTATTATTATTATTATTATTATTATTATTATTATTATTATTATTATTATTATTATTATTATTATTATTATTATTATTATTATTATTATTATTATTATTATTATTATTATTATTATTATTATTATTATTATTATTATTATTATTATTATTATTATTATTATTATTATTATTATTATTATTATTATTATTATTATTATTATTATTATTATTATTATTATTATTATTATTATTATTATTATTATTATTATTATTATTATTATTATTATTATTATTATTATTATTATTATTATTATTATTATTATTATTATTATTATTATTATTATTATTATTATTATTATTATTATTATTATTATTATTATTATTATTATTATTATTATTATTATTATTATTATTATTATTATTATTATTATTATTATTATTATTATTATTATTATTATTATTATTATTATTATTATTATTATTATTATTATTATTATTATTATTATTATTATTATTATTATTATTATTATTATTATTATTATTATTATTATTATTATTATTATTATTATTATTATTATTATTATTATTATTATTATTATTATTATTATTATTATTATTATTATTATTATTATTATTATTATTATTATTATTATTATTATTATTATTATTATTATTATTATTATTATTATTATTATTATTATTATTATTATTATTATTATTTATTATTATTATTATTATTATTATTATTATTATTATTATTATTATTATTATTATTATTATTATTATTATTATTATTATTATTATTATTATTATTATTATTATTATTATTATTATTATTATTATTATTATTATTATTATTATTATTATTATTATTATTATTATTATTATTATTATTATTATTATTATTATTATTATTATTATTATTATTATTATTATTATTATTATTATTATTATTATTATTATTATTATTATTATTATTATTATTATTATTATTATTATTATTATTATTATTATTATTATTATTATTATTATTATTATTATTATTATTATTATTATTATTATTATTATTATTATTATTATTATTATTATTATTATTATTATTATTATTATTATTATTATTATTATTATTATTATTTATTATTATTATTATTATTATTATTATTATTATTATTATTATTATTATTATTATTATTATTTATTATTATTATTATTATTATTATTATTATTATTATTATTATTATTATTATTATTATTATTATTATTATTATTATTATTATTATTATTATTATTATTATTATTATTATTATTATTATTATTATTATTATTATTATTATTATTATTATTATTATTATTATTATTATTATTATTATTATTATTATTATTATTATTATTATTATTATTATTATTATTATTATTATTATTATTATTATTATTATTATTATTATTATTATTATTATTATTATTATTATTATTATTATTATTATTATTATTATTATTATTATTATTATTATTATTATTATTATTATTATTATTATTATTATTATTATTATTATTATTATTATTATTATTATTATTATTATTATTATTATTATTATTATTATTATTATTATTATTATTATTATTATTATTATTATTATTATTATTATTATTATTATTATTATTATTATTATTATTATTATTATTATTATTATTATTATTATTATTATTATTATTATTATTATTATTATTATTATTATTATTATTATTATTATTATTATTTTTATTATTATTATTATTATTATTATTATTATTATTATTATTATTATTATTATTATTATTTTATTATTATTATTATTATTATTATTATTATTATTATTATTATTATTATTATTATTATTATTATTATTATTATTATTATTATTATTATTATTATTATTATTATTATTATTATTATTATTATTATTATTATTATTATTATTATTATTATTATTATTATTATTATTATTATTATTATTATTATTATTATTATTATTATTATTATTATTATTATTATTATTATTATTATTATTATTATTGCAAATTGCAAACTAGTTGCGAATTTTGCCGTGAAAACGTACATTATTCAAAAATATAATGCTTCGTCGTATTTCACGTGTATACAACCTTCTGAGTCAACTTCCTATGAAATCTTCGTCAGAAGGCGGCCAGCACAGCAGGTAATCACAGACGCGTTTCGCACTTCTTGGTGCTCATCAGTGTGATGTAACCTGGGGGCCTCTGTCTCATCCACAGAGGTGGAATCACGGAGCAGAGGCCACCCAACCTAGCTGTGCTAGCAACGGTCTTATGACCGTTCGCTACAGGTATCTGGCCTGTAGAAGGTAGTGTTAATACCCACAGAGCCATCTACCTGCAAAAGGCTTGACTGAGCCAAAATTGCAAATTGCAAACTAGTTGCGAATTTTGCCGTGAAAACGTACATTATTCAAAAATATAATGCTTCGTCGTATTTCACGTGTATACAACCTTCTGAGTCAACTTCCTATGAAATCTTCGTCAGAAGGCGGCCAGCACAGCAGGTAATCACAGACGCGTTTCGCACTTCTTGGTGCTCATCAGTGTGATGTAACCTGGGGGCCTCTGTCTCATCCACAGAGGTGGAATCACGGAGCAGAGGCCACCCAACCTAGCTGTGCTAGCAACGGTCTTATGACCGTTCGCTACAGGTATCTGGCCTGTAGAAGGTAGTGTTAATACCCACAGAGCCATCTACCTGCAAAAGGCTTGACTGAGCCAAAATTGCAAATTGCAAACTGTAGCGAACGGTCATAAGACCGTTGCTAGCACAGCTAGGTTGGGTGGCCTCTGCTCCGTGATTCCACCTCTGTGGATGAGACAGAGGCCCCCAGGTTACATCACACTGATGAGCACCAAGAAGTGCGAAACGCGTCTGTGATTACCTGCTGTGCTGGCCGCCTTCTGACGAAGATTTCATAGGAAGTTGACTCAGAAGGTTGTATACACGTGAAATACGACGAAGCATTATATTTTTGAATAATGTACGTTTTCACGGCAAAATTCGCAACTAGTTTGCAATTTGCAATTTTGGCTCAGTCAAGCCTTTTGCAGGTAGATGGCTCTGTGGGTATTAACACTACCTTCTACAGGCCAGATACCTGTAGCGAACGGTCATAAGACCGTTGCTAGCACAGCTAGGTTGGGTGGCCTCTGCTCCGTGATTCCACCTCTGTGGATGAGACAGAGGCCCCCAGGTTACATCACACTGATGAGCACCAAGAAGTGCGAAACGCGTCTGTGATTACCTGCTGTGCTGGCCGCCTTCTGACGAAGATTTCATAGGAAGTTGACTCAGAAGGTTGTATACACGTGAAATACGACGAAGCATTATATTTTTGAATAATGTACGTTTTCACGGCAAAATTCGCAACTAGTTTGCAATTTGCAATTTTGGCTCAGTCAAGCCTTTTGCAGGTAGATGGCTCTGTGGGTATTAACGCTAGCACAGCTAGGTTGGGTGGCCTCTGCTCCGTGATTCCACCTCTGTGGATGAGACAGAGGCCCCCAGGTTACATCACACTGATGAGCACCAAGAAGTGCGAAACGCGTCTGTGATTACCTGCTGTGCTGGCCGCCTTCTGACGAAGATTTCATAGGAAGTTGACTCAGAAGGTTGTATACACGTGAAATACGACGAAGCATTATATTTTTGAATAATGTACGTTTTCACGGCAAAATTCGCAACTAGTTTGCAATTTGCAATTTTGGCTCAGTCAAGCCTTTTGCAGGTAGATGGCTCTGTGGGTATTAACACTACCTTCTACAGGCCAGATACCTGTAGCGAACGGTCATAAGACCGTTGCTAGCACAGCTAGGTTGGGTGGCCTCTGCTCCGTGATTCCACCTCTGTGGATGAGACAGAGGCCCCCAGGTTACATCACACTGATGAGCACCAAGAAGTGCGAAACGCGTCTGTGATTACCTGCTGTGCTGGCCGCCTTCTGACGAAGATTTCATAGGAAGTTGACTCAGAAGGTTGTATACACGTGAAATACGACGAAGCATTATATTTTTGAATAATGTACGTTTTCACGGCAAAATTCGCAACTAGTTTGCAATTTGCAATTTTGGCTCAGTCAAGCCTTTTGCAGGTAGATGGCTCTGTGGGTATTAACACTACCTTCTACAGGCCAGATACCTGTAGCGAACGGTCATAAGACCGTTGCTAGCACAGCTAGGTTGGGTGGCCTCTGCTCCGTGATTCCACCTCTGTGGATGAGACAGAGGCCCCCAGGTTACATCACACTGATGAGCACCAAGAAGTGCGAAACGCGACGTGAAATACGACGAAGCATTATATTTTTGAATAATTATTATTATTATTATTATTATTATTATTATTATTATTATTATTATTATTATTATTATTATTATTATTATTATTATTATTATTATTATTATTATTATTATTATTATTATTATTATTATTATTATTATTATTATTATTATTATTATTATTATTATTATTATTATTATTATTATTATTATTATTATTATTATTATTATTATTATTATTATTATTATTATTATTATTATTATTATTATTATTATTATTATTATTATTATTATTATTATTATTATTATTATTATTATTATTATTATTATTATTATTATTATTATTATTATTATTATTATTATTATTATTATTATTATTATTATTATTATTATTATTATTATTATTATTATTATTATTATTATTATTATTATTATTATTATTATTATTATTATTATTATTATTATTATTATTATTATTATTATTATTATTATTATTATTATTATTATTATTATTATTATTATTATTATTATTATTATTATTATTATTATTATTATTATTATTATTATTATTATTATTATTATTATTATTATTATTATTATTATTATTATTATTATTATTATTATTATTATTATTATTATTATTATTATTATTATTATTATTATTATTATTATTATTATTATTATTATTATTATTATTATTATTATTATTATTATTATTATTATTATTATTATTATTATTATTATTATTATTATTATTATTATTATTATTATTATTATTATTATTATTATTATTATTATTATTATTATTATTATTATTATTATTATTATATTATTATTATTATTATTATTATTATTATTATTATTATTATTATTATTATTATTATTATTATTATTATTATTATTATTATTATTATTATTATTATTATTATTATTATTATTATTATTATTATTATTTTTATTATTATTATTATTATTATTATTATTATTATTATTATTATTATTATTATTATTATTATTATTATTATTATTATTATTATTATTATTATTATTATTATTATTATTATTATTATTATTATTATTATTATTATTATTATTATTATTATTATTATTATTATTATTATTATTATTATTATTATTATTATTATTATTATTATTATTATTATTATTATTATTATTATTATTATTATTATTATTATTATTATTATTATTATTATTATTATTATTATTATTATTATTATTATTATTATTATTATTATTATTATTATTATTATTATTATTATTATTATTATTATTATTATTATTATTATTATTATTATTATTATTATTATTATTATTATTATTATTATTATTATTATTATTATTATTATTATTATTATTATTATTATTATTATTATTATTATTATTATTATTATTATTATTATTATTATTATTATTATTATTATTATTATTATTATTATTATTATTATTATTATTATTATTATTATTATTATTATTATTATTATTATTATTATTATTATTATTATTATTATTATTATTATTATTATTATTATTATTATTATTATTATTATTATTATTATTATTATTATTATTATTATTATTATTATTATATTATTATTATTATTATTATTATTATTATTATTATTATTATTATTATTATTATTATTATTATTATTATTATTATTATTATTATTATTATTATTATTATTATTATTATTATTATTATTATTATTATTATTATTATTATTATTATTATTATTATTATTATTATTATTATTATTATTATTATTATTATTATTATTATTATTATTATTATTATTATTATTATTATTATTATTATTATTATTATTATTATTATTATTATTATTATTATTATTATTATTATTATTATTATTATTATTATTATTATTATTATTATTATTATTATTATTATTATTATTATTATTATTATTATTATTATTATTATTATTATTATTATTATTATTATTATTATTATTATTATTATTATTATTATTATTATTATTATTATTATTATTATTATTATTATTATTATTATTATTATTATTATTATTATTATTATTATTATTATTATTATTATTATTATTATTATTATTATTATTATTATTATTATTATTATTATTATTATTATTATTATTATTATTATTATTATTATTATTATTATTATTATTATTATTATTATTATTATTATTATTATTATTATTATTATTATTATTATTATTATTATTATTATTATTATTATTATTATTATTATTATTATTATTATTATTATTATTATTATTATTATTATTATTATTATTATTATTATTATTATTATTATTATTATTATTATTATTATTATTATTATTATTATTATTATTATTATTATTATTATTATTATTATTATTATTATTATTATTATTATTATTATTATTATTATTATTATTATTATTATTATTATTATTATTATTATTATTATTATTATTATTATTATTATTATTATTATTATTATTATTATTATTATTATTATTATTATTATTATTATTATTATTATTATTATTATTATTATTATTATTATTATTATTATTATTATTATTATTATTATTATTATTATTATTATTATTATTATTATTATTATTATTATTATTATTATTATTATTATTATTATTATTATTATTATTATTATTATTATTATTATTATTATTATTATTATTATTATTATTATTATTATTATTATTATTATTATTATTATTATTATTATTATTATTATTATTATTATTATTATTATTATTATTATTATTATTATTATTATTATTATTATTATTATTATTATTATTATTATTATTATTATTATTATTATTATTATTATTATTATTATTATTATTATTATTATTATTATTATTATTATTATTATTATTATTATTATTATTATTATTATTATTATTATTATTATTATTATTATTATTATTATTATTATTATTATTATTATTATTATTATTATTATTATTATTATTATTATTATTATTATTATTATTATTATTATTATTATTATTATTATTATTATTATTATTATTATTATTATTATTATTATTATTATTATTATTATTATTATTATTATTATTATTATTATTATTATTATTATTATTATTATTATTATTATTATTATTATTATTATTATTATTATTATTATTATTATTATTATTATTATTTCCTTCATTACCTTCGTTCACAGCTACACTAGCTGTGTTCTCAATGTTTATAACAAGTTTAGAAATTGTTGCTATAATAGGAATTGATGTATTTTCGTACTTTATGGAAAACAAATCACGTATTCGTCTAAACCTATTTCCACCATAATAATTTTTTATAAAGAAAACTCGTTCCTTATTCGAATAAACATTCATTATTAAATTAACTTTTTATTAGAGAAAATTTCGAAAATTTGACAGAAATTGAATGACATGATTATGTTTAAACATTTGAGTTATAAGTCATGGCTATTGCTACAAATTAACAGAAATTTTGAAATTTCTTTTTAAAATTGTGAAGAAACCGAAAACATAATAATAAATGTAAATACATTTTTGTATGCAATTTTTAATTCTGAACAATTTTGTACTCTACAGTTTTTGCTGTAAAATGAACAGGAGAGCAGGAAATTGCAAAAAACTAAAATCCCATGTTAAATCCCTATGTTCACCCCTAACCGCCACCAGCCTGTATATATATATATATATATATATATATATATATATATATATATATATATATATATATATATATATATATATATATATATATATATATCTTAATCTTAATGTGCAGTTATTGCTACCCTAATTATTTTAGAGCAAAATTGTATTCAGGTTTTTGTTCTAGAAAAAAATACTGCATCTGAATATGATAATGTTTATAATTTTTCACTTTCCGGAACCGTAAAAATAGTCGAAAACAATAATAAAATTTTTGCAATTCGATGACATCTTTGGTTCGCCCTAGTTGTCCGCTACGAGCGCTAGTTTAGAATGAAAACATGAACGTATGTCTTCTTTGATATTGAAACGTCAAATTCAATGTCAAATCGCAAAAAGCAAATTATTTGATTTTAAATATTTAAATGTAAAACCTAGAAAATAAGATAAACACATTAAATTGTATGTCAAGACCTAATTCGCACATAGTTGATGTTATGTACGCCGTAATGGCGGGAAGAAAATATTGCAAAAGTTTACCATTATATTCCTCCGGTATTTTTTAAAATTTTACAAAATTTAAAAGTAAAAACGCTTTAGATTTAAAAATATTTTTACAGAAAAATAATAAATCGGAAATTCACTCGTTATAAATTTATTTGGAAGGTGAGGCAGCATCGGTACAGTACGAGAAGAAGTGATAGCTAACCTGATTGATTTTTGCAAAGCAGTTTTTACTTCCTTGTACATAGTAAAGGAAGTATTGTAATCGCGAAAAATTTCGGTTTTCAGATTTCCGATACGTACGTATCTCGCATAACTCAAAAACGGTAATTCGTAGAAAATTGAAATTTTGGTCATTACACAATTTCCAGAAGTGGTATTTTACTTGAAGCCTATAATAGATTTTAATGAAAATCTATTTTAAAATATAATACACAACTATTCAAATTTGGTATATAAGACTTTTATATCAATGGAAATAACAGTAGATTTTGGTTAAAATAGGATAACCGGAAGTGATATATTACCTGAAGTTGTTAACAGTTATTCTTGAATAAAATGGTTTTATTTTGATTTTAGAAATAAATGCTTCAAATAATAGTTTTAGAGACTTAAATTTTACGTCTAGCACATCCAATATTATTAAATTAGCCCTTTATATAAGCGAGATATGTAAATTTAAAAATAATATACTTTTTGGTTTTTGTAATAAAGCTTGTATGGATTTGGATAAAAAAGTACAAAAAAATTAAAAAAATTATGTTAATGTCAAAGTACGTCAAATACGTGCAATTTTATAATTGGGTCTATATTTCATGTTGGTCTTGCATACAAGGAAGTCGTGTGTTGTCCACATCAGATTTTTGTAGAATAACTTTAAAATAAAAATGATATTTAGATCCCTTAGAACTTAGAATCTACATTGTTATGGATAGATTACAAATAATATGGTCTCTTAAACAAATAGCCTCCTTCAAATAAAACAATTATCTTTGAGTATCTTATTATAAAATAAACTTCAGTGCGTCAAAAAAAAAAAACTTTACTCGGAGTAGGCTATGAACAGAGAAAAGTATGTCCGATTATTATTCAAAAGTCAACTTATCAAAATTGATCTAGAAATGTAATTTTAAGGAAAAAATATAATAACGAAGGATACAGTTTTCTAATTTATTTATTTTTGCAGATAACATTTTTGACTATATCTAGTGTCAAATTGACATTTAATTAAATATTTTTAAATTGACATACGTTTCTTTGTTCATAGCTAACTGTGAGTTAGGATTTTTTTTTGAACACACTGTATTAGCGATTTCTAATCTTCAAATACGACATGACAAGAAAAAAATAAATCGCACAAATTAAGAAGCTTACTATAATCATGATATACGTTCTAAATCTGAACTAATTATTTTAAAACTTCTTAATCCTGTATTTAAATCTCCAAATTATAAATCTCTCAGTTCGAGCACTCTACCATTTCTCCACCAACTCTTCTCAAGTTTCAAGAATTCAAGACGGATTCTCATCTTGAAATATTTACTTACTGTCTATTGAAAGGATAAATTTGAGTGTGGAGATTTCTCTAGGCTCACGAATAGGTCTCTACCGATGTCGATGGTATAGAATAAGAATGCACGTTGTTATATGGTTACTTTCAAGGAATGTTGTACCTGAACCTTCGCTATAATACGTAACAAGTTTCCCAGGTCCGGACCAAGGAGAAAAAAATCACTGAATGCAGGTCAATATGATGTGATGTAATTTTAGTGGTGTAAGTGTTATTCCAGGCATCTTAATGGCCGAAAAAAGTGATAAATGAACTATATAAGACGATAAAGAATTTGATTCTTATTGTTGCAATGCCATTAAATAATGCCGAGAGGATGGAATGTTCATTTTATGATCTTGCATGTGATATTTATTGGACCTTTCATATTTGATAGGCAAGATGGATTCAACAACTCTTAAGCAGTATACTGGGAAGTTTTGCTCGCATTTTAACGGAACAGATTGTCTTATAAATATATCTACAACTTAATATATCTTTACTGGTAGCCCAAACTGTAACACGAGGGAGTGCTGAAGATGATTATGCTACTAAACTGATGATTCCTGCTTAATCCTTTTACTCCAACACTGATACATTTACTGACTGGTGAGAAAGACTTCGTGAGAAGGAATTCGTGCGAAGGAAGAACACACTTACACTTTACACTTGATGAACACTACGGACATGGACATTACTAACATATATTTACTGATTAACTAACTAATGTTTTATTTACAATTAAACTAATATAACTAAGCCTAACATGTTACATTCCGTAACCCAGAGGGCGGGCGTTTTGCACGCGCCCCAAAACTAAAAGACACTACATGTCCAAACCAAATCGTCAACAACACGTCTGTACGACTCGACGAACTAATCTCAACTCTTACATGTTTACTCCATGAGTATCTCATGTCTACTATCTAAAACAAAACGCTATCTTCAGGAAAAGATTATCTTAGGGGTACAGGGTGCATAGGCTAGGGCATTCAAAGTCACGAACGTATACATAATAATTTCTACACTTAATGATCAAGAAATAAATGTCGTGACTATCATAATACAAAAAGAATTTCTAAACTGAATTTTGACTTCAATAGATAAACAGAGTTAAAATATGAATATTGAAACTATAATTTAGAAAAAGTTATTAAAAGATATTTATCTATTACTGCTCTTACTTTCGCCTTGTCACAATACATATAGGCTTATCTAATGAATAGCAGCTGTTAGCTGCCTGATGTGAATTTACGATAATTTTTTATTTGTTGTAAAGACTAAAACGTCTAAAAACTCAACCAAGAATTTAACTGTATTCTCTTTGCAGTCGCCGTTTACCTTTTCCAACCGGACTCACCGAGCTGCAAAGTAAAGAGAATTTTTGAATTTCGCGGGTTAGTCATTTTCTATTGAACTCATTTTTAGCTCCCGCTACCCTTAATGAAGGAGGTATAGAGATCATGCTAAAAATCGCATATCGAGATTTTGGTAAAGGCCATTAGATTTTGGTGTAAATGAGATAACCGGAAATAATACTTTACTTGAAGCTCAAAATAATTTTTCTTCGAAAAATACCTTTAAATGTTATTTTACGCAATTTATATTATTATGCAAATTAAAGATTATTAAATTTTCTACAGGTTTGCATTAATACTTTTTCTGTATATTGTGTGGATAAATTTATAAAATTATCTATAATTCAAATCCCGGAGCCCACGCTTATACAAACATAACTCCTTGGTTACACAGTTCATATCTCATATATAAGTAACTGAGAGATAAATGTCAATGTCAAAGAACTCATCATTCCAAATTAATAATAGTAACGTTTTAAAAAGAAAATAGTAAATAGAACCATAGTTATATGGAATAGAACTTAATACAGTTTCCAGCATAAGTAAATATGTAAGTATATATATTTAAATTAATAATTAAATGGCGGGAGGTATTGTGTTAGCTACATCAGACTTTTTATTAGGTTGTTATTGTCCCTACGATCAGTCAAGCTACATATTGGCAAAGCGTTTTGACACGTTCGGCCATTTTTTTATTTATTTATAAACGAAGAAACATAGAGTATGCCTGAAATTTGATGTTAAGGAGTTGTGTTTGTTTAAAGCGTAGGCTCCGGGATTTAAATTATAGATAATTTTATAAATTTATCAATAAAATATAGAAAAATTATTATTATTGCCAACCTGTAAAAAATTTAATAATCTTTAATGTTTGTAATAACATAAATCTCTAAAAAATAACATTTAAAAGTATTTTTCGAAGAAAAACTATTTTGCGCTTCAAGTAAAGTGCCATTTCCGATTACACCAAAATCTAATAGCTTTGTTTCATATTAGAATAAGGTAGAAATACAAGGTTTCAAAATTTTCAGAATAATAGTATTTGAGTTAGAGTGGAGGATCCACACACACACAGACATCATCGTGAAAATGTGAAAATTGGATTCTAGGGGTCTTAAAACGTGGCCATCTACCAAAATTTCGATATGCGATTTTTAGTACGATCCCTATAACTCCCTTACCAAGGGTAGCGGGAGGTAAAAATAATAGTTGTCAGGGTGAAATGTACAATAGGGATGTTTTTAGAGAGTATAAAGAACAAGCTATAAACTAGGTTTTCAAATACAGTGCACCTTTATAATATAATTTTAATGAAGTCTGGAGAGTATATAGATATAAATAAAAACTTCGATAAATTTTGCTATACCTATAATACTTTTATGCTGGGCGAGAATCGATACTCTGGATGCGTGGAAGTGGAGAATGCATTTCCGGACAATATAATCGAACAAACATGAACCTATTGATCGAACAACGCAGGACGAAAACGTCTAATAAAAGATTTTAAAGTTTCTGTATATTAATACACTCTCCATTTTTCATATCGCCCTTGAAACGTCAGACGGAATGCACTTCAAACTTCAAGGGTAGGAATATTATCTTCTTTATCTTTTAAGATACATCCTTTGAGAAGAACTTTCATAATATAAAAATATACCGATAGACAGGGCGATTACCATAAAGGCATACATATCCTTGAAGTGTCAACTGGTAATCTCTCAAAGGATAAAATATATTATCCTTTTAGAACTATTCATGAATAAAAATGTCATATCAAAATAAGAAAATACGTGTATGAGAATGAAATGATGATGACCGTGTACTCCATTTAAAACGTATTAAATTTAAAAAGTATTGGAACAGACTGTAACCTTTAAGCATATGCTAACCCCTTTTTTACAATTAAAGTGGTAAATAAAACCAAGGTATTACATAATAACAATTATAATTATTAATTCCCGTAAATATTTTTTCTACTTCCGTTGATAAATAGTTATTTATGTACCTAGGACAATTTTTTTTTGCCGAGGTGCATATTACATTTTTCTGTCCACCTTACTAATAATAGATCTAAAAGGGTAGTACACACAATTAAAATAATATTAAATCGTAGTAGGCTTAGCGCACGAAAAAGGTTTGCGGACGAAAAATGATGACAGCTTACGAAAAAGGTTTGCGGACACCACTTGACAAACTATGATGTTAAATGTATTGGACACGGCGTGAAGCTAACAACCACGAACACTAACAATCACAGGCTGAAGTTAGCTTCACTAGTGTATATAACGAGTGTAGGACTTGTCAAGCGTATAATGTACATATATGTTGGTGAAACTGAAGATGTCCAGTTGCATAGACGTCGAATGTGTAAGTGGAAGGTTAGTAGTGTACTAAGGGAGAGAAAGTTTCCAAGTGATTTTATAATAATGAATAAACATTTTAGAAGTTAATTTAATTTTTGTCATAGCTATTAAAAAGTATTTATTAAAACAATGGTAGATACAGTGTGTTCAAAAAACTCCTAACTCGGAGTAGGCTATAAACAAAAAACGAAAGTCTATTTAAAAATATTTAATTAAAGGTCAAAGAAATCAAAGCTTTTCTTCTTGAATTTTATTTTAGAAACGGAAACAAATTAGAAAACGGCGAATGACAATATAATGTATCATTCTTTATTATCCTTTCTCATTAAAATTACATTTCAAGATCAATTTTGATTACTATACTTTTGAATTGAATAATGATCAGACATACGTTTCTCTGTTCATAGCCTACCCTAAGTTTGGATTTTTTTAACACACTGTATATACCAACTAAATTTAAATCTTTTTGATTGGTGATCAGTATGCGAATCATGTAGTATTATATTCTTCCTGAAGTATTTTAGAACCCTGTACATTTTGGTAAAGTTGAGGGTGTACATTCGCGTGGACGTCCAGTGTGTAAATGGATGGATGTGATTAGTAATATGTTAAGGCAGAGAAAATTTCCGAATTGAAAGAAGTGTGTCTGAACAAAAATGTGTTGCAAAATTAGACTACTGAATGTATAGCCGATTGCAACGATATAGTCTTAAGTTCTATTTTGTTAAATTTTACTTAAGGTTAAGGTTCACTTCAAGTTTAATTCTGTTGCACATGTAAATTTTAAGTTCTATTTATCTAAGATAGAATTTGGTTAAAAAGTCAACGTTTTTGATTTAGGTAATACAGGAAGGCATTTATTTTGACGTTTACAATTTGAAAATTTTTGACAGTATTTAAAAGTCGCATAGTTTGTTGTATTATTAATGAATAAATTAAATAAGGATAAAAATCACAAATAAATGGGAGCAAGTGGTGGTGATATAGTGTAACTATGGCGCCACCATAGGCATATAGGTACATACTAGAACTATTTAATAAAATGTGAGCATTTTACTAGGCGCACGCTACCCCAAAATACTCATAATTGGAGAATCCGGTATTAAAAGTGACAGATAGTTTAAGTTACTTCGATTTTCCTTTAAAAAATTGTACCGATCTTGCTAGTGCCACCTAGTGCTAAACTAGAGTTAGAAAACTTCAATTAAAATTAATCATCATAAAAATCAATCATGTCCCTGATCACAGTCGATCTTAAAGATTAAGCCACAGAAATCCGAGGCTTAAACTACGTGTACCTAAGTATAAATTAGAATACAGTGCAATTTTTAAACTTATGTTCCACTTAATGTTAAGTTATACTTAAGTAGATGCGGTGCAAACAGCTATGAGTGCAGTATAAATGCAACAATAAACAGCACAAGGCAACGACTCGTAATCGTAAGTACTCTTAGCGCTACAGATATATCATTTCTAAAATTTGCAAAAAAATGGCACACCCAAAAATGGGTACTAAGCTCAAACCTCTCGAATAGACGATCCAGTGAGCCACCACTATCCATTATTGTAGGTTGTACTCATCATGATGTATTTACCCTGAAAACGTCTGTAGTCCATCTCTGTCCTGTAATATTCGCTCATGCATGTCTGTGATGTGATGGTATCGTATCGTAGTGCTGCGCGGCTTGTTCACCTGTGGCTCTAGAGCTGCGTGCAGCCGACTTCGTGAGATATTTACGACGTGCGCGTGCACCTGTGTCCGAGTAATTCGGACATCACAAACATCACACACAGCTCCATCACTCATTTCATTAATTCATTATCAACAGATGATTTTATGTACTCACTACAGTGCATAAAGGTAATTACAAAGATGATGGGAATGTGTTTGAAAAACAAGGAGACCCTAAAACGTACTTATTCATTAAAAACTTATCATCGATTTTTTTGACCAAAGACAATACCTTCCTTACCTAAAGGTGACGGAGGTAAAAATTGAGAGCTAGTGACTGAAGGTAATGTACTGCAAATATGGAATCTTTTGCAAGAAACTTACTGTGTGGTGTGTGGAATTTGTACAAAATACATAGAACTGACGGAAGGTAATGTGCTGGCCACATCAATTTTTTACTTCCTTGTACGAAGTAAAGGAAGTATTGTAATCGCGAAAAATGTCGGTTTTGAGATTTCAACGGAAATATCCATTTTGACCATCCCTGAATCCATTTTGACTAATTTCGGCGTGACGTCTGTACGTACGTACGTGCGTATATATCTCGCATAACTCAAAAACGGTAAGCCGTAGAAAGTTGAAATTTTGTATTTAGGACTGCTATAACATCTAGTTGTGCACCTCCCTTTTTGGTCATTACATAATTTCTAGAAATGATACTTTATTTGAAGCTTATAATAGATTTTAATGAAAAACTATCTTAAACTATAATCTAACACTTTTCAAATTTGGTATATAACCTGAAGTTGTTAACAGTTTTTCTTCAATAAAATGGTTTCATTATGATTTTAGAAATAAATGCTTCAAATGAAAATATTAGTGAATTAAATTCTGTGTGTAGCACATCAAGTATTATTAAATTAGCCCTTTGTATAAGCGAGATATGTATATTTAAAACTTATATAATTTTTGGCTTTTGTAATGAAGCTTGCTATGGATTAAGACAAAAAATAACAAAAAAATAAAAAATAGATGCTAATGTCAAATTACGTCAAATACGTGCAATTTTATACTTGCGTCTATACTTCACATTGGTCTTGTGTACAAGGAAGTCGTGTGGTGTCCACATCAGATTTTTTTATTTAGGTACAGGTTTTCCTTTTGATTCCATAAAACTTATTTAATTGTAAAAAGTTACTTAGTAACTGAAAATCATTGAAAATCATCGTCTTTTCTCTTAAAGCTGTTGACGAGAGAGCACTACTATAGGTACAATGAGGTCATGCAAAAAAAATTGTTCGTTTTTTTGATTTAAATCAAACAAGCATAGTCTAATTTATCGATATATATATATATATGAATAAATTATTTTTTATTTACATTTTTTGTTGTATAAATTCGTTTTAAAATATGACTTTTTTAAAAAGTTGCAAAAAAACACCCATGTTGTGACGTCAGCGTTTCACACTGCAAGTTCAGACTTATTTCATACAGCCTTATAATATCGACACAGAATTTCTAAAAGAAAAAAAATATATAGACTATAAATTGAGAATTACATATCTAAATATTTGATAGAAATGCTAATACATATATTAATATAACATCATTTTTTTTTTCATTTTTATAAATATAATTTTCATTTGCCCTGAAGATATCCACGTATCACTCAGCTGCTAGTCATTCGTTTTTACTTTTTCGTCTGATTAACATTTGTCTACGTTGTTCGTTGTGTATTCTTAGAATTTCATTACTTTTGCTTTGTTGCATATCAAAATTTCATTTTTAATTGTAATTTGAGGAAAAATAAAATATACGGGTCTATTATTTTTCATTACTCTATTGATTAAAATTAAAAATGAAAAATCGTGCATGACCTAATTTTTGTACGAATAAAAAAATATAGTGTAAATGACATTATAGCTTTAAAGTAATTAGAGACATTATCTGATTAGAGTCACCAGAGATATAAAAACAGGGAGTAAACCTCTTGGGAACTTCAGGACTGGTTAATGTAAAATATGACATTCTCGAAAGTATTTTTGGACTACTAAATCATAAATTACTTTGTATCATTTTTCTTAGAATAGTAATAGTAATCATTGTTCTCTCATCTGAAATTTTAAGAATTTACTATCTTTTTTTAAGATGATAAATTTTAATGAGTCAATAGAAAAATGAAAACAATTATTCGTAGAATTAAGATGAAATGTTCGCAATACACTATATAAATAAAACAAAAGTGATGACGATTAATCAGAACAATATTTATCTATTACTCATAGTTTTACGTTAATGGAAAACGTAATCTTTTGCACACGTCAATGTATGCAAAAATAAAGAGATAAATTTATAAATAGTACATTTTAAAACATATCTATATTAATATGACGTATAACAGTATTACTATTTTTAGAAAAGTGACAATGTAAAAATAACATTGATAAAAGAAATAAAAATAATAATCAAATATAAATATTGAATATAAAGCACACACATAATATGTATATTTACCACCGATCAAATAAAAAATAATATATTATAAACCAAAAACCAAAATATTCACAATCTTCAACGAAATCAGGCATAAGTCTAATAAAAGAGACCGTTCTAAAAACCGCATATCGAGATTTTGGTAAATAACCACATTTTAAGGTCCCTAGAATCCAATTTTAATTTTTTCACGATAATGTCTGTGTGTATGTGTGAATCCTCCGTTCTAACTCATATACTATTACTCGGAAAATTTGGAAACCTTGTATTTCGACCTTGTTCTAATATGGAAAGAATCCACTAGATTTTGCTGTAAATCGGATAATCGGAAATTACTTGAAGCTTAAAATAGTTTTTCTTCGAAAAATACCTTTAAATGTTATTTTTTCGAGATTTGTTATTATAAAAATGAAAGATTATTAAATTTTGGTATTAATACTTGTTCTATATATTTTGTGGATAAATTTATAAAATTATCTATAATTTAAATCCCGCATCCTACGCTTTAAACAAACAAAACTCCTTGGTTACGCATTAATTTAAATGTATGTAAATGTAACTGACAGATAAATGTCACTGTCAGAGAACTAATCATTTCAAATTAATAATAGTAACGTTTTAAAAAGAAAAAAAGTAAATAGAACAATAGGCAAGGAAATCAATACAGTTTCAAGCATAAGTAAATATATAGGTATGTATTTAGATTAATAAAAATCAATGATTCACAAAAAAGGTTAAGCTAATTCTCATTTTTGGATTAGTGAATTATCCCGGTATTTAAAATTTAATCTTCATTTTATTATAAGAAAAAGGTAGTTACTTGGATTGGATTAGAATATATTTCGCTAATCCAAAAATAAGGATGAGCTTAATCTCTTTTGTGACTCGGGCGGTAAATGGCGGGAGGTATTGTGTTGGCTACACCAGATTTTTTGTTACACAGTTCATATCTCAAATGTATGTAACTGACAGGTAAATGTCGTTGTCAAAGAACTAATCATTTTAAATTAATAATAGTAACATTTTAAAAAGAAAATAGTAAATAGAACCATAGTTATATGGAATGGAACTTAATACAGTTTCCAGCATAAGTATATATGTATATTTAAATTAATAAAAATCAAATTTTTAATAGTTCTTAAGCTGTCAATTGAAATAAGTTAGAACTTAATTATTCAATTTATAAAGTATCGTTGTGAGTGAAAATATGCAGAAAGCATTTTTGAATAATGATTGATAATTAACTGCTTTAATTATTTTTAACCCAGCCTGAAATTAATTTCACAATTTAAAGTTCTTCAGTAATTAGTTTGAGAACTATATCAGTTTTTAAGGCACCAGAAATGAATTAGACATGGTTTGTCTGATTGAAATTACTTTGAAAGAATTTCAAAATAATATTGGTTAGGAGCTTTAAAGAAGTGGAAGAAAAGAATGGTAAAATGTATTATTCTTGAACTTTTATAGTATTTTATATACCAAGGGCGTTACGATGATGATAATGCCAGGAGGGTGACGAGGATCAAGCCCGAGGGCCTCTGGCCCGAGGGATAGATGTCGTTCGATGGGCATTATCATCTAGTAACGCTCGTGGTGCATACAATATTTTATGTCTCCTAAGTGAAATAAGTTTTCATTTAGAATAATTTTGATTACAATCATGCTTAAGTTTTGGCGTTGCTAAGGATGTTGTTTAATTGTTTTGTTTATTATCAACATTTATGTATTTTTAAAACATCAACGTTCTATGATCCTCCTTGTTCTATATCGTTGGAGATGATGGAATGGGTGAATTTTACATTTCGGAAGATATTTTATCGAAACGGTGTAAACAAATTATTTTGAATGCTTCTGCATAGGTACTTCGAGGAAGAGAAAAGCATAAATGTCTAATTATTCCATTCTCGTCTGTAGAAGATGTCAGTATTATATTTTGAGGTTCGTTTTCACATGACAATCTCAGGTTCTTTATTTCTTATACATTTATTTCTGAATATTATTACATTTTAGAGAGTTTGTACTACTTTGGATGTGTCACATGTGACTGTAAATAATATCAAAAATGAATTCAAACGTGGATAAATATCGTCCCCAAAGAAATTAGTGATCCGTCATCCGTCCAAAATCAATGCGAAACATTGCAGTCTGGAATTCGACGTACTTCCTATTTACATATATGGTGAAAGTAAATTACTTTTTAAGGCCCTTTTCACAATCAATTTTAAGTATTATAATTAAATTAAAAATGATTTCTGTGTTGTGCTTTCAAAGCTGTTTTCTTATTATATTAATTGTTGTAATCAATTAATGTATTAACTGTTGTAATCAATCTTTATTATTATTATTATACTGAATTATAATTAAAAAGAAAATAATTTTCATTATATACCATTCATATTATTTCTAATTTTAAGTCCATAAACGATGATCGAATTATAATCATAATATCATCATAATGAACTATTATGCCCTCATATAATGCCCCGGTTGTTATATAGATATGTTTATATATATATATATATATATATATATATATATATATATATATATATATATATATATATATATATATACCGTATTCTAGCAATAAACAGTTCATAATACTTTAGTGAGACATAAATATATTTAAAATAAAATTCTAAGAAATATATACCATGTATCTTATTCTCAATTATTGTGACCTTCATACTGAGAGAGTACATCAGCTGATGTTCGAATGAAACACAAACAAATATTACATAACATAAATATATACGAAATTAACAACATACAACCATCCCTTTTTGAAATTAAAACAAACCCTAATATCTCTAACTTCAGAGAATCCTGCATGTCCTATCTTAGTGTACAAGCGCGTATAATTACACGTTGGTAAATCAGAGTGGGTCTCCTCTCCTCTGCCTATCTATCGGCACAACGTGCAGCGTCTTGAGGTCACTGCACTCACTTCCTCTACGCATTCACGCACACGCGCTTGGCACTCACGCACAGCCTGCGTCAAGAAGATACGAGAATATAAGGAATAAGGATAGAGGAAGAAAACATGAGGGTCGTCAGAGAAAGAAATAAAGGATGGTCGGTAAAGTTAGTGGGATAAAGCGGGATGAGAGAATTTATTTTGTAACACGTATAGGGGCAATCAATGGCGAAGGTGTAGATTAAGTTTTAGGTTTTAGTAAATGTGCTCATAGTAAATAAAAATAATAATCTCCTTTGTACACAGATATCGGTAAAGATGATGACATATCCGTACCGTGCGGGGGTTTAACAGGCGTTACCTCACGGGCATTAATTGCTACCGTGCAGAGTAAACCACAGAGGTAGGTCACTTCGTCACTTCTATGCCAATTACAATTTAAAATAATTTTTGGCATCGATCGAAATCGAACCTAGACTCTCATGCACACGGCCACGAGCCCTTATATGAATGTAATATCTTTATTTTTTGACGTTTCTTAAAACCAATGAAATGCTCCGTTTGCGTTTTAACCAATCCTGTCATTATTGTACTGAGAATATAATTCATGTGTCACGTGACATGTTTTCCGCCAATCAACATTCAGAATCTCCCTAGTTACATGTCTATCACAGCGATGATAAAAAACAAAGAAATTATCATCTTATTTATATTCGTTACTAGGGGATTTGTATAAAAATATACTCAAAATTAACTGTCAATGTTGTAAATAAAGGTAATCGTTTTTGACAACAACGATGAAAATAATAAGGCAATTGTAAAATTACTCATGTTACGATACAATATATAAAATGTTAGGTTAGCAGCACACATAACGTGTCAAAAATTCATTATATTCTCTCATTAAATATAAGCTCGTGATATAATTAATAATTGAAGATATTGCTCGTGAAACCGAAGCAGCACATTCTGCAATCTGCAACTCGGTTTCACTCGAGAATATCATCGATGATAATCACTTGTTATATTACGTATGAGAATAAAGCTCTAGAGATTCTTCCCGGGAATAATCTCTGTAGCTTTTGTTTTTGTTGACGTAAGTCAGATAGTAATCAACACATAAGTAAAATGAACGAGAAAGACTAATTTTGTGCCGTTTCTGATCATGATACAAACCAAAATATAATAGAAACCACTTCTAGAAATACTATAATTAGTAATTATATCTTTTGATTATTTATTTTGCATTGTCAAAGTGTGTTCTAATTGTCAAAACAGACTTACCAACTGAACCATGTAAATAAATGAAGCTAGTTAATTATGACAGTAGATAGCGTTACAATAGCAAGATACTCTGATTCCGTTTGAAACTTGTGAATCAAAAAATAATCTAATTAAATATAATTCGAGAGTTCTATAAATTAAATAATAATTTGACAGATTTTTCTCAAACTTGTTGCCATTTGGCAATAGGCACTCAACAAGATTTCGAAAAATCTGTCAAATTATTTTCATTTTATTCTCACTCTCTTGTTATATTATTACTGACAAAATAATGGTAGAATACATAATTAGATTTGAACGATAGCGAATCCACACAATATGCGTATATATGCAAAAACATAAGAAATAATACTGTGGCTCCTATGGCAAAAGCCGATACACAGGGTATAAAACAAATGTAATTTATAAGACAGTCAAAATAAATCGAAATTTTTATACTATATGTGTACGATCTTCAATAGTTTCAGAGATGTAAGGCACTGAAAAATCAGTTTCTAAGGGATTTGTCTCTATCTAGAAAACTATAAGAGTTACGAGTCATCTTGATGTGTTAAACTTGTCTGCATGTAATTGTTTCTCATATATTAATTGATTCATTTTAACAATTTGTCGACTTGAATTTTTTTAGCAAATTTTGTGAATGGGTCCTCCTCCATGGAAACAAATTAGAACATATAGGTAATTTATATGAAAAGTAGACGTTACTGTCTACTCTAATCCAAATTCTTACTACATTCAAGTTTTTTGCTATTGTCTTTTTGAAATCCATTTTCAAATAAATGAATGAAGAAAAACGGAAACAATGAAAGTAACACCAAGTACCACTTGTTGAAACATATGATACCACGGCAGATGTATATGTTTCATATAGGCTGCCAGTGGCAATCAAACTTGGTCTATATTATACACAGTTTTTTTTTATTAATTAATTGAATTGCTTATTATCCAAGCATATTTGCCAATTATTGGCCATGACAGTTACTTAATACATATTGCAATATGAATTTATTAAGTGCTGAAACAAATGATTGTGACCCCAATTATTAGCCAACTCATTGTTTGAAAACAAAATGATATTAACATCTACATCATAAAATTGTGACAATATTAAAATAAAGCATTTACTGCGAGATTTACTGTATACTTGACAAACGCTATATTTTTTACTATTGCTAATCATTCAATGAGAATCGTGTGCTCACGACTTTACTGTACACTCAGGCACAAAATAATTGTGAATACGGTCGATCAACCACATTTACATATCCAATAAAATATATTAGTATCAATACTAATGATTTATATTCAAGTGCAAATGCCAGAGTTCAATATAAATTAGAATTCGTCACAAACAGAAAAAATAATTTTTAAATTTCATAAAATAATTGTGACTACAGTCGATCAACCATATTTACATATCCCATAAAATGTATTAGTATCAATACCAATGATTTATATTCAAGTGCAAATGCCAGAGTTCAATATAAATTAGAATTCATCACGAACAGAAAAAAAAATATTATGCAGTCTCCAACAATTCTTCCATATAAAACAAAAATCATTATTTAGTGGAATTGTTGACATTTGTAGATACTATTTATCAGACAATATAAACAATAAACTTCAATATTTACTGTTATTTGTTTTATGAGACAGAATTATCTATGCAATAAATTACAACAAAGTCTGTAAAAGTAAACAATTAAACACTTAAAAAATTATAATTTTTGTTAGATAAACACTGGGGTAATCATAACGGAGTAAATGTACAGTAAATTAGTCATTAGTTTTCAATTAATAATAAATATCAAATGTGCGTTGCACACCTTTACCACAAAACCCACATACAAACAGCTGACTGAAGATTACTGCATTTATTGCAAAAAAAATTGCGAAACGGATACACTTATAAGTGAATTATTCAACGAAATAACAAAAAAATAATAAACAGGATACATTTACATACCGCTTCCTTTTGGAACGAAGAGAATAACTCATTTCTAATATTTCACTTATCACTTAAGCACAATGATGCGTCAAAGTATAAAAATATCACAGACTAAAATAAAGACATTTAAACACTACGGAGGTACATTGGCAAATAAGTATTTCGCGAAAGACGTACGTATATGCACGTAATAACACTGTTGGAACTCTTGCAAAAACTTCGAAGAACGCGCAAAAATACCCTTTTTAACGGAAAACACTGAAATAAAAATAAACTTTGATCTTTTTCTAACTAAAACTAAACAACAAGGTGATCACAGACAGCGCGATAGTGTTCATTTTGTCCGATAGTGTTTTATTTTGACAGACGAAGGCGTCCATCGGTGACTAGATGTTTAAGTACGGGATATAAACAGCTGGAGCAAGGGATAGTGAACAGTATGAACAAGTGAATAATGATCACGTGTGACATCCCCTGGCGATGGCCGTCACGTGGGTCTCGGAGGAAGCATGGCCTACTATATTTAGATCGCTGCACGTGGTAAATAAATGGAGCATCGGGATGATAATATGCTAAAAACGATGGACACAAAAAATGATCAGTTTTAGTTTTTTTGCTTTGATTTTGTTTCCGCTCAAATGCTGGGATATAAATATGACAAATGAATGAACGAGAAAACAAAATGACAAAATGTCATCACGCCAATTACTTATAATTTAAATGAAAAAGTTTCGTACTAAAATAATTAGAATGATTCGAACAATGCAAACTTCAAGAGCAATTAATTGTTGACTTTCTCAGGGCATCGCAGATAGGAATTGAAATAAATTGAGGAATAACAATAAATCGCTACTCATAAGTAGATCTTTTTCAATTGGATTAAATTTGGTACATAAAACGTATGCATACCCTTAACTTTGTTGTTAGACAAAACTTGTACAGTTACTGGTATTTCTTGACTGTTGTTATGATGTTAGGGGAAAAAATTATTGGAGATAGTCTTGGTAAAATGATTTTATTAGATTGTCATCAGATGGTTTATTAGGAATCGAAATATCAGATTGTTAAATAAATAAAAATCTAATAAAATCATTTTACCAAAATAATTTTTTTCCCTAAAATTATGTATCGAAAGTGGCGAATTATTACAAGTATTATGATTCTAAAGAGTTCTACAAAATGGTATCCTATTGGTGCTTTCTCCCCACAATTAAGAGTGCCTTAAAATTGAATATACAGCTGTCCAAAAAAAAAAAAAAAACGCGTCCTGTTAAGGGGGCACGAGGAGAAATATAAGAAATATGAAGACGGTTAAATTAGACAAACGTTTCCCCATTAGGACACCATTTTAATGGTGTATCGTTATTTGTAAAAAATGCATAGGTCACTAGATATACTCAGATGAAAATATAAATTTTTCACTCTTTTATTTTTGCATTTAACTGCAAAAGTAGAGTAATACACTTTATACTTAAGGTATTACTCAATATATAGGGATTAAGATGAAAAAAAACCATTTTTTAATAATTACTTTGCGAGATATTTGAGGTTTGTTGTCAGTGTCACTACAGCTACTAGATAATACATAGCTGACTCGTCCGCCATATTGATGCCAAAATGAAAGCAGTAAATTATGAAATAAAAGTGCATCTCTTATAAGTTTATATAAAAAATATTTTTCATACTTAAATATAATATCCATAATTGCCATATTATAATTATTTGAAATAATAAAATAAGAAAAAATACGGTTTGTTAAGATTTTTGAGGTTAGAGAAAAATATATGTATTGTATAAGTACCTGTAAAAATTATAACCATTTCTCAAATGATTTCTATGATTAATAATAGTGTAACACTGAAATGATTTAAGTGGCACCAAAATGGTGGACGAGTCAGCTGTAATTTATCTAGTAGCTAGTGTTACTGTGACGTCACATTAGTGCTACCTTTCTTTCGCTGCCTACTATACAGCTTGTGCGAGAACGAGAGATAGCAATAGGTGTCGCCGTGACGTCATGTTGACATTAAAAATCAAATACAGTTAAACTAAAAACAATTAAGAGTCTTCAATTCGTAGTATTAAAGAGTCTTAATTTAAGACTCTTTAATACTACGAATTGCTTCAAAATTAAAAGAACTTTCATTTAAAATAATAAAAAAATCAGAGTGCAAGATCCCATTATTAAATTTAGAAGATAAAAGCAATGTTAATTTTTAACATACTTAACATGGAAATATTTTTCAAATTTCGTTTTAACTATTTCATTTCGTATGATATTAACCTGGGAACTCAGCAATGGATATAACCTAATTATTGTCTTTATTTCAACTGTGTTTCACCTAATCTATATTAATTTTAATATCAGAAATCGTAAAGCTAATGACAAAAAAATATTTTTCTTTTACACACACAATTAAAATCAATTAGATCAGTTCAGTCTATAAATTAAACCCATCAGAAAAAACATCACACCTCCAATTTTTTTTCGCTTATGAGTGCCAAAAGCAGCAGCTCATCAATACGAATGTGGAATTTGAATTGCACATGAGTCGATTACCCCCTCCCCTGCGTACGTGACGTCAGTATGGTGCTGGGGTTTAATTGTTTTGTTTTAGGGCGACTAATGAGCGCCAATTGTCACGGGGGCTGATTTGATTCCCATTCTTGCGGCGCTGTTTGTTTGCTCTCCGCTGGACATAATTACTCACCGACACTCAATTACCAAACACGTGTTGTTGTCTCCAAGCGTGAACGTGAATCTTCCGGGAATCAAAAGCACGTTTTGTTTTTTTGGAGGTTTTTAAAATGTCAAGGGGTATGGATGAATTGGCAATAATGTGTTTGTTTGCTTTACAAAAAATGAACAATATTGTTTACCTGTGTTGGTATATTGATTTCGAAAATTTATTAATTTAAATGCATACCTACATATTTACTACTGCTGACAACTGTATTAAGTTATTTTGCATATAACTATTGTTTCAATTTTTAATATAATATCAATATTGTCTTCTCCAGAAACTTACCGTTATATTAATTCAATTTACTTTGTGATACCGAAGTAATGTTATTTTTTTTTTCAATTATAAACTTGTGAAATAGATTTATTGAATACGTATTTTATAAATTCATATTTTAATATTTTTTTTCTTAAACTACTACCATTATTAATTTGATTAATCACAGACATCATCGTGAAAATGATAAATTATATAATTATATTAAGGGAGCTTAATAGTTATTTGTATATTAAGGCCGCGCAATCACTCTTTAGCATACCGCTTGCGCCCGAGGCAAGACAATCTCGAAGACGCTAAAGAATTTCGCGGACAAGGTGTACACAATATTTTTTGTGCAACTGTAAAATTGTAAATTATAAATCTGTAATTACAAATTATATTAATTTTAAACAGTTTCATTGTAAATAGAAACTTAGCTTTCAAGGTGGCTATGGGATTGCCATTTGATAAACAAAACTATACAATGGACCTTTTCAATTTAAAGAGATAGAAGATATGCGCAATGGAGATCTGCGCATAGTAAGAACAATTGAGATCTATGGCGTTTGTTTCTAAAAAAAATTAGACGTAAAGTGTGAAAATATCTCAGATAACTTTAAAAAATCTTATCGAAATAAGTTATAAAGCTTTTATTGAAGTTAAAATGTCTAACGATGCAAATTTTCACTGGGAATACAGGTATTGTTGACGTTCCGTTTGACAGCCCAACTGGCAGGTGTTCGCGCCATTTTCTTACTATTTGCAGCGATAGAAAGAGATAGCCCTTAAATTGAAAAGGTTCATTCTTAAGTGTCAAAGTGATTATTTACCTAATTTCGCGGCCGTTACTATAACAACGGTTGCGAAATCCAATTTCGCGGCCTGTATTGCGGCTGCGAAATGCTTATTTCGCATCCGGTTGCACAAAATTTTTATTTATACCAAAATCTCGATAAGTGATATTTACAACCCGCAACCCTTGGTAAGGGAGGTATAGGGATCGTGCTATAAATCGCATATCGAGATTTTGGTACATGGCCACGTTTTAAGGCCCCTAGAATCCAATTTTAACATTTTCACGATAATATCTGTGTGTGTATGTGTGTGTGTGTGTTTGGATCCTCCACTCTAACTCAAACACTATCAGTCAGAAAATTTTGAATATTTCTACCTTATTCTAATATAGGAAGAAATCATTAGATTTTGGTGTATATCAGATAACCGAAAATAACACTTTACTTGAAGCTCAAAATAGATTTTCTTCGAAAAATACCTCCGAATGTTATTTTTTGAAGATTTGTGTTATAAAAATTAAAGATTATTAAATTTTCTACAGATTTGAATAAATACTTTTTCTACAAATATATATATATATATATATATATATATATATATTATGGATAAAATTATCTATAATTTTAATCCCGAAGCTACGACGCTTTAAACGAGCAAAACTTCTTGGTTACAGATAAATGTCACTGTCAAAGAACTAATCTTTTAAAATTAATAATAGTAACGTTTTAAAAAGAAAATAGTAAATAGAACCATAGTTATATGGAATGGATCTTATTACAGTTTCCGCAATAACTAAATATGTAAGTATGTATATTTAAATTAATAAAAATTAAATAATGGGAGGTTTGGTGTTGGCCACATCAGATTTTTATACTTCATTTCCCGTAAGAAAATAGTGATGGGTCGATGGTGCAGTTTGTTCTTGTTATTTGATTGGATAATATCGAGGTATTATCCATTCAAAAAACAAGATCAAACTGCACCGACCTTCCCATCTCTATTTTCTTACGTGAAACGAAGTAAAGTACGATCCCTAAATCACTTACCTTCGGAGGAGAAAGGTTAAAAGAAAATTGTAATTAAAAAAAAAATACTAATTGGAATTTATTAAAATGGTCCTCTTCAACCGCCCGCATGTAGGAGCTGGTTTGCACCACCCAGGAATTCGCTAACAATAGGCGAAGTGCTTCCCTGTAAAATGTGTCGGGTTACCCGAGGTTAATTACTCGTCGCAGGTTCGATTCCCGGCAGATAAGCCACGATCACGCGACAGGGGCGTCCGTCTCCCAGGGGACACTTAAATGCAAATGTTGCTGTGTAAATCAATCTCGTAATTATATAATTAGACAAAAGGTGTCGACTGGCTAACAGATATTTTATTAATTATTTTGCGAAGCCAATCAACTGCAGGTAGAAAGAATATGATGAATTTAGTGTTTTTTACTCAAGGCGAGACAGATTTCTTAGAATGTTTTTTTTGTTAAAAGATGAATGTACTTATGAGTTACGCGGGAAAAAAATTTACGTGAGTTTTTTTGCGAATTGTAATGGTCAGTTACTGTGGAAATGAATAAATGATTCATGGTTTTTTTATTTGCCTACGGCGAGCATTGTTGATCTTAATCATGTTCTAGAATGATTTACTTTATATAAAAACGTTTAAAGGTATTGAGAGATCAATTTTACGGTCATATGAATCTATTAATTTGATAACTTTGCATTCAAATAAATATTATATTTTACAACGTATTTATGTTAATTACGTACAATGAGTATAACTAGATTAACTTCTCATAAATTGTTACTATAATGTACTAGTGATACATTTTATATTATATAATTGTACTTAACCTTGAAATATACAGAATGTCCGGATTTCGAAGGTCACCATTGGGATTTCGGAAACTATAAGAGATACGACTTGTGGTACGCCTTTGGGGGGCCATCTTAAATATGCTTTTGTTTTGACAAAATTTCTCACTGGTTATTAGAAAATGGCGGAAAACTGAATTTGGTCGATATTTTCATTTTGAAATTACTTCTAAACTATCAGTAATCGAGAAAAATGTTTTAAATAAAATAATATATAAATAAATATATCATCACGGCTATTACCCATTGCTGGGTGTGCCAATCTGCTTTGTACGCAGATATGAGTAATGATGAAATATTCGCACCGTGCGGACGCTTACCAGGCGTCACCTCACGGGCACTCATTGCTGGCGTGGAGAGTGCACCACAGGGGTCAATTTTGTGCCATTTAAAATTTGAAATATTTGGCGTCGGTCGGGATTAAACCCGGTTCCCCAGATTCGCGACCTGACACTCAGGCACTCGGCCACGAGACCATATAAATAAAAAATCTGATGTGGCCAACACAACACCTCCCACTATTTAATTTCCATTAATTTAAATATACATTTTTTTCTCTTTCGATTGGTATAAGGGTTTTCATGTTTTAAATTTATTTTACCCATAAAATCTTAGATTTTACTATATTTTTCATGAAACTTCTTATTTTTTGGTAATTTCATTAGTTTTTTAAAATAGAATTTTATTATACTTAATTTAAATGTTGTGTGAGGGAACCATGTTGATAATGTGCATTAATAAATATAAGGCCTTCAAGTTCCACTATTATTTCTTTAAATTTATTTAGGACGTTTCGAGCAAAATCCGCTCATCTTCAGCAACTATAAAATTCAAGTTTAGAATTAAAAGTAAATACATATAATGTTGAAGCAGAATTACAATGTTGTACATCGGCGAAAGTTGTAAAAATTACATGCTTCAACATTATATGTATTTACGTTTAATTCTCAACTTGAATTTTATAGTTGCTGAAGATGAGCGGATTTTGCTCGAAACGTCCTAAATAAATTTAAACAAATAATAGTGGAACTTGAAGGCCTTATATTTATTTATATACTTAATTTACTTATTTCATAACTACCCTGTTTTCAAATTACGTAGGTAAGTAATACCAGGTATGATCTAAAATAGTTATTTATGTAACAAGTGTGTAAAGTAGTACTTTTTTGGTCGAGTGCTAGATCGGAAATTATAGCACTAGACAAAAAATACTATTTTACACACGTGTTGCATACAACATTTTTCCTACAACCGAAATGTTATTGATGTTTCTCATAATACTGAGTGTACAGGCATCCAGCAGCTTCAAACACTGTTAGTACTTTTTCTGATAACACTGTACAAAAAGTAACTTAAACACTTGGAAGAATCTCAGACAGACGATGATTAGTCTTTTATAATGTACAAATTGTACTATTAATATTAAAAATTAGGTTAGGTCAGAATGCATGTCAAAAAAATGTTAATGTTTTTAAAAATTAGATTAGTACTCAATCTGTTAAAAAAATTAGATTTGTTTCATTTACAGTGTACGAGGTGTGTTCAAAAACTATCGCAAATTTTGAATTTTCGCGGGTTACGTATATTCGAATTTCGATCTTTTTGTGGCTTTATGTTGGTACTCATGTCTCTCACTTATGTCGACAAGCTCGGCCATTTTGAATGTTCACTTAATTGTTGACAGCTGCTTTGCTTGCACGTGTTTTGGATCGTCTTCGATTTTTACCTATTCAAAAAAATGGAACAAAGAACCTGTATCAAATTTTGTGTGAAAAACGAAATTAAGTGCGCGGATGCATTCCGAATGTTGACTGTGGCATACGGAGAAGCTACCTTGGACCAAAGCAACGTTTATCGGTGGTACAAAATGTTCTCAGAAGGCCGAGAAGATGTGAACGACGAAAAGCGTGCCGGACGCCCGAGCACTTCAACAACAGACGAAAAAATTAATGAAGTGGAGAAAATGATATTGGCCAATCGTCGAATCACCGTTAGAGAAGTTGCTGAGGACCTAAACATATCGATTGGCTCGTGCCATTCGATTTTTATCAATGATTTGGGCATGAGACGGGTCGCCGCGAAATTTGTACCAAAATTGCTCAATTGCGACCAAAAACAGCATCGCATGAACATTGCTAATGAGATGTTGGACTCTGTCCGCGACGACCCAAATTTGCTCCAGAGGGTCATAACTGGTGACGAATCGTGGGTTTATGGTTATGACGTGGAAACCAAAGTTCAATCATCTCAATGGAAGCTGCCGCACGAACCAAGACCGAAAAAAGCGCGCCAAGTTCGGTCGAATGTGAAAGTTTTGCTGACAGTTTTCTTCGATTGCAGGGGCGTGGTGCATCATGAGTTCTTGCCACAGGGTAGAACGGTCAATAAGGAATATTACCTGCAAGTTATGCGCAATTTGCGCGAAGCAATCCGCCAGAAACGCCCGGATTTGTGGAAGAACAAAAATTGGCTTTTGCACCACGATAACGCCCCTGCTCACACATCGTTGCTTGTGCGCGACTTTTTAGCCAAAAACAACACACTAATGATGCCGCAGCCACCGTATTCCCCAGATCTGGCCCCCTGTGACTTTTTCTTGTTCCCTAAACTGAAGAGGCCCATGAAAGGACGACGTTACTCTACGCTTGACGAGATAAAGACGGCATCGAAGGAGGAGCTGAACAAGATAAAAAAAAATGATTTTTTGAAGTGCTTTGAAGATTGGAAAAACCGTTGGCACAAGTGTATAATATCTCATGGGGATTACTTTGAAGGGGACAAAATAGATATTCATGAATAAATAAATAATTTTTGAAAAAACACAAAATTCGCGATATTTTTTGAACACACCTCGTATATTCATATTTCTTAATAAATTTTATTACTTTCATTATTATTTACTACCGAATTATATACTTGACAGGTAAATTAACCGAATTTTAATGTTGCCTAGCAACGCTTATTTACTTTTCAAGCACTAGTGCGTGAAAAGTACTTTTCACGCACTAGTGCTTGAAAAGTGACACATTACACACTGTAATGAGTGCGCGAAAAGTACTTTTCACGCACGGTTGTAGGAAATAGCTATTTGTGTATTAAGAGCGCAAAATGAGACATTGTCGATTGAGAGGTTGTTTTTTATTTATTTTTACTTATCGGTATTTTCCATTCTTCTAGAGCTATTGCTTCAATCGAATCTAAGATTTTATACTTTCGTTTTTGTAAATGAATGCTCTATTTTATTTTCACAGCAGTGCGACATTTTGTTTGGTTATGTAAGTGGGTAATGTGTAACTACAGTGTCATTAATTCCTGACTAAACGTTTCCATTAAGAATGTAGCCAAGTAACATTTCTCAACATTGTATAGTTAGAAATTTGAGGAGCGAGCGTTTTTTCTACTTTGTCGCTCTAGAGCGGCAAAGTGACATTTTGCGTTGACAAAAGAGAGCGCAAATGGCTACTTTGTATATAGACTGTAGAAAAAAATATTTTACCATTAGGGAAGTAGGAAATTTCGAACTGATGATTTTACATGTTAAAGTCCTATGTTCGGGAATGTCAGTCACCACCCTGTATATGGAATTTTGTATGGTCGCAAATACTAATCCATTTCAAAACAATGGGTAAAGATGTGCAACGAATGTACAATTTCTTCGAACAACGTAATTTGCGTAAAATTACAGTCATTTTCATAAAAAAGTTTTCATAATAAGTATGCGCTGTACAATACTATAAAAAGCTCTATACGAGTAATTAGTTTACCAAGTATGCTTTTTATGCTAAAGCGAAGAGAAATACATTTTGCATTTATCCAAAATGTTGCATCATTCAAATCATTCGATATATATCACTCTCAATAAACATCATTGAAATTCTGTCTGGTCCAGGTTAATGATATACTGTTTCTACAATTTCCGGCGACGTACTATTAGCAATACGTCACACGGATATATTATGGGTATTTCCTAAGTTGTAAATTCCATCAGAATAAAATATGAAAATTTGAAGATGTGATTTAATGATTAGGGTGCATAATACACGGTTGGCTGAGCATATGGGAGTGTCCGGAAATGTATGTTTAACAGGTGACATGCTACTGGACTTCCGGCTAAATTCAATCTCAAACATCACGCATGCATACAAATCACTTATTGTAGGTACAATACCAAATAGGTACTTACTCTGTCAATTCAAGCAACAACAAAGGGATTCATAAAAACCCGAAAATGTTTTACTCGTATGGGTTTCAGTTTGTGTTTATAATACAAATTAGGAATTAGATATGCAGACATAAAATAATTTTTACCGAGAAACATAGAATTCTACATTCCAGACTCTAAAAAGAATTCTAGAGATATGTTCTGCATTCTTTACAGTATACGCTACAACAATTTTTACTTTGACTAATTTCGTGACGTCTGTACGTACGTATGTATGTACGTATTTCGCATAACTCAAAAACGTTAAGCCGTAGAAAGTTGAAATTTTGTATTTACGACTACTATGGCATCTAGTTGTGCACCTCCCTTTTTGGACATTACATAATTTCCAGAAGTGGTGCTTTATTTGAAGCCTATAATAGATTTTAATGAAAAACTATTTTAAAATATAACCCAAAACTTTTCAAATTTGGTATATATGACTTTTATGTCAATAGGAATAACATAGTAGATTTTGGTTAAAATAGGCTAACTGGATGTGACAAATTACCTGAAGTTATTAACAGTTTTTCTTGAATAAAATGGTTTCATTTTGATTTTAGAAATAAATGCTTCAAATAATAGTTTTAGAGAATTAAATTCTGCGTCTAGCACACCTAATATTATTAAATTACCCCTTTGTATAAGCAAGAGGTGTAAATTTAAAAATTATATACTTTTTGGTTTTTGTAATAAGGCTTGCTATGGATTAGGGCCAGTACAAAAAAATTAATGTTTATGTCAAATGGACCTTTTCAATTTAACGGCTATCTCTTTTTATCGCTGCAAATAGTAAGAAAATGGCGTGAACAACTGCCAGTCGGGCTGTCAAACGAAACGTCAAAATTATTGCAGTCATTAAAATACCTGTATTCTCAGTGAAAATTTGCATCGTTAGACATTTTAACTTCAATAAAAGCTTTTGTAAGTTATTTCGATAAGATTTTTGAAAGTTATATGAGATATTCACACATTTTACGTCTAAATTTTTCGAAACAAACGCCATAGATCTCAGTTGTTCTTACTATGCGCAGATCTCCATTGCGCATATCTTCTATCTCTTTAAATTGAAAAGGTCCATTACGTCAAATACGTGCAATTTTATAATTGGGTCTTGGGTCTATATTTCATGTTAGCCTTGCGTACAAGGAAGTCGTGTGGTGTCCACATCAGATTTTTTAAAAGAAAATTTGAGCAATATGGTCAGGCACAAAAGGGTATCCAATATTTTTTTTATAAAATTTTATAATACAGAATCGTAGCCTGCTTTTTGTAAGCAATAATACGATCAATATTATAATGAGATTATACGGCAAAAATAGATGCATCTTGCGAAATTTCGGCAACAATATGTATACTTTAACTTTTTTATGCACGTATTTTATCACTCTTTAAATTGTATGACGATATTTTCATTCTTGCATTAATTCATTTTCGTAATATAATTGTTAGTTTTTCCATCCATATATTAACATGTAAGTAACTTCAAGTTTTTGTAAAATATTAATGTTTCCTATATTATTTGTACTATGTATAAAATGTATTCCAGAGCCCTGATGATGGTTTATTAGGAACCGAAAAGTCGGATTGTTAAATAAATTTAATTTAATAAAATCATTTTACCAAGACTGCATCTCCAATAATATTTTTCCCTAACATCATATTAATAGTCAAGAAGACTAGTACCTAACTGAAAAGTATTATATTTATGGAAGTTTTATATTTCAAATTATGGCAAAAGTCAAGATTTCAATGGGCCCGTCCAACTTTTTTTGAATTTTTTATATGTTATGAAGAATTTAAAAATAGAAATTCCGTATTTTTTGTTTTCTTGAAATAATGCTTAATAACGCCAAAAATAATTATTAAAGTTTTAGCGCGAAAGTTGTGACGTTAGTGTCACTCCGTCATAAGTAGACAGAACCGACATACGTTACCATTAATAATGGTAATATAGGTAAGTAAAATTAATAATTTTTGCTCGTTTTCATAATCAGATTAATCATTCGCTTTAATTAATGTGACTTTAAGACTTCCTTTAATATAATATTGCAGGTTATTATATTCACCAAGTGCCATTATTATAATTAAAATAGTATTTAAACTATTTTCTATTTTTAATTAAATACAACAATGACAGTATTGATTACAATAACCAAAGCATAGTTCATAATAAAAAGTAATCCAACATTTACATTTCTATTTACTAAATGATTACAACAATGACAAGTATTAAGATTAAAATAATTAAAACATAAATTATAATTTTATTAATTTAATAGGTAAATTTTCTTTTGATCTTAATAAAAAATTACTCGGATATATTAAATATGTGCGTGTTAGAGTATGTGTAAAGCCAATCGCGAATTTATGAGCAAATTATGCATGGTCCACTGTACAGTGACATTTTCACAAGGTAACTGGACGACTGTAATGACGCTGACGTCACAACATGGCGATCGTTTTACGCTAAAAACTTTAATTACATTATTATAGGTATAAAAATACAAAATATATAGCAATTTTTATTTCGTTTTCATTTATTTATATTCAAAATTCATATGCGATATGTAATTTCTAAAAAGTCGATGACTTGGACGGGCCCATTGTACAAAGACACCTTTTTTTAAATTTTCTTGGGGTTACTGTACTTGTGCTGCTTTTCTGTTCCTGCTTTATTACCCTATATAAAAATGCCTCCCACTTAAGTATGTGTTTATCCACTCAACTTGCACAGAATTATTTATCCTTTTTGCAAGTATCAAATGTGTTATGTCTGCGTTACGTTGTTTTATTTCATAATCAATTACCCGGTGAAATTAAACGTTAATTTATTCTGTAAACAAAACCGCAGTAACGAAATTGCCTCATTAAAATCCACATAAAATAACACTTTCTGCACAACAAAAAACCTAAGAGTACGAGTCGAATATTCACGTGCACTCGCGGTATTTACAACCTTCTCACGTCAGGAGTGAATGAATTCTCGGACTCGACAGCAAGAAACAGAGAAGCGAAGAAGGGAAAACAATGTAAGATGCCTCATAATCGCCGGACGAAGTTTTTTGATTCGGCGATGACTCCCTTTGTCGTACGTGTAATTGTTATCAGAGAAGTATAAATGGTATTGTACATACAAACGACAAGCGCCTAGTAAATAAAAATACTGCATGCCAAAGCAAAAAAGTTTGTCGTGGTCGTGGAACACGTGTTATTCCTGCAAAACAGTTACAGAATTGCATACATGAGAAGCTAGAATTATTGAATAACACAAATGTGTCACTTTTTATAGACTTTAAATATATTGTAACTTTTATTTATTTATTTGGGTGGCGTCAATATCAGACAATTATTATTAATTAAAATAAATGTTTATTAAGACGGAAAATAAATATTAAAAAGATAATAACAATTATTAAATATTTTAATACTACGAATATAATTAACAAAACACTAACACTATTTATTTATTTAAACAACTAACAGGAATATTTATTTCCACGATATTACTGATTATTTATTTCCACTATTTATGTTATTTCACATTCAACTGTCCGATCTACCGACCCCCACAGGGTCTATATACTCAACCAACAACAGCGTCTGTATATTCAACTGCTCGGACAGAATTCACACTTTTCACCTCACTGTCTGTCTATCTATGTAACTATCTAACTTCCACAGTCTCAGTATCACCAACTGTCTGTATGCCACAACTCTTCAACAAAGTTGCTTGCAACAGCTTTTGGAAAATGACAGACACCACATATTTTTTTTATCTCGAGTATTCTTTCGTATTCCTCTTCGTTGCATCCATATGAAGAGCTGATTAGATTTTGGTTATAATAGGTCAACCGGAAATACCCTCATTTGAAGATTTTATCAGTTTTTCTCGAAAAAACGATGTTAAATATCATTTTTTCACATTTATATTCTCTATACGATTTGACTGCATTTTATACTTCATATTAAATGGATATAGAGTTATAAAATTATAAAGAAATTAAATTTCATAAATTAGCCAGCTATGCTAGAAACAGCTACTATATTAAGAAAATTCTGATTCTGATTGAAAGATGTCAGCGTCAAGTGCAATTGACATATTCGTAGTATATTTGTGTTATAATTTTACTCAAAATATAGGACCTTTTTGCTCGAAACTTTCTGTATGGAATTTGTATAAAATACAAACTATCGAAAGGTAATGTATATACAAAAAATTTAGAATCTTTTGCAAGGTATTTTCTGTGTGGATTTTATAGAAAATACATACGCATTTACGAAAATTCTACCGGTAGATATCGCATCTACCGACAGTGTTCGAAAATACGAATGGTGAATAATTACCGTGTTCGAAAATTGTTCAATAACTATCAGATCCATATACCGGATTCATGAAGAATCTAATCTCAAAAAAGGTAGTGATGCAAAGCGAAGCGCCCGTGTTAAAAGTGGAAATGTATTCAAAGTAGGACTCTGCTCAGTTTGTTAACTATGTCAAATTTCTAACCTGTTTCAATTTTTCAAATTTTTTCCTAGGTTATGGATCTACCCTGTTTACCACTTGCGTTCTTAAAATATCGATTTCGGTAGCTATAACCTGATAAAAAGCTGTTTACCGGTAACTGTTCACCGGTAGAATTTTCGTAAATACCTCATATAACTGACGGAAGGTAATGTGCTGGCCACATCAGATTTTTTTTATGTATGTAGCTCTTATAGAACTATTACAGAAACCCCCTAGCTATCTGAAAATACCGAAAACATTGCAAAACTTTGTGACATGTTTGATACATAATAACACTTTCCACACTTTGAAACCTCTATGGGGGAGACAATTTATTATTCAGAAACAATCGAATTTGTATCCAGACGATGCAATTCACTGCAGGGAATATTGCATTTCGCTGAAAACTTAAAGAGACGAACATGAATATTTTCACCCTTACAGATCGGTACTTCACACTATCTCCGACCAATATTTACTTTCTTCACTCAACAACAATGTAAACACGATGGTTTTCTCTTACCAACAAGACGCAATAGTAAAGATATTTAGAGTCTGTTAGAAATTTAATCTTAAGCTCGACAATATTTATTTTGTTCTCCCCTAGTAAGCCTGCATTTAATTACAAATTCCGCGGAAGGAATTAAGTGCAGATTTATTAAATCGTTCATTTAAAAGTTGGAGAAATACAATTTATTATTTCTTAGATTGCTAGAAGTGCTGTGTTACTAGAAAAATATTTAAAAACGTATTGTGATATAAAGCTGAATTATATTATATTGTGATAACATACAAGGTTTGATTAAAGTAATGAGAATTTTTTATTTTCATCCGTTATTCGTTTTCGATTGAGCTTATTTTTCTTGTATTAAGTTGGTACCACGCTTTGTGAAATTTATATCAGGTTTCATTTATAGGTATTGGTCGCGTAGTTTATGTTTAACATATTATTGGCAAAACATTTTGACACTCTCGGCCATTTTTACCTCCCGCTACCCTTGGTAAGGGAGGTATAGGGATCGTGCTAAAAATAGCATATCGAGATTTTGTTAAATGACCACGTTTTAAGGTCCCTAAAATCAAATTTTAACATTTTCACGATGATGTCTGTGTGTATGTGTGTGTGGATCCTCCACTCTAACTCAAATACTATCATTCAGAAAATTTTGAAACCTTGTATTTCGAACTTTTTTCTGTAATGGAAAGAGCCCATTAGATTTTGGTGTAAATCGGATAACCGGGAATGGCATTTTACTAGAAGCTCAAAATAGGTTTTCTTCGAAAAATACCTTTAAATGTTATTTTTTCGAGATTAAGGTTATTATAAAAATTAAAGATTATTAAATTTTCTACAGATCTGCATTATATATATAATATATACTTTTTGTATATATTTTATGGATAAATTTATAAAATTATCTATAATTTAAACCCCGGAGCCTCCGCTTTAAACAAACAAAACTTTTTGGTTACGCAGTTATTCAAATGTATGTAACTGACAGATAAATGTCACTGTCAAAGAACTAATCATTTCAAATTAATAATAGTAAAGTTTTAAAAAGAATAAGGGAAAAGGAATAATAGTAAAGGAAATCAATACAGTTTCCAGCATAAGTAAATATGTAGGTATGTATTTAGATTAATAAGATTCGCAAAAAAGTTTAAGCTAATCCTCATTTTTGGATTAGTGAATTTTATTCTATCCCGGTGTTTAAAATATAATCTTCATTTTATTATCAAACAAGGTAGTTACTTAGGTTAGATTAGACTATATTTTAAGAAATAAACTGCTAAAATAAGAGTGAAATTCGCTAATCCAAAAATAATGACCAGCTTAATCTTTTTTGTGACTCGGACTGAAAATGGCGGGAGGTATTGTGTTGGCCACACCAGATTTTTATTTAAAAATAACGTAACGAACAATCTACATAATATTTTGAATTAAAAATAGTATGACGTGCATGAACATTTTCAATGGGATTGTGAAGATGTGGAAGATGGCAAGAGAGCTAGGCATTCTATCACATGAAGAAATTGTGGCAAAATTTCAAGACACTGGACCAAATTCAGGACTTTTCTTTAACCAAAGAAGCATATCTAAAAATAACAAAATAAAGAGAGACATGCAAATATACATTGATAAGAAAAAGATGCAAGCTATTTCCATGGTTACTAGAGACAATCACTAGACTAAAGAAGTCTGCTGAATATTGTGCATAGGAATTTCTGAACCACTAAGGGAAGTTTCGGAGAAAGTTGGTATTTCATCCAGTTTATGCAAAAAGGATTGTGGATAAACAACTTCTGGATTTTGCACCACGACAACGCACTGTTGTTTCACTGTTTACGTGATTTTTGTTCACAAACAACATCGTATTTATCAGATATTATCCCATGTGACTTTTTCCTCTTCCCGAAGATGAAGAGGATATTGAAAGAACATCATTTTGTGACTAAAGAGGAGATATAAGTAAAATCGCTGAAGCAGTTGAAGACTATACCTAGCACAAAGCGTATTCCACAAATGTTTTGCAGATTGGAGCAACATTGGCATAATTGAATTATATCTATGAAGAATATTTTGAATGGGACAATATTAACATGAATGAATAAATTGTTGCTTTTTGAAACGAATGAAAATTCTCGTTATTTTCAACAGAATATATTAACCTTTATATACTCGTAGTATGAGACAATTATGCATGTACATATTATATCTAGGTAGGTTAGCAAAAGGGTGTGTTTGGGCGGATGTCTGGCATTAAAAGATTGAAGGATGAATATTATTAGTTATGTTTTGAACAAGCGAAAGTTCAGAGTGCTAATTCAAAATACGAAATGAAAATAATTCAAAAAACTGAATAGGAAAGGACATTTGGCCAGGAACGATTGCAGCTAGAATGAATTCCAATTCAGTTCTTGTAAAACAAAGATAATTTGTAACGTATGTAGGATAGTGCTATAATACAAACGTAATTGGATTTGTAACTCTAAAACGAACACAAAACAGTCTATATTTTAGAACGTCAGAAAACAAATTGCGTTAATATGAAAAACCTATTTTACAAAAACATTTATAAAATCGAACAATTCCAGGAACTCTTCCTCTTTTTTAGAGAAATGCAAAGATTCCAGAAAAGTAAGTGAATTGTTTTTAAAAAATAATTATGTAGTACGAAGTTATGTCATCTATTATTCTAAACGTACAATCATTAAATAATTAAAAGTTAAACTAAAAAACACAATTGGAAATGGGAAACAATTAAAAAGTTGTGCATTTTATTGACTCATTACAAAACCCATAAAAACCCACCAGAGTTTTTCAAAGAACTCCCTATAAAAACCTATAGAAACCCAAATGAATGCAAAGTAATCACAATTTATTAAATATGACTAATAACTGAATGGAATTATACATGTAGGTAGGTACTTGTATTAACATACAAATTAAAATTTTATGTATAAACACTGAGATTTTCAATATCACAGTCTGTAAATACTAAAAACTAAAAAAAGATATTAATAATACAATAAATTAATCACATATTTTTTAAACAGCTTATAAAATATTAGTTAAATTTGTAATATGTATAAATAAAGAAGAAAAATTTGTAAAATAAATCACACCTCACTGGGATTTGAACTCAGGATTTTTCTATAGTACGATGCTCTACGAATTGAGCTGCAAAATCCCATTGAAGTTAGTGACATTTTTTGTCACCCTAAGTTTTTGGCAGTCCTACTTCCTACTCGTTAACCTAATAAGATATTATTTTAAGAATGTTTAAATGAGTTGTTCGTAAAGTATATATTGTCTTACTAAGATTATATTTGTGGTTTTGTGGCAAAAGTAGATATGTCACTTTCGGTGAATTTAAAACAAAACTTAAAAAAATATATATCTCCGTTAAGCTACGTAAACATATTTAACAATTTCTCAATTATAATACGACAATTTTTTGTATTTAATCTTCCAAAACATTTGAAAAACTGACATTAACTTTTGTCACAGAATCTAATAGGTATGTAAGCGATTAAAACTATTCTCAGACGGACATCCACCCAAGTATTAACCGTATTAAACTATTTCTTTACTATTTTGATTTCTCGAAAACCTATGAACTCGTATAAGTTCAAGTCTCACTTCCAAGTATATTTATTTTTGTTTATAAACTTTTTAAAGTTTAACCGAATGCCCCCCTGTATTCCAGTGGCGCACGAGTAATATTTCTCTCCTCACTCTACTCGGTATGCAAATCTTGCAACTTTACCGGTAACATCTCACAGGAAACTAACTTACCGACGCGAAGGCGTCTCTCGTTAACTTCCGTTCGACAAACCGATCAAGAACATGAAATGGGGAAGTGCATTGGGTACTTCACGATAGAACTACCCCTAACTGTATAAGGAATATTGGTGAATGTTCTTACAGAATTTGGTAAAATTTATAACTTGACATTTGCGAAACGTGACGTTTCAAGTTAGGAGAGTATTAGATTTGCAGTTGGTGCTTACCATTTTTGGAGACGTGTAATAAAAATTCCAAAATGGATTAGGTCCCGTACCTGTAACAAATAAGAAGAATTAAAATCGAAACATATAAACATAAAGAATTGGACACAATCTGTTTTTGAGCATAATTGTGACACAAAAATCAACTGTTCATTTAAAATTTATACCACGCTGCTACACTACTTATCCAATTAGATAAAGGCATACAGGGGCGGCCCGATAGGTGAGGCGACCGCCTCAGGCGCCGGATTAAAACAGGCGCCAAAACGACATACTAAAAATATACAATTTCATTAAACAGCCGAAAAATTTCTTAATAATTTAATGCACTTATAACATTTGTTCCTTTTTCTGCATTCTTGATGTTCAATGACTTTTTATATTTAAATATTAAATATATTTTGAAATACATAGAAATTTCATGTTAATTATGCCATAATTTTTCTCTTACATCCGTTGCCATCTGGGCCGCTCCGTGCGGGTGGGCAGGTTGTGCCCTGCCCAAAGGCGCCTATGCTCTGTTCCATTTAAGCTTAAGCCATTCAGTAAATGGCACTGGCAACAGCGCAAATCTGAAGTAGCCGAAATTACATTGGGTAAACTTATCTCGTGTCTCTAATTTCAGCCAATCAGAGAGGTCAAAACTATTCCCTATGCTCCGCAATACTGAATGGCTTAAATGGAACAAGGTTTAGACTTTGAGGGGCGCTGTTTCAAGACAGTAAAGTAAATAATAGTAAATTTTTATAAAATGCTCTTATTCGTAAAGACAAAATTGCTATAAAACTTATAAATTAACGCGATATAACTGAAAATATATTTTTTAATTTGTTTGCATTAGAGCTCTAGTTATAAGTAAAATAATTATCGTACCGATCGGTTCGTTATTATTCTAGCATTGTTATATTGAAATAATAAATATGAAAATGTTGATTACAACAATGAATATATTGATTATAACTCAAGAATATTGATTACATGAATGGATCCCACAATGAATCCTATATTTAAATACCTACTATCATTTTGCGAAGAATCAAATGCACATAAATCCTGAAATCTGTTGTAAAATTGTTGATTACAACAAACGATTTAGATTATAACCTATTGATTACAAGAATGGATCTAGGAAAATTTCATCAATATACTAAATCTAGCATTTTTAAAGAACAAAAAGTATAGTTTAAACTTTAATTTGCAAATTTTACATCATTAGGGGGAAGGGGCGCTAAAATATAACATAACACAAAGGCGCCTTATACCCACGGAGCGGCCCTGGTTGCCATATTAATTTGAATATGGTATTTCAAAATTTTGGGATGGGTCACATGAAAATAATAAGTAGATGAGGTTTATTTTTTTTTGCTCAATACAATTTTCGTTCTTACTTCTATTGTTAATAAATAACAATATGAGTTCTTTTTTTTAAAAAAAATAAAAGGTGCCGTTTTGAAACTTGCCTCAGGCGCCACAAGGCATCGGCCCGGCCCTGAAGGCATATATCTATTAACACTAATAATATGCCTTCTTCAAGGAAATGAAGAAGACATATTTGGTGCCGAAACGTCAACTATGTAATAAAAAAAATTTCAAACGTTTTCATCAGACTGTTTTCCTCCAAGTTTTCCCAGTATTACTTTGATCCAGTCGAGAAATACATATCGGCTATGAAATTCAGAGAATGTCATTTAACATTGCTCGTGCAGTTCAAAAGAGATTGAACCCTATGTCCCTTCATTAACAAGCTGTCACATTAAACAGTTCTCCCAGCGTTCCATTTTAAATTACGGAACAGTCTGGTGCTTTGCATTGCTCTTCGTAAAATTGTTTGTAGAGCGTAAAACGTATCTTATTTCTCTCGTTTGTGCAAAAACCGCGTTAGTAGTGTAATTTCGCTTGTGGCGGTAGAAAGAAAAAGTGATACTACAAGTTTACCGTGACGTACTCCAACAGTACACTTCTTGTTACTTGTAGAGTGGATTGTACCCGCTCAACGCGTTCTTTGATCTTCTGTGCGTTCGTTCCAATACCTACTACGACCCCACAAGATTTTCATAAAACAAGCAAAATTGCGACACTTTGACGCATAGTTTATCATCACTTTCCCCCAGGTATGCTTTGCTATGCTTATCGATTGTTTTGATAACAAAAACGGCTCTATCAACAACGATATTCAATTTAATTATAGTTTTATAGCCTGCAATATAAGCTTTATCGATTTTAAAAACGCATTCAATGACAGCATTTGTGGTTAAATGAAAAATAATTATTACGCATTATATTTTTATATGGAATAATCTATAGGTAAATACGACTAATACAACATTGTAATGGGGCTGATAACGGTAGAAATCCTAGAATTTAGCACATATTTTGAATTCTCGCTTGTTCTAGATAAGTGAGATTACCAGATAGCACCAAATAGCACAATAATAATGAAGTCAATACATTGACAGTGTTCACATTTCTCTAGTGATGCACGCGAGGCGAGACGAGACGAGAAATATAAAATATCGATCTCGTCTCGTTTTCGGATTTGTAATCTCGCTCTCGTTCTCGCACATTTTTTTGGGTCTCACCTCGTTCTCGCACGAGAGTCTCGCGAGACTCTCGCTATAAAAATAAGCGCTTGCGCACTACGTATTTACGTAATTATTTAACTACAAGAGACAAGTTCGCACCAATAGCACTGTCTTCCATGTATTTGCAGTCGTATAACTATAATAAAGAGACGAAACACTAAATTGTAGTCAGCAAATTATTTCAATACGAACATAATGTTTATTCATTTACGGTGACCAGAAAATGTGATAAGTTAGTAAATAATTTAATTTGCCTCTAAAATATCCAATTTATCATCAAATAGTGATCTCTAAACTATTTCAATAAGAACACATTCTGTCATCAGTTTTAATTTTCACATTTACGTGTTCTATGCATGAATTAGCGTTGACTCGGCTCCTTGTACGGTGCATTTTTCATTGAATTTATGAATCAAAGCTATAAAGTTACAAATACTTTTTATTGCGAGATTCTCGCGAGAATCTCGCGAGATTTCTCGCTTCTCGCAGTTGTTATATTGATCTCGCCTCGAATTTTAAACTGTAATCTCGCTCTCGTTCTCGTCTCGCATAATGCAACGAGACGAAACGGGATGCGAGAGTACTCTCGCCTCGTCGTGCATCACTACATTTCTCACCCAAAACTGTGTTTGCTAGTGTTTTTGCATTAATTACAATAAAAAGAATAAAAAATGAATGTTTTGGAGAAACAATTCTTTATTACTTCCATTTCAGCGACAATTCAATAAGTATCTGATACTTTTAACGGGAATGGGTGTAGAGCTAGTTCACCTCCTTGTGGTGCACCTAAAGTAATGCTAAATGAACTAGCACGATTCGGCGATCAGACAATCCTCAAGGATTTTGGAATTTCCTGGACACTGCATTAAATTGCAAATAAATTTCTCATCCTTATCATAAATGAATATAAAACAGATGCGTCAATATTAAAACACATTATAAGCTCTTCAAATTAATATACATAAGTATTGTGCATAAAAAATTAAAATAGATTCATTAAGGATGTGATTTGTTTGACTACAACAATTTTTTTTACAGTTTTGTAAAAGGCAGATAAATAAGTTACATACTATGTATTCTATTCCATTTGAGTATGATGGCAAATTCGTAGAAAATTTAGTAGATAGATGATGTATTTTGCAGTAGAAAATTGAAGGGTTAGGAGCCAACAGAATTGGATATTTTAGAATGAATATTACATCAAAGGATGTTGTGGAAATTAGAAACTCATGTATTTAACCTAGTCTATATAATGATTGTTACTGTATATTATCTTTATCTTTATTTATGACAAAACATCCCACTTGTTGCACGTATTAATTTACGAATCATTGGATAATTGGAAAAAAATTAAAAATCGGGGGAGAGGACTACAGCGAAATTGATTTAAGAGAAATTAGGAAAAAATATTGAAAGTATATGCTTAATAATAAATATTAATAAAGAAATAAAACGACATAATTGAAATACCAGCTCATCACTCATACGAAAACTATATATATATTATTTTGATCGGCGACTCAGGGACGGCCTATAAATATATAACGAATACCCAGTTAGGGGCGGAGCCTACTACCAGTAAAAGTAGAGAAATTCAAATAGCGGAGGCGTGGCTAGCAGTCCAGTAGTGCAATTCTCAAACAGTTTTTATTTGAATATAAATATTTTTCACTAAACTTAATAATTTAAATACATTTCCAATTATAAATCATGTAGACTTTTACAGTATAATAATATTCATTTATTTTTTATAAATATAATTTAGAAATAGCATATGTTTCAAGACATGTAGGTCCACGAAGAAAATAGTTTGATATAAAAACTTATATTCGTGACGTCACATCTATATTTTAAAATTTCGGAGGACTATAACTCGCTTATTAATAGGATTTTTTTTACCGGATTTTCACCGAAAATCTTAGTTTTACTTATACGTTCAGACGAAATTATATTAAAAAAATAGTGGAATCCCCTATTCTACTGATTTCAAATTTGAGCAGAATTGAGATTTTTTACCAATCTGAGTAGATGTCAAATTCTACAAGTCTGGAGCAGTAGAATTCATTTTTACCGTTTATGCTGGACATTGTTTACTTACGTTTAGTTTGAAAACTTGACTTTTAATCATATATGTATTAATTAATCTTACCCAATTCTAGTAGAATTTGAAATTCAGTAGAAGTAAAAGTTGCAAGCAAAATCGAAACCCAGGAAAGCTGTTTGTGCTACTCTACCTTAAGGCGGGGTTTCAATAATGCAGGTTGCATAAGCAAAAAAGTCTATTTTCTTTTAAGTGCTTTTATAGTTTTTAATTGAAAAATGCATACCAAAACAAAAAAAATGTATATATGAATTTATTCTTTACTTCCTAATTAATATTAGTTGAAAATATATTTAATATTTATTAATAAAATCACTCGTAAGTCATGTAAATAATAAAATTATTAAACCAAAATACAATTAGGAAGTAGTTTTCTTCATATTGTTACCAGATATACATAAATGTTAATAAAAAATTACGTAGATTTTGTACTGCACTTAAAAGAAAATGTTGCCCAAATACGAACATTTCAATAGCAGCGCGCTCGAAAACAGTTCACGCTATTTCTCATAGATGTCAGAACTATAGGCGGCGTCACTGTCGGTAATGCAGTTCAAATCATTCAAGTATTTGTAAGATTAAAATTTATACCTGCTTTTGACGTTTTTGCCCGTCATAAATTTTACTCCTATTATAATCTACGACCCTTCGAAGTACAATGCAAATCTGTATAATTTTTCATTAAACAGGCATTTGAAATACATTTATAATTTCTATATTTTAAAATGGAACCACAAATTAATTAAAAAAACAAAAAAATAATTATCATGACACTTTTCAGTATAAAATATACATATGAAAAATCATAGAACACTAAATAAATTCTTATAGAAATTAAAAGAAATCTGATGTGGCCAGCACATGACCTCCCGCCAGTTTCATCTTTAAAGTAGCAATGAGTTCTAAGTAAAGTATCGCTTTCGGTTGATCATTTGTAAACAAAATCTAATTTGTTGTTCCAATAAATAGAAAAGTCTGTAATGCGAAATTTTGGTTTATAATTTATTACGTTTTTCTTGCAAAATCTGTTAATAGCTGTGGGGACGAGTCAATTTTTGTGCCATTTAAAATTCGAAATAACCTTGGCCAAATTAAGTATAATTTATTATAATAATTTCATATTTTTCACTCAGTTGGCTTTTCAAACTAATGATTTTGCCATCATCACAGTGAACAGAGTATTATTAAAAATTTAAAAAAGTGTTGTATATTAATAAAATGTATTTTATGAGTTTTTGCCCTGCTCTTTCATTTTTTTAGCTTCCATTATATAATGGGGATCAACACATTTTTGAAATTTAAATCTATTCCCCATGACTATTTCGGGCAAAATGCAATTTAAATAAAAAAATTCTAATTTGGGCAGCATAATGTTTTCCCACATTTCCTCATCTCTATATATTTCTTCAATAAAAAGAGGTTTATCCGGGCTTGTAAACACTATGAAATAGCATTTATTTTTTTTGCATATGTTTAGTTGCCCTTGTATCTGAAATATAGAATTCAATAAGAAAATGGCATTTATAGATGATGTAAAGTACCTACCTGATAATAATAATTGTGTCTTCTCTTTAATCGCAGCGCCCCATCCGAAGTTTTTTCAACACAAATTTTATTTTTGTATTCTTTTTTTTTTCACTAGCAGAACAAAAAACAACGCATTTGTGTCTTTTTGTCATAAATCCATGGCTGCTTAGACAAAAAGCTCATAAAAACTGTCTTTGTAATTAATTTTTACGTTTATATAAAGAGATAAAATAATCGTTTCACATGATTTAGATGCTGCATTTAAATCTCTACAACTTTTATTTAAAGTATTTTTGCATAAAATAATTAGGTAACGTTTCCGCAAAGAAAAATTGATTTCCCATGTTAAACTCCTATGTTTCACTTTTCGATTTACACCCTGTACCTATCTACGAGAGAAGAGTATATTACGAACAAAAATTGTTTACCTTTTTCCTAAGACATTGTGTAATAATTTAATTATTTACTTTTATTTTCAACGTATTGACATACAAATACCCAAGCAACACAACATCGACGTGTCGATGGGTGACGTTTAGGCGACGTGTTTTTAACGTAAAATTTTCGACGTTTCTGGTCGATGCGACGTCGTTACTTGACGTCATTATTTTGATGTTGAAGAAACGTTCGACACACGTTTAATATTGACTTGTCAATGTTCACGTTATATAAACGTTCAGCGACCGTCTTAGTCATTTGTAAATTATATGTATAGCTGTTTTAATCAAAAAAATATAAAGAAAATAAATAAATATATCATCACGGCAAATTACCTATTGCTGGGTGTGCCAAAAAAATATTATTTTAGTATATTTGATAATTACCTTTATGTTTCTTGAACCTGTAAGCAATGATAAAAGTTTAAAAAAAACTTCTGTATAAAATATAAATACATATAATGTATGTCTTCATTTACAAATTTGTTGCTTCATCATTTTTTGTTAATAATGAGATTCCGAAATTCGTCATAGTCGAAATTAGGTATTGGTTTATTTTATTTATCTACATATTTACGAATATTTTGAAAAGTCTGTATATACGGTACACGGTATAACATAGTGTAAGTAAAGAAAACAAAGAAAATCATGATTTGAAAATGAAGCAATAAACAATATCAATGTCATATCCATATTTGTATATACCGAATCCATAAGATGTAATTGTGCATTCCGTGAAATGAACATTAATTTCATGCACAAAAATCCCATCCATTTCATGTAATTATTTACTTACTAACGCACAGAACTCATGAACAATAACCCCTCGAGTTTTCCTAAAGTGAGTTATGTGCGTTAGGTGACGTTATTGTTGGTAAATATATTTTGTAAATACCCAAGTTCAATCACTATTATTTTTGTATAGCGGTAAAATATACCTATTCCTAATCGCATCATTACTTACCTGTTAGAGAAGCCGAACTAATGGCGTAGCTGCGGATTATATAAACAATAAAAATAAAATTTTCCGAAAATATTTAGTTTTATATTTCTTTGTAATCGAAAAATTACACATTTTTATTATATGACAGATACCTACGATTTACCAAAATACCATATTTATACTATTTATTGAATTGGAAGTCAAATTATCTTCAGTATAAGAAAATAAAAAATATATGTTCTCATTTAAAATATGAAATTTGCATTTCGCGTTTTGAGAATTCGTGGTGGAAATACTGAAAATTCTGAAATAATAGCATAAAAATTGGTACAATAGAATAGGATTATATATATACAATAATATATAGATAGGTACTACAATAACAATAAACAGCAATCTAGCTCTCCCTTCCTATTTGTGCTACAAATTGTAGTTAGCGTTTTTACAATAATTGTTATAAAAACACGTACAATTTATTTTCTGTGTATACGAGTAGTTCTCGAAATTATAATGATGGCCTATATAAAAATAAAATTTAATAATATATTCGTAGTGAATTTTATAAATAAGAGAAAAAAACTATTTTGCTTGAAATTTAAACATTAAAAGTTGAATACTTGAAAAATCTCCAGAAAAATATGCAGTTGTTGACTGTTTGTTACCGGCTATGATAGCCCAGTCATAAAATCCCAAACCCAGGGTGTCTTTACCTGGCCACTTCATTTGAATTCATCCATCCATCTCAGAAATGAACCTCTTATAGTACAGAACAGAACCGACGTACAGCCCTCTCTTGGTCAATTTTCTTAATAAAAGTGAAATAGTTCATAGCCTGGCCGATATGACTTCATGTCGCTGTTTTTGAAACCCGCCCTTAATTACATATTTTTACTGTAAAAAGCGGTTACCAGGTGTCATCACCAAGGCCAAATTGGCAATTCTGGCAAATAGCAGAGAGGCCGATGCGTACCGACGCCGGTTTTGTGCTCTCCGGAGCCCGTTTATAAATACAGTTTCCGTTTCTTATTCTGCCGGTTTACCAAGTCAATTTTTTTGTTTTTTAGGGCCGGTTTACAATAAATACCAAAACCAAATTTAGTCCACAGTCCGGCCCTGCCTCACGGGTTCTTAAAGCTGTCGTTATTTAAATAAATAAATAAAAAAATATCATTCATAGATTTCGGTAACGGCGACATATTTGTCAAGAGTGTTTACCAGGTCTCCCAATGCTGTAGTGAAGAGAGCACCACAAGGGTTACTGTTGTTTCAAATGAATGTTCCCTTCTGTCATTATCTGATAACTAGAAATCATTTTTACCTCTCATTAAGAGAGGTATTGGATTCATGCTAAAAATCGCATATCCAGATTTTAGTGAATAAGCACGTTTTAAGGTCCCTAGAATCCGATTATAACATTTTTACGATGATGTCCGTATGTATGTTTATATATATATATATATATATATATATATATATATATATATATATATATATGTGTGTGTGTGTGTGTGTGTGTGTGTGTGTGTGTGTGTGTGTGTGTGTGTGTGTGTGTATGTGTGTATATATATATATATATATATATATATATATGTGTGTGTGTGTGTGTGTGTGTGTGTGTGTGTGTGTGTGTGTGTGTGTGTGTGTGTGTGTGTGTGTGTGTGTGTGTGGATGTGTGTGTGGATGTGTGGATGTTGGATTCACGATTTCTCAAATACTATCACCATTGATTTTATATACTTCGTAAACGTAAAACGTTTACGAAGTATATAAAATCAATGCTATCACACATAAGACATTTTTAACTACGGATTTCTCAATCTAACTATAATGGAAAGAGTTGATTAAGTTTTGGTACAATTGGACAACCGGAAGTAGTAATTACAAGAAAAAAATCATCTAAATATTATTTATCAAAAATTTATGTAAATACTTATATTAAAGAATGTTAATTTCTTTATTCGATAAATATAAATTCATTATTATATCTTCTATAGATTTAGAGATAAAGAAATGCATATAAAAAAATTTGATTTAAAAATTCTCAAATCAAAGTACTTCAAGGCAAGAAATTCAAATGTTTGTAATTAACACATAAATGTCACTGTCAAAAATATTTGTATGCCGCTGTCAAAAATATTTATACATTATTATGAAGATTATGAAAATAAAAAAAAAGTCAACAACGTAAAAGAATATATGTAAAAAAGAATATAAGAGGAATTTGCGAAAAATAACGAATATAAAGAAAAAGAAAAGGAAAGTAGAAAAAGAAAATTTCAGGATATTGAATATAAAGAAAATGTATGTATTGTACATAATTTATATTAAAATATCCCATAGATTTTGCAAATATATGTGAGAATTATTTTGTAGTGAGACATGAATATATGTATTTGTATTTAAAAATATTTTTCGTTTTATGCGAACAACCAGGTAAAATATCTGGCGAGAGGTTATGTGCTGGCCACATCAGATTTTTAAGTTTGACGTCCAACATAACCACAATCGACCACATAAATAACGAACAAAATACCATTTTCAATTAAGTTTTCATGTCAAATCTAACAATTAACCATCCATTCTATGTTCTGTTTGGTTGCCATGGCGCCACCGTCACTTGTCGGATAATAGCTTCATCGGAAGTGACGTGACATGGGCAACACCGGCACCGGAAGCCGTGAGATACAACTCCGCGTGGATCGATGTGCTCTGATTTGCTCTGCACTGCTTGCTTGCCACCATTCTGCTTGCTGTTTGCAAGTCCGAGGCGAGAAGAGAACCATACTACGACCGCCACCGCCTCGTGTCTCATGTCCTGTACTCTGTCACCCTAACCGCATGCCAACAACCCGCTCATTAATACGGTTATCAGATACCGCAAACGCAAATTTGTGAAGGAGGACTGAGAGGGAACCTACGGACTGTCGTTTTCAATGATGCTAGGCAGTAGGCTGTGATTGGTGCCGGAATTTTTGTTTTTAAGCGAAAGAAAATTGAGATTTGGAAGTGCTTTAGTTGCTGGCACCAATGGGTTATTCCGGCATTACTTTTTAATGTTTTCGTTAGTTCAGCACTGTAAGATTACGAATATATAATTTTTGGTAAGAAAATACATATATTAAGTGAGATATGATTTTTTTAAAATTCATCGAAATTCAAATTTTCTATCATGGCGCGTCTTATGACAAGCATCCGATATTGACATCTGCAGCGAACTTCAGTGCCTAAACACACGTGTTCACAGACAGCTATTTGCCTATTTAAAACTTTTGAAGAAGAAAACGTAGGTAAACAAACAAATATCAGAGGGACACGTAATAACACAAACAAAATGAATAAAATATCAAATACAAAATACATGCTCGTATTATATGTATGTATGTATTTATTTCCCTAACCGGCTTTGAATCTTACAAAATATTTTCCTATAAATTATTGACATTTGTGTGCTAATAAATAAGTCAGGTTTATGTTTATTTAAGATTACTTCTTTAGATTCTTCTTTTTTGTATCACCTTTTTCATCCAATCTTCTCCTGAACCTGTATCATCCAGTATTTCCGTGTATTTTCTACTATCTTTTTCCATCTCCCTGCAGTTATTCTTTAGGTAGTGGGTAGTTTCCTTCTCTCTTCCACAAAGTCTGCACGTCTGGTTTTCTTCTGCTACCCAAAATTTGTTTCCATTTTCCTCACTCCCACACACCTGAACCGGGCAATCATTTTAATTCTGTGTCTTCTTTTTCTTTCTGTCAGATATCAGGGCATCGTTAGTGTAATTACTTTTTCAGACCTCTGGTTGTACCTCGATGTTTTTATTTTATTTTGTTGTATTTGCCTTTGAATTTCTATGTATCTTGTGCTTAAGGTTTCTGCCATATTCACTCCCTCTCGTATCTTGTTCTCAGTCTCTATTACTGAATATCCATTTCTTTCACAGTACGCTTTCCTTTTCCGTCTACATCGTGTTTGTTTGTTCTCGTAATCATTTCTATTTTTTACTTTCTTTAAACTTTCTTGTATTGTTGAATTTCCAGTATATCTTTGTTTTATTTCAAATTTCATTGCTCTTTTCCCGGTTTCTATGTTCCTATTTTATGTGCTTTCATTTCTTCTAATACTTTGTATGAAGGTGCTATAGTATCCGGGCCTAATATCCATTTAATGTAGTACTTGATTTGCAGGTCTTCCAGGTCTTTTATCTCTTCCCATCCGTATATCTCAGCTGCATACATCATAATACTTTTAATTATTGTTTATTTTCCCCATTTTTGTCCCATTGCCACCATATTTTTCTTCTTCATTCTTCTTATATGCGCTGTATAGTACAGCAATGTCATCTGCGTACGCTAATAACTATAGATCTTTTTATTTCCCACCACGATGCCACTGTCCTGATCTCTTGCCATGAAGTCTTCCAAATATATAACGAGAACAATAGCGGGCTTAATGATAATGGAGTGGCCCAACTGTTCGAACAAAATTATCGACAATTATGAAATGAGTTCATTATACCATTATTTTTCTATTTAGCGCCTTTATGCACTTTTTCAATAAAAAATCGTAGTTTCAAAATTTATGGAACTTTGTGTCAGTTGGTGATACTGATAAGAACGGTTAAAAACACAAGTTTAACCTTATGCTTCTAACATCAACTGTCTATAATATTTTCTATTTCTTTCTAACTTTACTATGTACTCTATTTCGTCTCTTCTTCTTAATCTTACTTGTAAATTCATAATAATATTTTTAAAAAAAAAACAATCGTTTCGGTTCGTTTAATTAGCGAGATTTATTTGAAATTTTTTTAACATTCATAGCCATCAAACCATAAAAAAGAATCTGATGTGGCCAGCACATAACCTCCTGTCAATTCCATGTTTAAAACAGCAATGAGCTTTAAGTAAAGTATCACTTCCGATTGATCGTTTGTAAACAAAATCTAATTTCTCGTTCCAATAAATATAAACGTCTGTAATACGAAATTTTGGATTATATTTTATTTCGTTTTTCCTCGAAAATTTGTTAAGAGTTCCAAATTAAGTACCACTTCCGGTTTATCATATAAGTATAGTCAAAATCGAATTTTAAATACCAAATTAATAAGTTTTGGATATTTAAATATATTTTTTCAAGAAAATCTGAAAACTCACTATCGAATTTTTGGACCGATAACATTACCTCCCTTACCTACGGTATAACGGGAGGTAATTAATTATACTAGTCAATTATAACAATCGATTAAGCTATTAATGAACTGTTTTGGGTGCTGTAATAGCTTTGTTATAAACGCAAAATAGAAAAATAATTTTAACATGGGAGAGACAACCCAAAACACTGGCTTAGATATTTATGCAATATAAATTAAACAAATAAAACCTAAGTTATACTGGAAAAAAATACTAGTAATATTCTACTATAAGCAAAGCCAAATATTAATTCATTCATTAAGTTATTCTCCCCATTTATCAATTTACAGCCTCGTAACCGTGCGCGCATATTTCACCGTATTGTTCCTCCATTCAACTGTGCTCCATAATTCAAAGAAAATAGCGCAAGTCACTTGTAAGATAAACAAAGAGCGAACACAGTAGCATTGAGCAGGAGCAGATTGATGTAGCAGTGGCAGGGAGGCAGGAGCAGGATTTGCACTCACCTCTGGGGTTTCGACTGAAATCTCGGCATCAAAGCGCAGGACGTCGCAAAGACAATCCAACTGTGCCGGAAACAACCAAGATAAAAGAAAACAAGAATGGTGGATACAGATCATGGTGGAAGTGAAAATATCATATTTTATCCAAGAATGCACATGGGGTTATCGTGGAACACAGATTTCAGACACTCTGAAATTATCTGTTATCTTCTGAGGCCAGTTTTGCTAGTAGATTTATCTAATAACTTCAGCAGAATTTTGTACATAGTTCTGATAATAATTATGTAGTACTGATAATGATATCATTTTATTTATGTAGTTTCATTCTTAAAATACTTTAACTGAAAAACAAATTTATGTTTAGATCATTAGATATCCACAGAATATGTTTCCGGGCCAAGGCTCATAGATCAACAAATTTCTTTCGACCAGTTTAAAATATAGGTTATAAACTTACAAAAACTGAAGTAATCCGCTATTTAATATTGGGTCACATCACCTTTATTAAAAATAAATGATTTATGGCTCTATTCTGAATAAATCTGTAAGTCTTACAGATCTGTAAATCTGTAAATAATGAACAAAATCGCAATAAAAGCTGCCACTCTTATGTATGAATATATGTCAACAAAAATAGATGCGTTCTTGTCAGTTTTTTACAGATTTACAAATCTGGAAGGCTTACAGATTTGTTCAGAATGGACCCGTTTAGTGTGACGTCACGAAGGTTTCCAAACAAGAAAATGGCATCTACGATGCTAAGGCGGTTGCTATGCTGAACCAGAATTTGACGTTTGGAGCTCATAACCTATAAGTTTGTTTGGTATTGAAATAGCTCAGAAACAAGTTATAAAGTTTTGTTCTGTTGTAAACAAATACTAAGCTAAGTTTATCCACGTATACTTCAGATTTGGGTTTTTTGGATATTTTAAAAACTTACAAGTTCAACGTTCGCTGTAATAGTTGAAGTTAGCTGCGAAACAGATCACCATGGTCAAACAAATTTAAAATAAAACCTTAAAATATACACTGTACAACTTACAAGACGTAACAAATACTAATAACAATTATATTTTTTTCGTTTGTGCCCTTTAAAGAGCCTAAAATTTGAAGAAACTGAAATCTCACATTACTAGTTTCGCGGACAATTTTAAATAACATAGCAACCATTACCAAGGAAGCTGCCATTTTCTCGTTTGGAAACCTGGCCTACGTCATCACTGAACGGATCCACTGGCCTATTAATTCTATTAGGTATTATATCCTCAAGCCCTGCACATTATTCTGTTAAAGAGTATTATCGCATATGTATTGCAAAGTTAAGTTTCTGGCTCTCGTGACTATGGGCCTGGTGTTTGATAGCGAATCTAGTGACCAGGGTTCGATCCCGACAGATGCCAACATTATTTTGAATCTTAAATGGCACAAAAGTGACTCCTATGATGCCACTCTCCTCGCCAGCGATGAGTGCCCGTGAGATGAAGCCAGGTAAACGCCCGCACGGTTAGAATATGAAGTGAACAATTATTTATTAATTTAAATAGAAATTACAAATAATAAACATATAGATACCAACCGAACTTGACAGATAAATCGTTAACAATTACATGGATACCGCTAATTTTTGAGATGATTTTCGATGTTTTTATACCTAATTTCTGCCGTTACAAAGCATGCAAAATTAAATTTACTTATTGACTTAGAATTTTAAGCTCTACAACTTTTATTTGAAGCTTTTTCACATAAAATATTTGGGAAAGCCGGAAATTGCAAAACAGTGATTTTACATTTAAAGTCTTATGTTCGGCAATTACGGTTATGGTATGACTAGCGAATGAGAGTTGACGTTTAAATGATTTTATAGATGTGGTTTCTTTTGAAACCCTAGAGAATAGAATTGTACGAAATATTCAGGTATGAAATTTTTGCATGAACTCATTTAAATACTGGACTAGAATAGCACAGAAATACATTATTGTCTGGTTGAAAATAAATGGCCGACTAGGGTATCTGAATATCAAAACAGGGGTGCGTTTAAAATATTTTAAACTTTTTTCGTTCATGTTGATTATAACAAAATATTTTGATCTTTAAACTATTTAGTTTGGCAATTCTACGAAATAAGGTTATTATTAATTTCTTCTAACAGTAATTCCGACACTAGGGTTGCATACACCTGAGACGAACGAACTAGAATTTGCGGTATGAAATTTTTTAAAAACATCCCTGACTCCTGTTGCTAAGGTCATTTTAAATGCCTCCTGGTATTGAGTATAATTCTAATCTTCTGTAACGGAATACATAAGGGTTAGTTTCCTTTCAAATCAAATATAAGGAAATGTTTTCAAAAGAAACCACATTTATTAAATAATCTAAACGTCAACTTTCATTCGCTAGTCATACTATACCACCCTGTATGTATCCTATGAAATATATTCGTAATATTCCCAGGCGAATTATCCCCTACCCTTTCTCTAGTACATTAAAACACTTGAGGCGACGACTAACTAAATAATTATTGTTCTATAATGAAACATATTAATCATAGAACGTTTCATTAAAAAGCTAACATCTCATACAATGCTAGAAACAGTAATGACTATTTTCAGTATAAAAACAAATGTTACTAGATAAATATTTCATTTATAATTGAGAACTAGAAGCAATTTAGGCCTCTATTTTTAGCGTAGTCGTGTGAAAAAAGGCAATATCTTTCACACTTATTTAATGTTGTATGTTTTTATTTAGCGAAAACATCATTAGCTATCACAACTGTTAAAATTAGAGTTGCATGCAGTTCTAAAACAAATGACATCTCGTTAATGATTGCATGGGTGACTTTGATCTGCCGTCACGTTTTTATCGAATTTTTTATCGTTGTAAATTAGATCTTATGTTGTGGTCTGCTTTAGATTATTTATGTCCTGTCGTTTGCGGTTTTCTGATCGGAGTAAAAAACGTGACGTAGCCAACTGCTACTACAAATGTGTTTTTTTATTTTCATGTTAGCATATTTCGACACTTTGCGATTGATTCGATCCAACACTGATAATTTGCGAGACGAACGATGAAATATTGATATGTCGACATTGAATTTCTATGTAATTTACCAGTAAACTCACTGGTCAGGTTATTCATAATAAATGTGAAGTATGGGAAAAATTCATACAGGAACAGGAATACTGCCAAGGTCACTAAAACATTGATAAAAATATGTAAGCGTTTCAGTCCCCAACAATATTTCCACATAAATAGCTAATGACGTTAGTAAATATTTTATTACACGTTTTATCTATATCTGCTTTAAAAATGCAGGGAAAATTTTTAATTTGTAGTTTTAAAATCATCTTGGGTGGCATGATTGTTATTCTAAATTATGAGTAAAGTAGGGGAGACCGGTGTCAATTGTTACAAAATTTAAATTTTTATTTTTCACGAGTTAACGTTACATTTAGAAATTTTGAAATTACCTATATAAGAACCTACCCACCTTAGTGAATAATATTTTGAATTTTAAACTTTTGAAATTGTGACAAATCTAAAAGTATAAGGATTTTTAGTCAGGCATTACAAATGTTACAATTGCACCTAACTGGTGTCAATAGTAACAGCCAGTGTCAATTATAACAAATTTTAACAGTGATGTAATAAGATAAAATAACAGATAAAAGAAGAAATTATTGAAAAAATAAACATTTATTTATTACCTCAGAAAATACAAAATTCAGATGACAACTAAAAGCAAACAAAATATATATTCTGTTGGTGATATGGACCATTTTGACCAATGCCTTTACTCACTAACGAAATTGCAGTTTAGGTAAACATAAAATAGGTCTTTCTTCGTACAATTTAACTTGCCCGGTGTCCAGATTTTACATTTTCGCCACTGCAACCAATCTCCTGTGCTCAAAAGTATGGACCAATACATATCAGAGAGTTTCCTCATCGGAGCCATCTGAAGAGTAATCTGCGACTGTTACTTTCGGAAGTGTTTTCGTTTTTTCGCTCTTTTTCTTTTATGTTTTCGATAGCAGTGGTTTTTTCTTATAATTTTTATCATGATCAATACTGTACTTAATTATTAAACACGTTACAACTGACACCGCTTCACTTATAAAAATATTATTTGCTTTTTTGTATTTATTAGGTAATAATTCGAAATGTTTTTTAATGAAAAATAAAAGCAGATATAACTCACAAACTGATCCTTAACTTGAAATATTTCCGAACAGAGGACTTATACTTATAGTGTTTTAGAAACAATGTGTGTCACTACCTGTATTTACTTTTTTGTCGATTTATAGACATTCGTCAGAAACAGACGCCGTATTTGCGCGTATGTACTTACACTAAATACCAAAGAGCTATGACTCTTTCTGCTTCACTCTGCAAGCGCGTTTTAATCTACTTCGAAAAGATGGCCCTGTAACCTATCCTTGTTACATTTGACACCTGTTACAATTGACACCGGTCCCCCTACCTTAGTGGCAAAATAGTTATTTCGATAACAAGTACGGGAAATTAGTGAAGGGAATATAGATTTCTCAACGAGAGTAAGAATATCAGAATCACGTTTTCTCTATGTGCTGCAACAACACTGTTTTTTCTTACAATTGTCTGCAAAAATAAGAACAATTAAGAAATATATTCTAAATTTTTAATAAATCATCTACTAATAGGCGGCTACGCATATTTTTAAGCGATCAGACTTTATTATTATTAGAATATGTGGTTAGAAATATGAAAAGACTGAAAAAATAATAATAATAAATTAGTAATTTAACAAATAATAAAAAAAATCGAAAATGTCAAATTTGTTAGATATGTCAGAAACAACAAACATAATGGCCCGTATTCCGAGCGCACTTTTATAATAAAAACGATTTAATGGAGCACGCTCCTCATAAGAATATAATGTAAAAGCGCGCTCCATAAAAGCGCTTTTATTATAAAACAGCGCTCAGAATATGGGCCAAGCCTCTATTCTGAACAAATCTGTAAGCCTTACAGATCTGTAAATCTGTAAAACAATGAACAAAATCACAACGAAATCAAGAAAAATAGATAGTTTTTCCTTTACAGATTTCAGATCTGTAAGACTTACAAATTTGTTCAGAATTGGCCTTAATGGTTTATTTCTCACGGCACTCTAATAATTGCCTCAAATCGTATATTTTTTTATTTCCTAATTCGTAGATAAAACATAAGAAACAATCAAACAACAAACTTAGTATTTACTCAATGGATGCATTTTTTCATTCTGAACATTTTTCTTCAGTACATTTTTCTTCTAAAATTAAACTAAAAACTTAAAAGCGAAATTGAAATTATAACATTATAGTTAAAAAATCTAATGTGGCCAGCACATTACCTTCAGTCGGTTCTATGTATTTTGTACAAATTTCACACAGAAAAGAAATTAATCGTGCATAGATGCTACATTCAGGTAGCATCTATGCACCTCAAAAAAAATTTTAATCGTGCATAGATGCTACTTTCAGGTAGCTTCTATGCACCCAAAAAAAAATTTAATCGTGCATAGATGCTACTTCCAGGTAGCCTCTATGCACCCCAAAAAAAATTTAATCGTGCATAGATGCTACTTTTAGGTAGCATCTATGCACATGTAAATCGAATCCCACTAAGGCATGGATTTGTGTGAATGTGAACCTAATGTGTAATTGGGATTTAATCCTGTTCGGCGGTTTAAAAAAAGGTAGTTACTTGGATTAGATTAGACTATATTCTAAGAAATAAACTGTCAAAATTAGAGTAAAATTCACTAATCCAAAAATAAGGACTAACTTAATCTTTTTTGTTACTCGGGCTGAAAATGGCGGGAGGTATTGTGTTGGCCACACCAGATTTTTACCTCTCGCTAAGAGAGGTATTGTATTCATGCTAAAAATCGCATATCCAGATTTTAATGAATAAGCATGTTTTAAGGTCCCTAGAATCCGATTATAACATTTTTATGATGATGTCCGTATGTGTGTGTGTGTGTGTGTGTGTGTGTGTGTGTGTGTGTGTGTGTGTGTGTGTGTGTGTGTGTGTGTGTATGTGTGCGCGCGCGTGCGTGCGTGTGTGTGTGCGCGTGTGTGTGTGTGTGTGTGTGTGTGGATGTATGTGTGTGCGTGGGTGTGTGGATGTATGTGTGTGCGTGGGTGTGTGGATGTATGTGTGTGCGTGGGTGTGTGTGTGTGTGTGTGTGTGTGTATGTTGGATTCACTATATCTAAAATACTATAAGACTTAAGACATTTTTGACTACGGATTCCTCAATCTAACAATAATGGGAAGAGTCGAGTCAGTTTTGGTAACAATTGGAGAACCGGAAGTAGTAGTTAGAAGAAAAAAATCATCTAAATATTATTTATCGAAAATTTATGTAAATACTTATATTAAAGAACGTTAAATTCTTTATTCGATAAATATAAATTCATTATTATATCTTCTACAGATTTAGAGATAAAGAAAGACATAAAATAATTTGATGTAAAAAATCTCAGATCAAACTACTATAAGGCAAGAAATTCAAATGTTTGTAATTGACACATAAATGTCACTGTCAAAAATATTTGTACATTATTATGAAGATTATGAAAATAAAAAAAACTCAACAACGCAAAAGAATATACGTAAAAAAAAATATAAAAGGAATTGGCGAAAAAATGACGAATATAAAGAAAAAGAAAAGGAAAGTAGAAAAAGAAAATTTCAGGATATTGAATATAAAGAAAATGAATGTATTGTACATAATTTATTTTAAAATATCCCATATATTTTGCAAATATATGTGAGAATTATTTTGTAGTGAGACATGAATATATGTATTTGTATTTAAAAATATTTTTCGTTTTATGCGTACAACCAGGTTGGCCACATCAGATTTTTTTGTTTGTAACCAAGTGTAATAATTTATGATCATGTATTATTCTGGCACCTGAATGTGCGTTTGGTTATCTGTACGCTATAGACATAGGGAGTAGATATTTTTAGTTGGCGGTTAGGGCGTATGGCAAGGGCGTATTGATCGTCCTGGCGGCTTAGTACACAAGCCCTGCGCCCTACAGCCCTACACCCTGTGCCTTCATAGGCTCATCTGTACACTCCCTGGCAATAGCAGAAGAGAGAACCAACCACACAAGGTATTAGAGCTGTAATAAAAATGAACACAGAATGTACAGTTAGCTTTTTTAACACGAAATTATCGCCTTGCACTATAAGAACAGATGGTTGATTTCGTGAACGACAGTTGGTAAACGATTTCACAGATATTGTAGCTTCGATAATGATATATGTTTCAAATATAGCATAACCAATATAAGAGTATAATATGATATATGTAATGAACCATAACATTACAATACCTATTTATCATACACATTATTATATCTACATAAATAGTGTATCAAATATGTATATAAAAATTTGTAAATACATTAACATTTTATCACGTATTTAATTTCAATTTATCTACAGATAAACTGCATAGTTTTTTTTATCAAAAATAATCAGTTATCATTTAAAGTTCATACGAAGGTCAATCTAGAATTATTAAGAATACGAAAAAAAAAGCGTGAAAACAAAATTTAAAACAGTTATTTGTCTGTCATTTGAAACTAATAGGCCTATTCTGTAAAATATTCGCTTAACGAATCGTTATCATAACGAAATCGTTATTATGAAATTCGTTATGTCTAGTTAACGAGCATTGTTATCGTATCCGCATTCTGTACCACATTTTAAAAAAATCTGGTGTGGCCAACACAATACCTCCCGCCATTTACAGCCCGAGCCACAAAAAAGATTAAGTTAATCCTTATTTTTGGATTAGCGAATTTTACTCTAATTTTGACAGGTCATTTCTTAAAATATAGTCTAATCTAATCCAAGTAACTACCTTTCTTTAAGCCCCCAACAGGATTAAATCCCAATTACAGAGAAAGTTCACATTCACACACACCCATGCTTTAGTGGGAATTCGAACCCAGAGCCCCGAGCGCACTCATGACTTATTAAATTTTAAATATCGGGATAGATTAGAATTTACTAATCAAAAAATGAGGATTAGCTTAAACATTTTTGTGAATCGTTAATTTTTATTAATCTAAATACATACCTACATATTTGCTTATGCTGGAAACTTAAATTCCTTTTCCATTGTTCTATTTACTTTTTTCTTTTTAAAACGTTACTAATATTATTTTGAAATGATTAGTTCTTTGATCGTGATATTTATCTGTCAGTTACATACATTTGAATAACTGTGTTTTGTTTGTTCAAAGCGTAGGCTCTGGGATTTAAATTATAGATAATTTTATAAATTTATCCATTAAATATATAGAAAAAGTATTAATGCAAATCTATAGAAAATTTAATATTCTTTAATTTTTATAAAAAATAACATTTAAAGGTATTTTTCGAAGAAAAACTATTTTGAGCTTCTAGTGAAATGCCATTTCCGGTATCCGATTTACACCAAAATCTAATGGGCTCTTTACATTACAGAATATGTTCGAAATATAAGGTTTCAAAATTTTCTGAATGATAGTATTTGAGTTAGAGTGGAGGTTATTGTGAAAATGTTAAAATTGGATTCTAGACCTTGAACGTGGTCATTTACCAAAATCTCGATATGCGATTTTTAGCACGATCCCTATACCTCCCTTATCACGGATAGCGGGAGGTAAAAAGGTAGCGTGAAAACAAAATTTTAAACAGTTATTTGTCTGTCATTTAAAACTAATAGGCCTATTCTGTAAAATATTCGCTGAACGAATCGTTATCATAACGAAATCGCTATTATGAAATTCGTTATGTCTACTTAACGACAATCATTATCGTTGTATCCGTATTCTGTAACACATTTTAAAAAATTATAACAAGTTAAAATATTTATTTCCTAAAATCAAATGATAATTTTAAATGAAATATATAAAATAATACAAAATCAGTCACAAAACTTCTATGTTGTCAGCTGTCAGACTCTTTCTTCTTCTTGCTGTGGACACGGTGGTTTATGCTATAACTACTTCTATCATCTGTAGTCAAATAGTGAAACTTGCGCTAGACGTTAGGAATGTACAATTATTAAATTATTTTAATATTACTTTGCAAAAATACTATAATATGACTGGTTTTTGAGATCACTATTAACATAATAGCAATTTTATTTTGACATAAACAAAAATTCTGAATTATTGATAAAACGTTTATGTAAAGAATGATTTTTTCAGTCGTTAAAAAATAACGATATCGTTATTTATTTTCGTAATGAAGAATTAAATTATTGTTTACAGAATACCACTTTAACGATTATCGTTATAATAACGATATGATAATGGGGTATGTGACCATATTCGAATTTCAATATATATGTCACAAAATATAAAAACTAACCACTATAGCTTCTCATTATAATAGTAAAAACTAAACATAAATTTGTAATAATATTGTTATTAACAATTTAATGTTTTGGAGAAGGGATATATGCCATATGTTAGAATCGTGGACGAAGAGATAGACTGCAAGAAGGAAAGAGACAGTTATAAATCTGCCTATCAGCGTCGCGTTTATGTTGTGGTAGGTGTGGCAGGATTGGCATAACCTCATCTGACTAACTATCTCTTTCCCTCCCAGTCCAATCGTCTTTTTTCACGCTTCTACCATTGTCACGTCACAAATCCCTTCCCCAACTTTTTAATAATTATTTTCTCGTAAAGTACGAATAATTAATCGATGTAAAAAATACGGGTAATTTATTTTTTGTCTAGTAGGTATCATATTATGTAAAAATTAAAAAAATTCACAACGTTTGCAGAATAAGCCTATTAAACGATTTTCGTTCTTATTATAACGAAAATAAGTATCGAAAGTTGAGTTATACCTACCTTGTTCCATTTAAGAATAGGGAATAGTTTTGACCTCTGATTGGCTGAAATTGGAGATAAGAGACAAGTTAACCCAATGTAATTTCGGTTACTTAAAAATGGCGCTGATGCGAGCGCCATCTGCTTAATGGCTTAAATAGTACAAAGTATAGTTGGAACTTTGGTGATCAATTTTTGAGTATCGTTGAAATGATAGAAAAAATCGAATTAACCAGAAAAGTGATGAATTTATTAATTCATTCTACTGGGTCTGATAATATAATGCACGAAATATTTATTCCGATGATTAACTGATGATTTCGTACGCAAATTTGTTTCTTTAATAAAAACTACCAATAGAAATACAAAATACGGGATAGAAGAAGAGATTGATACTGCAATTCATGTCTCATAAACATTACCTACTTTAATATAAAATATTTCATATTTAATGAACAAAACAGTATGTGCTTATTTTGGGTCAATTTAGAGATAACCCCTAAATTAAAAATGAGTTCCTGGGGGTGAGAAAACAAAGCTCCAATATTTATAATTCGCCGAGGGCAGTTCAAGGTCCCCTTCCTACTGTATACTGTGTGATAAAAGCGATGATACTCGAGTATGTGTGTGCTGAAATAAAAATGTGAAAATATGGAAAACTAGAGGGTGAAGACTGTTTAACAATGCCTGTATTCATACACCGCGTAGGGTGGTTTAAAGATGTTTAATTATTCAAGAAATGGAATAACGTGAGGGAAATATTTTCTCTGTTTCGGGGTTTCGGTGTTTCGGAATAAGAATGATATATTTTAGCACACTTATTGATGCTATAAGAATTCATTTTTAAACAATTTCTGACGGCGTTATTGCTCCTGTATTAAATACACAAAATATCTAGGCAACAGACAATAAAAATCATAAATCACTGTCACGAACCCAACTATTCTGCAAAAATTTAATATTTTAAATGAAATCTGTTTCGTCATACATACAACGAAAATATATTATTGGCAGTAAGTGACAGTTTACATTCAAGAGCTAGTTACCTTAGGCGCTTAGGCAATGTAAATGCAAAAGTAAATTGTAAACTGTATGGTAAATGCCGATTCCGAAGAAGGAGGGGTTTTACCTAATGTCAGTTTTCTTGAGTGATTATGCTTAAAAGCAAAAAGAATGAGTGCTTAAAAGTAATTTTTTTCTGAGAAAATCAGAGAGGTCGTGTGGTATTTGGTGAGATAAATTCCAAAGACAACGCAAAATGAAACAATTTAATTATTATTTTATTTTTAAACTTGAAATATTAATTAACTGTCACACTGACAGTTATAAACAATAACAACTATTTATTTACTTGGTAGCGGAAATTTATCGGGGTATAATATCATATGTGGTAAATTTTTGCTTGTTGTTACGAGAGCTGGTTGCCTAGCAATTTATTGAATGGCATTGACAAAAAAAATCACGAGTTGTCAAACGAGTGATTTTTGATCAATATCACGAGATAAATTTGCAACAGGCTAGAGTAAAGTAATCGGAAAAGTTTTCCAGGATAAAATTTAACCACGAATGGTATTCGGTTGACTATTTCCAGAATAAAAATCAGGTAATCATTTTTTTTCTTGACAATAATCTTCTAATTTTTATTGTGTATTTAGGTGTTAATTTTAAGTTTGCTTTTTCAACGTTTTAAAGAGATGCCTGACCGAATCGACTCGTTTTTAATAAAAACTGATAACACTGAAAATATACTCACTTTGGCATGTGTGTAAACAATATGTTTCTAAAACGTAAAAAAAAATTCGCTTATCAAAACTCACTTGTAAAAATATGACATCTTATTGGCTTAAAGGGTGCGAATTTTGTGACGGTGTTTTGTCGAAATGAAACTTAGTAATTAGGTAAAATCCTGAATTTGGATTGGCTTATAAATTTATGAGTGAAATAGTATAATACTTGAAGCGATTGCTATAATAGGAAAAATTGACTCGATCGCTTACTGCTTGTATTATTACACTGAATACCAACGGGGTATTACTTGCGCCGCTCTGCTAAAATGAAGACATGCATTGCTTGAAATCTTAAGGGTTCGCCACCTGCTGTGAGTGCTCTGTATAGTAAAATGATCTTACTGTTCCTTGAACATAAATACTATTTTTGTATGCCGCTTTGTCGTATATAGTTTTATTGCTGGGCACGACAGATTAAAATTCCTTGACTATGTATGGATTTGTTTTCAGAAAATATCACTGCAAGAAAAGTCTAATATAAATAGTCCCAAGGGCACTTATTATATTATTTTCACATTTCTACAAGTCTACAAACTATATTGACAAAACGACAAGAGACCCTGGGTAATCCTAGTCCTCTTATCTAGGGTCTAATCTATTCCCGTAAAAGTTTGAATGCAGGTGCTGTACAAATGTCGGAAAGAAAAACAAGTTTCCAAGATGGGTTTAGGGTACAGTGCCACAGGATAAAGTAAATATTTTTACTGCGCCCTTTACAGTTTTACGAGCCAGACCTATGGCCTAAAATATCCCAAAGGTTGTAAATACATATCTATTTCCTTTATACCTTATTCTGTTTTATTGGATGCTGCCGACACTAAGAAAATTCCCGTTTTTGTTATTACTTTATGGGGAGGACTAAGTTTTCTGGAAATTTTCACCATAATTGCCATTCTGCCATAGTAAAATTAAAGCAGAAAGATGAAAGAAATAAAATGTTTCCAGGCGTCATAAATATTTATGGATTCTATATTTATTTTACTTTTTACCTAAAACATTGTTGCATCCAAGTTATTCAGAATACACTACAAGCTGTAAGATTCTTACAAATAAAAAAAAAACTTGATCCGGCCATAATATTACCTACTATAAAATTAATTTTTTTCTCACAAAAATAAAATGAATGTAAAATGCTTCACACAAAGATTATTTCTATAGTAAAACTAATTTATGCATTTAGATTTTAACGACGATTTTATATAAATTTTAGAGTTACAAATATGTATCTATATATTTAGAAATGAGTTTTAGCTATTAACATACCTAGGAATGTTATCATAACTGCCGCAGATGTAAGTTGACATTAAGGACATCTAAGGCTTGTTATGATTCATAACATCTGTGTTTTGTTCAATAGTTTATCGGTTTCAGAAAATTAAGTCATTATTGATAAATATCATTTTTTTAAATTTTCTCATTAATGCTACTTTCAGATTGCTATGATTAACAGAACAATTATTTTGACATATGTCAATATCACAAATATTCAAATTATGTGATTTATTCCTCATGTTTATTACTTTAGAATAAAGTAGACCGTATTTAGAACGATAGGCTAACGTTATCTATACGCATTAATGAAGAACATTATATTTTCATTTTATTTTATTTTCATTTTGTAGACCGTTGTTGACAAGTCAGTATGGTAAGAATATTACCATACAGATACAGTTATTACTTAGTTACCAACCTACTTTTGTACATGTAAACAATGGAATATTATCCTGAAACCGGTAAATTTATTTACAATATTGGAGATATCGTAACAAAAATATTATCACACCCAGAGATCATCGTAGAAATTCTAGGAGCTTTATTTATCTTATGTGTAGGCGTCACGTAAAAATATTACAGAAATGAACAGAATTTCTAATGATACCCAAAAGATAAATAAAATTTTAATTAAATTGACCTTACTCTTTTATATTTTATTATTTTTCCAAGACCTACTTTAAATGACACTTAACTAATGAAATCTTGTTACCAAAGCAACACTAGGTACATATAATGACGAGAACGATTAAAAATCTCTTTAATCGCTATTGTCTTAAGCAGTAATAAGCTTTATAAAAGTCGATTTAGTCAAGAAATTTTTGACACGAATGCTCACTACAAGTGTATAAAAACAAGTATCTAAGGAATTTATAAAACGAGTTACTTTGTCATATACTATACTTTTCCTACGACTGAAAATTCAAACAGAAACACACTTTTTAGGTTACTTATATTTATACAATAACAGCTGTCATCTATGGCCGACGAAACGAAAACTTCAATCCATACTGAATCAGCTGTTAGTGGTTGCTTCCTTCACGCCGTGTCCAATATGATCGAAGCCACATTTTGTCAAATAAATAAATAAATAAATAAATGTATTTGGCTTATTACCCCTGTTGGGTATGCCAGTCTGCTTTGTACACAGATATAGGTAATGATGAAATATTTGCACCGTGCGGGCGTTTACCAGGCGTCACCTCACGGGCACTAATTGCTGGCGTGGAGAGTGCACCACAGGGGTCAATTTTGTGCCATTTAAAATTGGAAATATTTGGCGTCGGTCGGATTCAAACCCGGTTCCCCAGATTCGTGACCTGACATTTTGTCAAGTTGTAATTAAAATGTTGTTAAGCGCTGTGAAAAGCAGTACGTTCCCATTTTAATAACAGGAGTAGAATAGTTTTATTTCTGTAACACGTGCGGGAAATTAGTGATTCTGAAAAGGATGCAAGTTTTGGTATTTGCATGAAGTTTCAAAATCACGTTTTCTGTATATGTTACACAATTTTTTTTTTAAGTCGTTCAAATATAAGAAAATTAGGAAATGCAGTTTAATTTTTGACATATAATCTACTACAGAGTGTGTGTGTGATCATTATTCCAGTCAAGTTGTCAAAATTGATGTTGAAATGTAATTTTCTTGAAATTCATTGAAACAGGCAACAAAAGATGCCCTTTGCCGTTTTTGATGTCTGCATGTATGGATGTGTGGATGTGTGTGACGATTTTTTCGTATCCGATAACTCAAATACTACAATTCAAAAAATGAAAATTCTTTCGTAATCCTTTTCTTTACATCCCTGTGAAGAGATGATTAGATTTTGGTTATAAATGGTCAACCGGAAGTACCCTCATTTTAAGATTTTAACAGTTTTTCTTGAAAAAACACTGTTAAATATCATGTTTCCATATTTATTGTTATTATAAATATTAAAGAATATTTTATACTCTATACGATTTGATTACATTTTATACTCCATATTTAGTGGATATGTTAAAAAATTATAAAGAAATTAAATTTCATTATGCGGCTAGCTATGCTATAACCATGGAAACCGCTACTATATTAAGAAAATGCTGATTGACACTATTGACAGATGTCAGTGTCAAGTGCATTTCACATGTTTGTATTATAATTTTACTGAAAATATAGAATCTCTTAAGGTGCATTCACAAATGAAAATTAGGTTTAGATTTAGTTTGACGTCACAAACTTCACCAATGAGAACGAGTCTGAAATGATATAGATATACACACCCATCTTTATTTAGTATCCACTTGGTGGATTCGGTTTTTTAAACAAATGCGAGAACATGGAGACTGTCATAACTTAATTGCTGAAATATAACCAATAACGCCAAGCGAATGACAGTTTCACGGCGCACAGGTGTCTTGTTGAGTACTGCTCTACCGATATTTTAATCTTGTTTTTGAAGCATTTACACATATGTTTATACATATCAAAACTAATTTTCAGGTAATTTGAACTTCCCTTTTTTGAATGACTTACTTAAACCTAAACAAAAACCATAAACCTAATTTTCATTTGTGAATGCACCTTTAGGTACATGAAACTTTCTGTATGGAATTTGTACAAAATATATGGAATTGACGAAAGGCAATGTGCTGGTCACATCAGATTTTTACACAGTGTGCTTGAGCGGTTATGCAAGGTATTTTAAGCTTTCATGGTTATAAAACAAAAATCTTATATTTTAATTATTTCCGACACTAGTGCACTCAATTTGAGTTTGATAAAATTTATTTCCCGCAAGAAAATACAAAAAAATATTTGTCATGCAAATCTATTATCATTGAGTTTGAAATTGTTATCGTTTTCGAACCTTCCATGTCACTGTTAATTTTCTTATCCTTCATTACTCCTTGTTAGGAAGTGCCTAATTAGCATGTCACTTGTCATACGTTATTAATTTAACATTGAACTCATGATTAATATTGAAATTTATTTATTTATTTACCATATATAGAAAGGCAGTAGATTATCAAACGTCACAGACTGTCACTGTATGTATTAGCACATGTGCAGTAAGTCATTACTCGTTATCAGATTCGTTTATTATTTCCCGTTGTTGTCTATGGCAAGTTTTCCAATTTGAATATGTAGTGGATGCAGTGCGTTTAAGGCTATCGCGCATGTACTGCGTACAATAACGTTTCCTGAATAATTTTTTGTTTCATTGGAAATTCAAACGAAGCCATACAGACTGTTTGAAATGCAAACCACTAAATAATTTTGAATTACAAGTACGTGCTTTCTGTTATTTATCTAGCAAAGACTGCAGTCAGTTTTATTGCTAATTGTGCAATTTAAATAAATAAGTAGGCATAAAGATGAGAAATAAATGAATAATAAAAATACCATTCACCTATGGAGTAAGTTCATTCTCAGTCAAGGTTTAGTACTTTCTTTCAAAATAAATTTTTCCAATAAGACATTTGTATGCACTGAAACAAATCTGATTATACAGATTACAATAAATTTACACGGAATGAATATTATTTTTAGCAAGTAAAGCTTAGTTTACATGAAACGTTGTCCCCAGCACAGTTCCCATCCGAAACGTCTGGTATCAACGGCAATTTTCTGGTTTTAATGGGGACTTACACAATTCAAATTGTTCGGACGCCATCTAGAGTTAATAAGAAAAATCGGTGGCCATCTAGTGAGTAAAAAAGTATTTTATAAGTAGTTGTGTAATGAGCAAGATTTAGCTCTACAATTTGACATTTATCACGTAATCCACCACGTGTTTATTTCCACTTTTCTTCATACCCCGGAATTCTAACCATATTTTCAACCATAAAGGCACATTCACAAATGAAAATAAGTTTATGGTTTTTGTTTAGGTTTAAGTAAGTCATTCATAAATGTAAGATTAAATTACCTGAAAATTAGTTTTGATATGTACAGATATCTATGTAAATGCTTCAAAAACAATATTAAAATATCGGTAAAGCAGTACTCAACAAGACACCTGTGCGCCGTGAAACTGTCATTCGCTTGGCATTATTGGTTATATTTCAGCAATCAAGTTATGACAGTCTCTATGTTCTTCTCGCATTTGTTTAAAAAGTCCAAGTGGATAATAAATAAAGATGGGTATATATATATCATTTCAGACTCGATCTCATTGGTGAAGTTTGTGACGTCAAACAAAATCATAAACCTAAAGTTTGGACCTTGCAATGTTTACCTTTATGATTTGGATTAAACTTAGCTTAACAAGTCACACGACGAAAGTTTATATTAGGTTTGTTCCTACAGCTAGTCTGGACTCTCATATGTACATCAGACGCATGCACATTTTAAAAATATCGTTCCAACCGACTGTTGTACAGTCCATCGGACTGTTAGTATGTACGTTTCTATTTTGGACGCATACATGAACGCATCCGCGGACTGTCAGATCCATCCACTGGTCTGTACTATGTACCGTTTGTTATTGCCCGTGATTTGGAATTTAAATCTGAATTTAATATTTGGCCAACCTCGAAAAAAGAACAGTAATTATTAAAGGTATATAATATGATATTGACTGATATTTTTTCTACTGAGGAGTCAGTAATTAATTATGATGATATGACAAATCCGTTCCAACCATACAAAGTTTCTTATTTATGTCTGAATGAGTACATGAACAAGAGATGCGCACAAAATAGTTCATAAATGTGTACATGAACGCATCCAAAAAGTCGTGTATGAACAAACGTATTATTAATATTAATTACATTAGTCGATTAAGTAGCGAATTATATTCATAATCAGAAGCTTAGAAAGTACCTCGTAAACATATTTTGGTTATTCGGCAACTTTTTCATCCCTAAAGAAATCTGATAACATACATAATTTAACATATTTATGAATTGATAAAGTTAAAGTTTTAAGTGGTCTATAAATATGAATGATTTAATATGAATGTATAAGGAATGTTTTACATTTTAGGGTAAGGGTTCATATATAACACCCTTTGTGGTTTGTGGGGCTGAAATTGAATTGTATACATGTATACGTAATAGGCTACAGAAAAGCTAGGTAATCAACTTGATTCTGTATATTATGTCGTAGCCAAATTGTAAAATCAGTATAATAAATAAATATATCATCACGGCTTATTACTCATTGCGGGGTGTGCCAATCTTTGTTCGCAGATATCGGTAATGACGATGACATTTTTGTACCATGCGGGCGTTTACCAGGCGTCACCTCACGGGCACTCATTGCTGGCGTGGAGAGTACAACACAGGGGTCAATTTTGTGCCATTTAAAATTCTAAATATTTGGCGTCGGTCGGGATCGAACCCGGTTCCCCAGATTCGCGACCAGACACTCAAACACGCGGCCACGAGACCCCAGTCTTTAAAAAAAAAACGCCTAGGGCCTAGACATAAAACGCGGTCAATTTATTAAATCGTCGTTATTTTACAATCTGATTAGTGATTTAAAGACGTCTATGCGTTTTATAAAACGACAATCAGCTTATTTCTCTAAATATAAATTAACATTTCCCAACCTAATGCACAAAACTTAGCCCGAATTTTCAAATCATTAGGCGGATAGGTTATATTGAGAAATTGCAAGCGAAAATGTCCAAATATTCATTTTACAATAGTCGTAAGCTGTTTTACAAAACCTTTAGCCCAGATTGTAAAGTAATGTCAGCGAAAATTTTGACAGTGGTTGCGTATTATAAAATTACTAAATATCTATGGCTTAATTCAAGAACAACCAATGGCCTTTTTTTCATTTGGTGAATGTATTAATCGACTTAAAAATGCTAAACATATTTTTAAATACAAGAACAATCAAAGTCTAACTATAAAGGAATCTGTATTCATTGAACTAATATTATTAATCATTAATATCATTAAAAAATATTTATTGCAATAATAACAAATATTGTTCTTCCAATTTCAAAAAAGTAATATTTAAGCCACTATTATATGCCTTACGCCTATACGCTTCAATTTTACTCTAATTTTGACAGTTTATTTCTTAAAATATAGTCTAAACTAATTCAAGTAACTACCTTTTTTGATAATAAAATGAAGATTCAATTTTAAATACCGGGATAGAATAGAATTCACTAATCTAAAAATGAGGATTAGCTTAAACTTTTTTGTGAATCGTTATTTTTTTTTAAATCTAAATATATACCTACATATTTCCTTATCCTGGAAACTGTATTGATTTCCTTTCCCATTGTTCTATATACTTTTTTCCTTTTAAACGTTGCTATTAATTTGAAATGATTAGTTCTTGGACAGTGGCATTTATCTGTTAGTTACATATATTTGAGTAACTGCGTAACCAAGGAGTTTTGCTTGTTTAAAGCGTAGGCTCCGGGATTTATATTAAACATAATTTCATAAATTTATCCATAAAATATGTAGAATAATTATTAATGCAAATTTGTAGAAAATGTAATAATCTTAAATTTTTATAACAACATTAATCTCAAAAATTACATTTTAAGGTATTTTACGAAGAAAAACTATTTTGAGCTTTAAGTAAAGTGCCATTTCCGGTTATCCGATTTATACCAAAATCTAATGGGCTTTTTCCATGAAAGAAAAAAGGTCCAAATACAAGTTTTCAAATTTTCCGAATGATAGTATTTGAGTTAGAGTGGAGGATCCACACATACATACACACACATAAACACAGACATCATCGTGAATTCTAGGAACCTTAAAACATGCTCACTTACCATAATCACGATATGCGATTTTTAGCACGATCCCTATACCTCCCTTACCAGGGGTAGCGGGGGGTAAAAATACTTATTGCAATAATAACAAATATTAGTTGTTCTTCAAATTTCAAAAAATAATAATTAAACCATTATTATATGCCTTATGCCCAGTTGCACCACTAACACTTAAAATTTAATCTTGGTTTTATTTACTTAGTCAATTCAATTAAACTCAGAAATTAACAAAATATTCAACAGGAATTAACATCAATTTATTTGGCAATCTGAATAAAACCAAGTTTAAAATTTAAGTGTCGGTGGTGCAAATTGGCATTAAGGTCGCTTAAAATCGAGCTTAAAATTATAAGTTAAGTAGAAGTAATTCATTGTAACAATTTATAACCAAAATTTGTGCTCGGTTACTTTGAATCAGATGTATAATTGACTTGAAGTTTGCAAGCTGCAATGTTCAAAGAGAGTGAAGTTTCCTGTTCCGATTATCATTGCAATCACAAGATATTATGCAAACAATGTCAAAATTATAATTAATAGAAAAATATTTAATATATAGCACAGTTTTAACGGCACAAGCTTCTGATTACAAAAACAAAAACTTCACATTTTTGTAAGCTTGTTTTCATTGTAATGCCTTCATTTTTCAGATGATCACATTTAAAAGAAAACCCAATCTGACATTATTACCTATTCTCGTATGGCATAACTCGTGCCCTAACAACGGCGTTGGCACATGCATAATTTAGTTGGGAGTTCGATTTCTCTAATTGAGGCCAATGCTCCTGGCTTCTGGCGGTAGAGAACAGAACACACGGCTAGGTTGTCTGCGTCGCGGAAGCCCCTGCCCTGCACATGTGCATATGTGCGTGCGGACATCATCAACCAGACTATCATAACCGTGATGGGAATTGGGAGATGAATTTCAAATTCGCGAACTGTTTACCTTACCGGAGAACAAGGTAGTAAGGCCCAGGGTATGAGGGCAAATACTTCACGCAACTGCAATAAATACATGGAGTTACACCGGAATGATTGGATTTAGAAATATAATTAGAAGCTTTGAGAAAATGTGAGGTGACGTTAGGAAATATAGAGAAAACCTTTGCTGTTCATGATTGTTGCAATTTTTCTACATAATGCTGTCATCGCCAGTTTCTATTATTGTCTATGACTATGTTTATCTCGACGACTCAAGCGCCTTCAAGTATATTATGACTTGAAAAATCCTATTGGTATATACCAACTGAGATAACTCAGCGGATTGAAAATAGGATTGGGTTATTTTCAATCTTCTTTAAATTCGTATCGACTAAAAGAAGATAGTTAAATATTAAATTATGCAGACAGACAGGAATAGATATATGATCTAATTTCATGCTGGATATATAACCTCAAAATCTAAAATTTGTCTTGTTGTTATTTGTCTTCTCTTTGAAAAACATTAAAAAATATTAGTTTCTTCATCACTCCAAATATTTCGCTTTTGGACAATTTTACTAAGTTTTATGTCGCGACTTTTATAAAATATGGTAAAATGCAAATAACCAACAAATGATATGAATTTAGTAACACTCCAACATATTGCGAATGTGCGCATACGTATACTATTATTCACGAAAGATGACTATTCAAGGTCATGTGTTCGATGAAAGAATACTCATCACTTTATAGCAGTAGCTTAGCAACATTTTGTATTAGAAAGAGAAAGATTATTTGACCTATGTCTATTTAATTTATGTGGTGTGACAGATATACGTAAATAGTGGCATTACTTTCTAACACACTATAAATAATAATGACATATGTCGTAGAATTATAGATACCTAATTATCTACTGCACTGCCCTCTGCGCTAATATTTACCCAGTGGCGTTGACGTTTAAATTAAATTATTATTCCTTGGTTTATAAATTAATTCTGTTTTTATATTTTGCAAAGACATAAGGGAAGAACATAAATCTTTCAGAAAGGCATTATTTAGAAAGAAACATAATTTTCAAATGAATTATTCTTATTTTTTCAGTTAAAATGTGTCCAAAAATATTTCATATTGCACGCCTATGCAAACGAAATGCAATGAAGTTATCTGCAAGTAATATTATATCAGACGGCTCACAAGTTACCTTGAATCGTCATCTTTCGTGAATAATAGTTTAGTTACATTATTTGAAGCTTTACTGTTTATTTCGACAGCAGTCAAGCCGCTTCATAAGTCCAAGCCTGTGATTTTATAGGCTTGACTTGACATATTAATCTCGATCGTTTATTTCGAAGATTGAAAAAGGATTTACTAAATTCAAGCGGCTTGAAACGTCGAGATAAATATAGTCAATGCCATCTTCCTAGTCGATTGAATCGTCATGTTTTTCTTCGCTAAGATCGTCAGTATTACCTTATCCCAGTTATCGTTAGGTCTTCCTCGGTTTCTTTTTTGTACCACCTAAGTCATCCATTCTGATCGTATGGCGCCACCAAACTAGCTCTCTCCTCGATAAAGTCCAATACAAACTACAGACATACATTTTAGTTAATCTCTAATCATTTCATTTCTGTTTGTACGAGGGTAGCACCGAAAGTTTCTGCAAACAAATATAACCAAGGTGGCTACGAAAAATAAATGCATGGTAAAACAAAAGTACATCATTACGTAGCATGGCAGTTCTTGTTACAATTCGTTATCTGTTATCACTAATTTTCCATGCAGTTTTAAACTACGCATGTCGTACCGAAAATGCAGTTAACAAGAGAAAATTTCCTAGCCATGATATATTACGATTTTAAAAGTTTGCTCTATCCAAACCAAATAAACGAAAAATGTTTAAAATATTTTAAATGCACCTCTGTTTTGTTATTCAGTTACCGTAGTCACCCATCTATTTTAAGCAAGACATAGTAATGTATTCTTGTGATATCGTAGTCCATTATTTAAATGGATTCATGCAAAAATCCTCATACCTGAATATTTCGAACAATTCTATTCTTCTCTAGATTTTGAAAAAAAAACCACATCTATTAAATAATTTAAACGTCAACTTTCATTTGCTAGACATACTATACCATCGTGAAACTTAAAAAAAATAAGGTAATACAAATAAGTTACTTAAGTTTCTACCTAAACTCCAAGACCAATTATAATTAAATCCTTAACCTTTTATTTAGTCAAATTACCTGGAAAAACATTATAGTATAAGAAGTGACATATTCAACATTTTTTGTTATAAAAAATGAAGTTATTTGAGTGACAGATTGTAAATAAGTTTATAAAAAGATTATACATTTTCCTAAATTGGTAATTCCAATAATTTTTATTTCCGCGAATCCGATTAACAAAAACTCAATCTAATATAAGTGATAAAATGTTGTAAAAAGTTTATATTAACTATAAAATAACCATATCTGGATTAAAAATAATTAATTTGTTAAATAATTTTTTTATTAAATTTATAAAATAATTTAGTTTTTATTGTGTGTTTAGAAGAATTTGAAACATTAACTATATTTTCTTGTTATACTTTTATTAAAAACTAGATTATGTATAAAAGTACAAAGTGAAAGTAATATATGGTGTTTTAACTATGGAATACACGATTCAATGCTTCATTTAGACGCGCTATAAATATATATAACAATGAAAATATTGACCATACTGTCTATAATAATGTCAATATGTGCATAATGGCATTATTGTGTAAAAGTTAAATATGTTTAGTATAGTAAATATCTGCATAAATATTTTATGGATATAGCATAAAATTTGACAGTAACTATGTTTAGTATACGACAGTTTTAAGTTCAAATTCAGCAATCAGGAACAATAAATTAAAAAGTATGACGATATTTGAATTGTGTTTAGACTACAGAGCACAAACATTTTTATTTTCCTGTAATGAACAGGTTTTAAGTGTTGATTCATACTCACGTCATTATCAACTCTTCACACAATATTTTTTACAAAAATGTTCCACATTTTTAAGTTCTGATATAACCCAGAGTTCCATATTTTATTTATTTTCTACTAAATTTTTGCGACTTTTTCGTAATTTCTTTCCATAAGTCTTAAGTTTTCAATATGGCTTAAAATATAGTTTTTATTTTATCTACTGGATGTAAATATTATTGAGAGTAATGGAAGCATTTAAATTCAAAGAGATTTAAATGCCAAAAAATATTACAGTAGAATCTCACGTATGCGATCCTTCCGGATACGTAAGCGCCAGAATGGGAGAGTGAAATATAAATGTTTTTATCATTTATCATTGGAAAAAATAAAAAGATGCCGACAGATAAAGAAATAGAATTATATGTAGTATTTGCTTAACATAAAATTAGTTAAATATGTATTACTCGACAGGATCAAATACTGGTAATACTGGGAAAACTTGGAGAAAACAGTATGATCAAAACGTTTGAAAATTGTTTTATTACATAGCCGACGTTTCGGCACCAAATATGCCTTCTTCAGGGAAATGTAAACTTACGAAGTTGATTTTTTTTTAAATGATGAATTACAAAAGTAATTTGTCAAAATTAATTTTAGAAAAATGTAAACCACACAGTTCATTTTCAGAAACGAGCCTTGTTTCTGAAGATGAACTGTGTGGTTTACATTATTCTAAAAATAATTTTGACAATAGAATTTTGTAATTCAACATTTTTTTTAAAAAAATTCAACTTAGGGCCGGTATTTCCATCTCCGGATAAAGTTCAAGATAACTATCCGTCAGATAAATGATAAAATATCGCATCGGAATAGAAGCATAAATGAAGTAAATTATATTGAATGTCATTTTTTGATGCGAAATTGTTCATTTATCCGACAGATAAGTTATCCAGCACTTTATCCGAAGATGGAAATACCGGCCCTTAGTAAGTTTACATTTCCCTGAAGAAGGCATATTTGGTGCCGAAACGTCGGCTATGTAATAAAACAATTTTCAAACGTTTTCATCAGACTGATTTTCTCCAAGTTTTCCCAGTATAAAATTATTTGTTAACATAAACAATTTTTATAATTTAAAAATAAACGGAATAATGTAGGTTGAGCCCTTTCTGGATACGGAAGACTCTACTGTATACGTTCAGTTAAATTTAGTTCCAAAGTAAATTTTTTAAAAATGATCAAATTCTATGTTCTTATGACATTTAAATCATTCCTGTCAAAAATTCGTGTTGCATATGTTTATTTAATTAAATTTACTATGAATTTTGGAACTAAATTTAACTGGACCTTTATAATACCAGCCCTCAATGTTTTAGACATGGTATAAGTATCAAATCCCCGAAGTAGTTGAAATATTAAGCCAAAGGTGAAACTACATTCTAAGTATTAAAGTGGTATATGAACAAAATGAATAAGCTTATCAACAAACAAGACACACATTTTGTTTTTTAAATAACTTTAAAACAAGAAAATGAGACTAGATTGTAGATAATTGTTTGTAAATATACTTAAAGGATATGAATATCAACAACATTGGGTTCTAATAAAGTTTAATACGAATATTTATAAGAAATATTTACTTGTAAACATGTATTTATTTAATATTATTGTTTAAATATGCATTCAGAATAAATTTCATATCATCTCTTGAAAATTTCGTCACGTATTTCTAACAAAAGACCATTCCAGCGTAAAAATACTTTCGTGAGTTTCTTATAAACACCTCTTACCCTACGTTATTAAAGTTTCATCAAGTCGTGTTCATTATTTGTGTGTGAACCTCCACATAAACGCGAACGGTTTTTGTTTATGAAGTTGTCGTGTTTTCCAATACCAATACCTCGTATTCGTATTCTATTTGCTTTGTTTCATTTCATTTGCGCACTTGAAGTGCATGCGCTAAGTCGATGAACGAAAAAGACACACCACATGACGAGAAGGATAAAATGTAAACAATGTAACTGATATGCTATCCGTTACACTTGGGTGTCGACACGTACGATATATTTCTCGATGAGAGCATTGTTAGCGAGTTTTGTTCAAAATGAAATGAAAGAGTTTAATACAAATTATAAATAGAAATGCTTGATCAGTCTGCGAGAGTGATTTCAAAATTGAAAAGTTCATTCAGAGCAGTGTCACACACATGGCACAACTTTTTAGTAACAATTAGTATCTCTTGAAGGTCTATTACTCTGAGTTTATATTGAAAATGTCTATTCAGTGTCTCACACTCTACGTTCAGTGTGGAGTCTTATGGAATACCGGGTTGCCATATTTATCTGCCATACGTCTACAAGATAGAAAGAGCAAAATAGACGCCCAAAATGAGATGGAATATTCTGGGTACTTTATTGAATGTATTTATGACTGGTGTATTTTCAGTGTATCTAAACAGGTGGATGAAAAGAAATACAATAAGCCCTTGTGTAAATAAGTGACCCCCATAAAACTAAATTTATTACAATATTACATTATATTGCAAAATTGGCAACATGGTTCAGAAAACGTCCATAAGAATAACATTGGCTATCTCCGCCACACTGAACACAGAATGTGAGACACTGTCACTGTATAGTGATTTCTAAAAATGAATAATATCGTATGAGGTGTTCAAATGGAAGTTTGCATGTTTCTGTGGAATCTACAAAATTTTAGGCGTCGTTTCGTCACTTTGGACGAAACATGGGTACACCACTATACATCAAGGAACAATCTAAAATCTAAACAATTAGTTGCCAGTAGGGACTCTGCAAAAAAGAAGGCGAAGACCGTTTCTTCAACCGCGAAAGTTATGGTGACAGTTTTTTTCGGATTTGCAAGGAATAATCTTTATAGATTATTTCGCAAAGAGTAAAACTCCTACAGGTACTTGTTATTCATCATGAAAAGACCGTCTAAAAACTGAGCTGCAAGATTGGCCCATCAAAAAAATTGATACGCACCATGACAATGAACCATCTAACTCCCCTGGAGTTGTAGCCGCGAAAATGATGGAGTTCCAATTTGTTCCGCATCCCCCTTATTCTCTAGGTTTAGCTCCCTCGAACTACGAGTCCACGACCGGCTTACATTTTCAACACATTATAAAATTTACACAAATGGTGATAAATTTTTACAATATTCTTTCGACTATTGTAAATATAGATTTACAAGTTAAAAAAAAACTGTGGGCCAAATTATTAGTGATAATCGTCTGATCGGCATTTAAAGGGTCATCTTCTGGTCCAAATTTATCTTCTACCGAGACTCTTTAATTTTGGGACAATAAAAACAACATAAAAATCCAGTGCATACAGTAAAACCTACCTTGCAAGATATGTGGGATCATTATCTAACAGAAGAAAGTGCAGGCCTTGTGGATCCAATGTCTAATAGAATAGGGTCATACCACATTTTCCAATTTATTTTTTTTTTTTTTTTTTTTGAAAATACACTTAAATCTACTTACGAAAATATATATTTTGTCACATATGTTTCTAGTTTTACAGTAATAATTTTTTTTAAGTTTATATAAAATTTCAAATGACGTCACAGTTTTATAACCGTAGTGACGCCTACCGAGCAAAAATAGAACTTGTGTCATTATGTTTTGAAACCAAACGTTGACAGCAATAAGTTGATTTATACTCGTGGTTCTGTTTCTATTGTGTATTATCCAAATATTGATTTTATCATGGTCAATGTGGCACAACATTATTCTTAATTATCAATTTGGTACCTAATAATTTATATTTCATCCGATTTTCAGCATTTTTGTCAAATTATTGAATAAAATATAGAAATGTATATCAATGAAATTTTGTTTTTTATTAAGTTCTACGTTGAAATGATTTTCACACACGTAAGCAAGAGTTCAAAACTTTTACAGTATTTATTGCCTAATACCATCTTTTCCTTAGATCTTGAGGCATAGAAATACGAATAAAAAATTTATTTTTACTTCTCAACGAGTTGTTCTCGCAGGATGGTACAGAACAATATTGTACAACCATTGTAATATCCAAATCAAACATAAATTGAATTTATTTATAATTTTTATTTAGCATATTTTGTTATTTGCCCTTACTTTAAAAAAAACAACTTGTTGCAAGGAAGTTGACGATCTTTTAAAATATTGGTTATATAAGGTTATGTTAAAAGTGACAGATCTGTTTATGTACAGTAAAAGCACGAGTACGGATGTGCTTCACTATCACTATCGTACATTTGTGTACAAAACTGTGACGTCACAAAACCATAAAGAAAATCATGAATGAAAAGTATAATAAAATTAAATATTTTTTATGTATATATGCATAGATAAATTTTTCATTTATGAAAGAAAAATCAACATTTTTTCTTTTCGGTATGACCCCTTAAAGCTGGAATTACTAATAAAGGCGATGTGCCACAATATTAAATGGCGGAATACTTGAATAACATATTCAGTTTTGTTTGTTTAAAATCTATTTTATACTAGTCGAAAGAAATTTGTAGAAATTTCTCACCATTTGCGGTCGGTTTTCTAATTTGTTTGTTGCAAATGTAAACCGGTCGAACTATTATGAGTTAGGAACCCCCAATATAAAGAAATGGCTGACGGGAAGGACATTTTATTCAAATAAACTGAAGCAGTATTGGATGAAGTGTATAAGGGAAAAAAAATAAAAAGTTTGTTCCGAAAAATTGACTTTTCATACAAACCTCGCAATGCAGCTTACAAGTTAATAAAATATGCATATTCTCGACGCCTCGGTAATCCAAATATCCATGTGCTTTTGGTGTTTGAATTATCGAGTGTCCTCTATATATTCTACATTTGCTAATTGTATATTGTAAGCCGGAGACAATTCGTCTAAGTCACAATCACCAAAATGACTCATCATATTTATTTATGCAAAGTAAACATGAGCAAAAAATGTGTTGTCAAGATCGGCTATTGCTATTAGTATTCAATATATCACCTCTTAGTTTAGGTTATGTCATAATAATTCTATATTTAAATCTCGTGACAAATTAGACTCGTCATTCTGTTTGTAAATATGTGGGCGAGGTTCAAACACATTCCGCACATTCATACGTACTTTCCTTTGGCGAAATAAAATGCATTTAACTACCACATAAATTATCTCCAGCTACTACGGGTGAATGCACAAAGCAATAGGAGGTTACAACTACAACTATTTCGTTTCAAACGAAGAACAGAAGTCAATAGAACAGAAATAACTGTAACTCCATAACGAGGCAGAGTTAAACAATATACAGATACATTGTTTTGTAAGAAATATGAATATATGACAGATGATTTAAGATTTTAAAACCTTTACCTAATTTCGGAATCAAAATACGTCATTTTTATAGAGTTTTCGAATTAAAAGTATGTTATAAAAGTCAGCCGGATTATCGAGGCAGAATTATACAAAAAATAGATACATTTTTATGTAAGAAATATGAATTTGTGACAGATGATTTAAGATTTTAAGACTTTTACCTAATTTCTGAATCAAATAGTATTTTATGTACCAAGGGCGTTACGATGATGATAATGCCAGGAAGGCGACGAGGATCTAGCCCGAGGGATAGATCCGTTGTCCAATGCGCATTATCATCTAGTAACGCTCGTGGTGCATACAAAATTTTAGGTCTCACTAGAATATGTGAAATAAGTTTTCATTTATAATAATTTTGATTACAATAATACTTAAGCTTTGGCGTTGCTAAGGATGTTGTTTAATTGTTTTGTTTATTTATTTTTAAAACATCAACGTTCTATATCAAGGTTCTATATCGTTTGGAGGTGATGGAATAGGTAAATTTGATGCTTCTGCATATTTTGAGGAAGAGAAACCGAGAAACGCATAAATGTTCCCCTAATTATTCCATTCTCGTCTGTAGAAGATGTACCTAAGTATTATATTTTGTGGTTCGTTTTCACATGACAGAACTCAGTTCTTTATTTCTTATGCATTTATTTCTGAATATTATTACATTTCAGAGAGTTTGTACTGCTTTGGATGTGTCACATGTGACGGTAAATAATATCAAAAATGAATTCAAACGTGGATAAATATCGTCCCCAAATAAAGTAGTGATCCGTTATCCGTCAAAAATCAATACAAAACATTGCAGTCTGCATTCGACGTACTTACTATTTACATGATATGTGTGGTGAAAGTAAATTGCTTTTTAAGGCCCTTTTCATAATCAATTTTAAGTATTATAATTAAATTAAAAATGATTTCTGTATAGTTCTTTCAAAGGTGTTCTCTTATTATATTATTGTAATCAATTAATGTATTAATTGTTGTAATCAATCATTATTATTGTAATGAATTGTAATTAAAAAGAAAATAATTTTCATTATATACCGATCAACAATTCGAATTACAATAAACTATACAAATCAATCCAAACGACGTCAAGACCACGGTATTTACTGGACGAAAAGAAAAATATCAAGATGATTGCCAGATTCAGATGTGGAAATGAAGAAACAACAAATATTGGTTATCGAGTGCAGAGAGAAGGTGCAGGTTATGCGGGAGAGATGAAGAAACATTTAGGCATCTAAGGATATCGTGAAGAGAGGTTCAGAAAGAAAGAAGAAATGAAAAGGTTCTGTTAGGGGACTTAGGGTCAGGACAAGACTGGATGAAAGAAGTCATCAAAAAACGGGGGGCTAATTTAACAAGATGTATTATCATTATAAAATGTATATAAAATATGTAGATTCTAAGCCAATTTTGCAAGAATAAATCTAATCTAATCTATTTAACTATACCGTTTTGAGCAAATCTCCGTATAAACTTTTACGATCGAAATATCAGGTGGTGAAATTTGTCTCACCTATTTAGAAACACCCTGTGCATATTCTTAACTTAAATATATATCGCGGGTGGCCTGGCAATACCACATTATTACACCCAATTCTGTAAGGAAGTTGATAACTCTTAGCAACGTTGCTAAAAATTGTAAATAATAGAAACAAATGCAAAGCCTGTCATGTTCATGTTTTATCAGTGTTTGCAATTATTTTTGGTTATTTGCTACAGCAACATTACCAAGAGTTAGCAACTTTGTACTCCTATCTTCCTTTTTTAGTTGCAATGATTTGTTAGTAGATTTGTATTTTGCGTCCCTCTTTAAATTGTAATTTAAGTTTCCCGTAAAATTTAGCTAAAATCATTTAGGAAGTATGGCCAGATCGTCGGCGATATGTTCTAATTAAACTCTCCAAGAACTTTTAAAAATTGAAGTATACACATATATAATCTTTTTATTAATCTCTTTCTAATATTCATATCTGTCAGCTGCTGCTTTGTTTAGATCCAAAACCAATATAAACTTACATAAGAAAGACAAACAAACATAAAGACAGTTGGCTGGCGTTGGTAGGGAAGGAGGAGGTAAACATAAACAAAAGATCGTCTGTGGGTGATGAAGGCGGCAGGAACTGGGTCAGCGGAGGTCAGCGTCGCGACGTTGGACGCCTGCCAATAGTGAATAATCCCTTATCGCCATGCACGCATCAAGGCGTGCAACGACCACTTCGATCAAAGAATGTGGCAGGAAAAGTAAGAGTGATACAAATAGCAGAGAAGCATACACTGTATGGTTGTGGATGTGTCTATTATTACCAGCAGACAAAGTATTAATGATGAATCATTGTCGTACTGCTACATTAAGTACGGCACAGATTCATATAATGTTGATTTTACATGTTTTCAAAATGTATTTCATAAAATGCCACTTGTAATTCGAAACAGTTAATTTTAAATCGCATAACGTCATTGTAATTTCGAAAAAAATACTCCTAATTGTAATTATTTGTCAGAATCATCAGTAATTCAAAAATAGGCACTGAAATACATACATACATATTTTAGCGCCCAAACAGCATTCATTACAATCAATATCTTCTGGATTCCGGAATACAATTATTTTTTTGTGCAACCGGACGCGAAATAAGCATTTCGCAGCCGCAATACAGGCCGCGAAATTGGATTTCGCAACCGTTGTTATGCTAAGCTAACTTTCTATTTATAATGAAACTGTTTAAAATTAATAAAATTTGTAATTACATATTTTTTACGTTTGCACAAAAAATATTGTGTACACCTTGTCCGCGAAATCCTTTAACGCCCTCGAGATTGTCTTGCTTCGGCCGCAAACGGCCTCGGCGACAATTTTTCTCTCGGTACGCTGAAGAGTGATTTCGCGGCCTTGATATACAAATAACTATTTCAAAATTACAATTAACGTTTTTTGAAATTAAATTGTCTACTCTGAATTACATTTGATTGAAATATATAATACATTGCAACAAATTTTTCTCAATCCTTACAAAATGAAGTATCCGATTTCCGGTAGCGAAATACCGCATCCGGACTACATGGAGTGAGTCTGCTGAGCACTTTTTGTTAAAACCATATAAATAGTCAAATTTGGATATCATAGGCCTGATGCATCGCCCGGCATTAACTAGGACGGAGAGGATGCATCTTCGGATATTTTCTTCTTATGCTAGAGGAATGACATAAAGTGGGTTCTGCTTGGTACCTCCAGTTGAATATGTTTACTGCACATTTTCCTACTTGACTTTGTAGGCGATTTAAAAATTTCCAAATGGGCTATTTCTGGTCATTACCTGGTGGTAGTTTCTCATCTGGAAGGATACCCATTGCTTTAACTTCTGGCTTTAATGTCTCATACCACTTTAAGCGTCTTGTTGCAGTCTTGGTCTCTGTCATTGGATGTACGGAAGTGAATAAACTGTGTCTTGATTTTAGAAGAGACCGAGCTGGTTCTTGGCCGAACATTGGGTGTCGATGATCATGTAACTGTTGAATGTATTAGTTAGCTTTACTCTAGACATATTACATTAATTTTATTGATATATTTTATTTTCCTATATCTGTAACATAAATAGGAAAATATTTTTATTTCATTATGTTTTGCCTTTGTCCAGTAAAAAGCTCTTAATGAAACTTTAAATCTCAAAATCATATTTGTTATTGAAAATATAGATTCCTGTGAAAAGCAAGCTTATTTCCCGTCTTTGCTGCAGTTTGAAAGTATTGTAAAACTTTCTTTTTAAAACTTCGACTATATTTTATTCCACAAAAGACATTTTATTGTTGGATTTACTGCCATATACCTGTAATTTTTAACTAATATTCCCGACATAAAGTTTGTCATTTCTAACACAACGCTACTGATGTCCATATATCAATTTTAGAATTTTACAAGTAGTCAGGTTGGTAATAAATAATAAATATCTCTGATTTCTCTGATGGTGGATTTCAACATCTCTGCTTCTCATAGACAGCAGCTGGGAATGGCCCTATTTATCAGGTGCTTTGTTTATTCGAGCGAGTCTAAGATTAATAAGGACCGTTAGTTCATAATCCTACGTGACAGATGGCACCACACACGAATAGAAACTGGTTAGATAAACAAAAGGAATGATTACTTAAGTAGATTTGGAGAATGGCCAAAATGCTGGAGAAAAGAAATAGAATCTTCTTCTTTGCCTTCCATTGTTGTACGATGCGTCTTAAAAATATTTATGTAAACGAGAAGAAAAACTTTATCAGCTGAAATTTCAAGCACGTTGACAAATGGAAACAAACAATGTGCAAGTAGAATTTTTACTCCTATAATAATACCAAGACTTGATTTCTAAAATATTGTATTTTTTAATTATGTACAGAAAATATATGATGTGGGCACCACACGACTTCCTTGTACGCAAGACCAACATGAAGTATAGATCCAATCATAAAATTGCACATATTTGAGATAATTTGTCATTAATATTTTTTTTTATTTTTTTGTTATTCTTTATTCTAATCCATTATTACGAAAACCAAAAATTATACTATTTTTAAATTTACAAAACACGCTTATACAAAGCGCTAATTTAATAATACTTGATATGCTAAACGCAGAATTTAATTCTCTAAAACTTATTTGAAGCTTTTATTTCAAAAATGAAAATAAAACCATTTAATTCAAGAAAAAGTGTTAACAACTTCAGGTAATATATAACTTCCGGTTTGCCTATTTTAACCAAAATCTATTATATTATTCCCATTGATTGATGAAAGTCTTATATTCCAAATTTTAAAAGTTTTCGATTATATTTTAAAAGTTTTTCATTAAAAGCTATTATAGGCTTCAAGTAAAGTACCACTTCTGGAAATTATGTAATGGCCAAAAATGGAGGTGCACAACTAGATGTTTAGCAGTCCTAAATACAAAATTTCAACTTTCTGCGGCTTACCGTTTGTGAGTTATACGAGATACGTACGTACGTACAAACGTCACGACGAAATTAGTCAAAATGGATTCAGGGATGGTCAAAATGGATATTTCCGCCGAAATCTAAAAACCGAAATTTTTCATGATTACAATACTTCCTTTACTACGCACAAGGAAGTACTCGTAAAAAGGAGAAGATCTAATCATTATTCAATTCAAAAGTCAAGTTGTTAAAATTGATCTAGAAATGTAATATTAATCGTAGCAGGCAGCAAAAGAATATTACCATGCGCCATTTTCTAATTTATTGCCATTTCCAGAATAAGATAGTCTAAATATTGACAGGTAAAATTTTGTTCGATCACTATCTTCGTCAATTTTTCTTCGATTCTAATAAAAAATGGTATCTTTCTTGGAAACCCTTGAAGATCGGACCCATATTGATTAAGCTTTTTTGAACTCATTTTGGTCAGTACTATATGCCCTTAAACCTTTGCTGATAATGGGAAAATAATTGCCCAAAATGTTCAATATGCAATATACACTATTATTCACGAAAGATGACTATTCAAGGTCATTTGTTCGAAGAAAGAATACACATCGCTTTATAGCAGTAGCTTAGCTACATTTTGTATTAGAAAGAGAAAGATTATTTGATCTATGTCTATTTATTTTATGTGGTATGACAGATATACGTAAATAGTGGCATTACTTTCTAAAACACTATAAATAATAATGACATATGTCGTAGAATTACAGATACTTAATTATCTACTGCACTGCCCTCTGTGCTATTATTTACCCAGTGGCGTTGACGTTTAAATCAAATTATTATTCCTTGGTTTGTAAGTTAAGTCTATGTTTTTGTATTTTGTAAAAACATAAGTGAAGAACATAAAACTTTCAGAAAGGCATTATTTAGAGAGAAAAATAATTTTCAAATGAATTGCTCTTATTTTTTCACTTAAAATGTTTCCATAAATATTTCATGTTGCACCCCTATGCAAACTAAATGCAATGAAGTTATCTGCAAGCATTATTATATCAGACGGCTCACAGATGACCTTGAATAGTCATCTTTCGTGAATAATAGTTTATGTACTATACCTACATATATCTGTTTATAAGAAATACAACCTAGGTAACAATAAAGGCCTCGTTACTTTTAGAACAAGTTAAGAAGGTTTCTAAAATTTTACTTATTTAATTTTTACTAACGTAACAAAAAATTACAATTTACATTTACATATTATTTATTTATAATGGAAAAATTATTGCATCAGGAATGGGGACATTTAGTCTCATTTTTCTTTATATATATATCAACAGAAATTGTTTCATTTTTAATACTGTAGGGTACTATTTGTTCCAATAAAAAGTATACTATTGACATATTTCATACATAAATCCTTTTCTTGGACTTCCGTATTCTTTCCATGTATTTTTGTTTATGATAATGAAGTACTATTATCAATATAAAAAAAATATTCTATACTTATCGAAATACAAATTGCAGACCATAAAGATCCTTGGTAAATAAATTCTTATTGCATTTAGTGAGCCTGAAAAAATACAATTATGCACAAACTAACGATCAATAATTTAAATTTATTATTATTTAATATTATTGAAAAATCTTATGGTTCCATTCAGTAGTCGAATAGAAATTACGAATTGATTTATGATTCATCTATATTAACATTCATTGTAAATCTACTCAAACTACAGAATCACCTGCCGTCAAATCGTAAAGCATCCATCCACTATCAAGTGTTCTTCCTTCAAGCGAATGATTAACGGTGAATTTTAAAAGCTTATAAGCCTAGAGTCAAGACAGTGTTACTACTTCTTCGAACCATTCTGGGAATAAATTGGAAATAAAATGCGTTTATGACTCCTCATCTGCCGACATAAAACAAGAAATGTTCGTAGGAATATGCTAAGCTTCCCCTTTCGGTGGGAAAACAGACGGATGAAATGGTTTAGATGTTTAGAAGTTCAAACAAGATGGGGGGAGTAAAACAGACGAATTTCAAATATGGAGGAGTTATGATCGTAAATATGTTGTACAACCACATGCAGAGTATAGCGGTTCAATTTGAAGATATGGTGGCCTATACAGAGAAATACAGTCATAAAGGTTACTATGCATATAAAGATTGTTATCATAAAAACATATGTAACAATCTTCATGAATTTGTCAATTCAGAACCTACGTCGGTATTATTCACAATATTTACAAAATAATACTTTCATTTTTACTTTAAAATCATTACCGTAGTTATATGACATTTTTTTAACCACAAAGGCTCAACTTTCATAATACATTTACCTATACCTACAAATTGATAATTCTTGTCACAATATTACCCGTTCTACTAACTAAATGGCTCAGATCATTTTGAGTTTATTTCATGGGTAATGTAGCATCGGTAAGAGGAAGAGGGGATGTGATGTGAGTACACTCAGTACCGCATTATCTCAGTTAGAACAAAAAGAACAACTGAGTTTATTTGAAGTGAGCTAAGACAAAGTGAGATTTTGAAAATAATTCAGTACTGATTCAATAAAAGCCGATTTCTAATGGTTTCTTTCGAGGTTTCTTTGCAGTTAGATGTTGGATCTTCTTACATGTAAAAATATAGCGTTTTTACCCAATCAGTATCATTTTAATCACAAATTAACATAGGTTATTCGTGCATTAAAACAGTAAAATATTAGTTTGTACTGTATAAATACTGTTTACAAATTTTTACCTCTCGCTAAGAGAGGTATTGGATTCATGCTAAAAATCGCATATCCTGATTTTAGTGAATAAGCACGTTTTAAGGTCCCTAGAATCCGATTATAACATTTTTACGATGATGTCCGTATGTGTGTGTGTGGATGGATCCAACAAGACTTAAGACATTTTTAACTACGGATTCCTCAATCTAACAATAATGGGAAGAGTTGATTAAGTTTTGGTAACAATTGGACAACCGGAAGTAGTAGTTACAAGAAAAAAATCATCTAAATATTATTTATCGAAAATTTATGTAAATACTTATATTAATGAACGTTAAATTCTTTATTCGAAAAATATAAATTCATTAATATATCTTCTATAAATTTAGAGATAAAGTAATGCATATAAAATAATTTGATGTAATAAATCTCAGATCAAACTACTTCAAAGCAAGAAATTCAAATGTTTGTAATTGACACATAAATGTCACTGTCAAAAATATTTGTATGCCGTTGTCAAAAATATTTGTACAGCATTATGAAGATTATGAAAATAAAAAAAGTCAACAAGGTAAAAGAATATACGTAAAAAAGAATACAAAAGGAATTTGCGAAAAAATGACGAATATAAAAAAAAGAAAAGGAAAGTAGAAAAAGAAAATTTCAGGATATTGAATATAAAGAAAATGTATGTAATGTATATAATTTATATTAAAATATCCCATAGATTTTGCAAATATATGTGAGAATTATTTTGTAGTGAGACATGAATATATGTATTTGTATTTAAAAATATTTTTCATTTCATGCGTACAACCAGGCAAAATATCTGGCGAGAGGTTATGTGCTGGCCACATCAGATTTTTATTTGTAAAACAATGACAAATAGAAAACCAAAATTATGTTTAATTCAATAGTTATTGATTCAGGTTACTAATGACAATGACTTTACGACCACTGTATTTTTTCATGAAATTCTCCTCGTTATTAGTTCTGAAAACAGCCAGTTGCTCGTATAAACGCATTCTCTTTCACGTCTAGAACAATAACATAGGGATTATTTTTTTACAGGCAAATACCCATGATTCCTAGATCGCGTGAACCAACTCATATGAACTCTGTTGACTTAAAACTTTTAGTTTTATTTAGTTGGTGGCATTGATTTTATTCATTCGTTCGAACAAAGACCCCATTGTTTTACATGCACTACTTGTACTTCAATTTTATTTGCTGTTATTACTCATTAACTACAATTAGGCGTGTCGAAGATAAGAAAAGAAAGTTTCACAGATTTAGTTGTTAACATCTTATCTTGTATCACTTACAAGGGCGTAAGTGTAAAATAGCGGTTTACTTAGGGTAAAAAATGACTCTTGAAGGGTTGGCGTTAGCTCCCTCTAACTCGCTCGCACCCTTGTTAATTGAGAGGGGTGAAGAAAATCATCTTTCGTGATTCTGAATGGTAAATGCTTGAGTAATTTCTTTCATTTACAATTTCCCCTGGAACATTTTTATGGATACGATTACAACTTACAACTTAATGCAATGTAATACTTTGTTGTTTATTGCTGTACAAGCTTACGAAATGAAGAATATGATCGTTAGTAATAATTATATCTAGATCTATTAAATTAAATGTCAACTAAATGCAAGCTCTATAATAACTCTTAAAGACGGGGTATTAATCAGAATCAAATCACTTATGTTATTTCTTCATTATAGATCATTTTAATATGCTACAATAAAAAAATCATCACGCCTTATCATATTCATAATTTAGGTGTGACAGATCGATTTGCTGTCAACTGTCATACCTACATATAAATATGAAATTTGTTAAGTGTAATTATTGTAGTTCAAGTTATTCACATAGTAAAATATGAAAAAAGTAGTAGGGGAGACCGGTGTCAATTGTTACAAAAATTAAATGTTTATTTTTCACGACTTAACGTTACATTTCGAAATTTTGAAATTACTTATATGAGAATCTACCCACCTTAGTGAATATTTTGAATTTTAAACTTTTGAAAATGTGACAAATATAAAAGTATAAGGATTTTTAGTCAGGCATTACAAATGTTACAATTGCCACCTAACTGGTGTTAATAGTAACAGGGGCAGTGTCAATTGTAACAAATTTTAACAGTGATGTAATAAGACAAAATAACAGATAAAAGAAGACATTATTGAAAAAATAAATATTTATTTATTTATTACCTCAGAAAATACAAAATTCAGATGACTCCTGTTGGTGATATGGACCATTTTGACCAATGCCTTTAGTCGCTAACGAAATCGCAGTTTAGGTAAACATAAAATAGGTCTTTCTTCGTACAATTTAACTTGCCCGGTGTCCAGATTTTACATTTTCGCCACTGGAACCAATCTCCTGTGCTCAAAAAATATGGGCCAATACATATCAGAGAGTTTCCTCATCGGAGCCATCTGAAGAGTAATATGCGACTGTTACTTTCGGTGTTTTTCGTTTTTTTTTTGCTCTTCTTCTTTTATGTTTTCGATAGTAGTGGTTTTTGCTTATAAATTTTATCATGATCAATACTGTACTTAATTATTAAACACGTTACAATCGACACCGTGGCATGTGTTACAATTGACACCGCTTCACTTATAAAGATTTTATTTGATTTTTTGTATTTATTAGGTAATAATTCGAAATGATTTTTAATGAAAAATAAAAGCATATATAACTCACAAACTGATCCTTAACTTGAAATATTTCCGAACTGAGGACTTATAGTGTTTTAGAAATAATGTGTGTCACTACCTATATTGACTTTTCTGTCGATTTATAGACATTCGTTAGAAACAGACGCCATATTTACGCGTATGTACTTACACTAAATATCAAAGAGCTATGACTCTTTCTGCTTCACTCTGCAAGCGCGTTTTAATCTACTTCGAAAAGATGGCCCTGTTACCTACCCTTGTTACATTTGACACCTGTTACAATTGACACCGGTCTCCCCTATAGTACGTAGATGTATGACGAAGATGTTAAGGCGAATTGGAGCATTAAAAACTTGAATAATTATGAACCTTTAAAAATTAGTGGTGTAAGTCAAGTTTTTGTAAAATATAAATTAGTAGCATACGATAACAATATTTTTATTGAATAGCGAAATAACTCAGTATTTTACGATGTAATCAATAGATGACATTAAATGTTTTAGTTAGAAATAATTCTGTTGGTTTGTTAATCATTATTTACTCTTTTACAAAAACTTCACTTACATTTTAAAGTCCGGTTTTAACATAAACGTCCCACGTTCCAATTCGTTACTATTTTATTGAACTAGTAATCGCAAACCTTTGCAACTTCCAAAGAGATATTTCTTGCAACATCGAAATTTCGTCCGTGTGAACTGCACTTCCGGCATCTATCGATCCGAGGGGGTAGAGACGAATTCTACACCCCCTCGAACATTGTCGAACATTGCCGACTCAGTCTTCTCTGTCCATGAGTTGCACTTGTAAGGGTTGATGGGCTACCTCCCTCGCCGCGATCGCAGTTGCCATGAAAACTTTTCAAGTGCTCACGTACTGCAGCCTGCAGCTCACAATGGATCGGACACAATCCAGTAGGCAAGGGCGATAGGCGACTGTTACAAAAGAAGCTTTTTCACGATCAAGGCTGGCGGTGAAACCCTTGGAATTTATAGCAATGCGGGAAATTTTGCAAGTAATATTTGCAGGCTATTTGTTACCCATTATGGTAAATGTGGCTTGACAAGCGAAAATGGTAAATGGTTGCGGAGAGATTGAATTTGATTCGATGCACTTCGTGTAGGAGTCGCTTTGTTGCTCGGTAGTGCATTACAAGCAGTTTATGTTAAGCAACGTTTCCTCAAACAAATATTAATAAAAATGAAAGACCGTTCATTTCAGTAACCGTGAATGATTTAAGTATAAATAACGAACAAGTATTCGTGAAAATTTCATTCACCTCATTCACAAATCAATGAATTTTTTTTTTAACAATTCGCAACTCCTATTCATTTTTGAAGTGAATTAATTCACAAATCAAACTGAATTGTAATTTAGGTAAGTCAAATACCAATTACAATTTGTGTAAATCATAGTTATTAATGATATAAGTGTTAAAAGTCACATTTTATTTGTGGGCAGGAAGTTTGGAATACAACACGAAGCGGAACAAAATAAAATCACTTTTAACAATCATACACTATTTTTTCTACAAATTCTATTTTTACCTTCCGTCACCTTTAGGTAAGGAAGGTATTGTCTTTGGTCAAAAAACTCGATGATGAGTTTTTAATGAATAAGCACGTTTTAGGTTCCCTAGAATTTGATTTTACTATTTTTTACGATGCTGTCTGTATGTTTGTATGTATGTATGTATGTATGGATGGATGGATGGATGGATGTATGTATGTATGTATGTATGTATGTATGTATGTATGTATGTATGTGTGTGACGATTTTTTCGGATCGCATAACTTTAATACCACCTTTCCAAAAATTATAATTTTTGCGTATTCATTTTCTTTACATCTATATGAAGAGCTGATTAGATTTTGGTTACAATTGGTCGACCGGAAGTACCCTAATTTGAAGATTTTAACGGTTTTTCTTGAAAAAACGGTGTTAAATATCATTTTTTCACATTAATGCCCACTTTTACAATTGATGGATAAACTATAGTATAGCTATCGGAGGTATAACTTTATCCTAGCAATTATTAAACAAGATTGTCTTTTACAATACATTTTTATCTGTCAGATTGTTATACCAGGAATTACGTTAAATCACTTTAGGTTGGTATTGGCACAATAAAATTATCTTCTTGTTAGACTATTTTTCTTCAATATTGTTATTATTTCTGCCTTCTAATTTACATTTTTCACGATGTTAGATGATATAAATGTTATTTTTGATTCTGACAGTGATGATGAAATACTTGATTAACATCTGTCAAACGTATAAATAACAAAACATAATTTGCGTTTACGTGGTATCCATAAGAACCAGGGATAAAGTTATCAAAGGTTTGTACGGTTTATACGACCGATTTCCATGGGATAAGAAATACTGGTGTTTATTCTATCTGAGGTTTATCCGAGGTTTGTAAAATACAATTTCCAATTTTATACCTGGTATAGCGTTATACGAGGTTTATCTAATCATTGTAAAAGTGGCCCTTAGTGTTATTAAAGCATATTTTATTCTCTATAAGATTTGATTGCATTTTATACTTCATATTCAATGGATATAGAGTAATAAATTTATGAAGAAATTAATTTTCATAAAGAAGCAAGCTGTGCTATAACCATGGAAACATCTACTATATTAAGAAAATTCTGATTGACAAATGTCAGTGTCAAGTGTATTTGACAGTATGTTTGTGTTATAATTTTACTGGAAATATATAATCTCTTACAAAAAACTTTCTGTATGGAATTTGTACAAAATACATAGAATTGAAGGTAATGTACTGGAAATATGGAATCTTTTACAAGAAAATCTCTTTGTGGAATTTTTACAAGATACATAGATCTGACCACGATCTGACGGAAGGTAATGTGCTGGCCACACCAGATTTTTAAATTTAAATTTGTATTTCTAATAGTTTTTGGAGTATGACAAAAAAGTCAATTTGTTGTTCCATTCGTCATTACCTAGGCAACTAAATCGCTTTTAATAACACTAGTGTAAAAAGTAACAATGCTTAAAGTAAGTGTAGCTTAAATATAACACAACATACGGTGCAATTTATTTTTAAAATTTAAGTTCCACATAATTAAGATATACTTAAGTAGATGAGGTGGAAACGGCCACAGAAACGGCATTATAAACATTGAAAATTTCTTGTTCAAAAATAATGCACTCTATCAATTTTATGCGAATTTCTATTTTTATACAGAACAAAGGTTTCCTGTAATTATAATTATCTTATTTATTTTTAATTCATTGTTAAGAGAAAATTTACAAACATGCAACACGTACTAAAAGAAAAATGCAATAAAATGTACAATTCATCGATTATGCAATTTTACTTTGTTTATCTTTTAATTACGAGATGAGTATTACAAATTTGTAATACTTACTATGTATTAAGTGATTCACGGTAGTCAACCACATAATTTACATAATACAATATAATCATTGAAAAACAGTTTAGTCAGATACTATTCGTACGCACAAAGAATACAAAAAATGAATTAGTATAAACTTTGAAACCTGTTATATAAATAAAAAAAAAATTAACATGGCATGGCTTCTAATTATCAATTCTAGTTTACCAGTTATTTTATATGGTTATAAAACCGAAATTTCGGTTTACATCAAATTTATTCAAAAGAAGCTAAGGGGCTCTACACAATTTTAGACTGAACGAGATTAGTTATTAAATCTTTAGTTCTAATCCTTCTTTTATTGCTTTCCCTATTCCGATTCCAGAAATTTGAGTAAGGGCGCTAACTTTTGCCTCGTAATTTTTATCTATTGAAAAATAAATCTACATTTTACTATTTTTCGCTCACATTCTTTGAAAGCGTAGTACAAACCGGCCAACAAAATGTTGGCAACAAGTTGACCGATTTTGGCAACATCTCTGATGGGTATAGCAACTTGTTTCTTGATATATGTAGTCAACAGTGTTGCATGTCTAAACCAAAACCAGTTGCCCGTCTAAACCAAATTCAGTTTTGAAGTAAATATAGATCTGACTCCTGCTGGTGGTGCTAATGCTGCTTTCACCATAATAGCTGCTCAGGCCCCCAGGCCCAAAAACGAAAAAGAAGATGGTGGCAGAGACCGTTTTTCCAAAATGGGCGAAAACTTTATGTCTGAATTACTTTTGAACGAAGGTAACTCGTTCCGCAATTTTGTCAGATTCACAAAATCTGACTTCAAAGAACTTAGTTTTCTGGTAGCTCCTAAAATCTCCAAAAGGAATACAAAAGTCGCGTTCTTTTTATCATTTACCTCATCTCATCTCAAAATGAGACGAGTTTGATATGAACTGAGCTGAGATCAAGTGAGATTTTTATGAAGTAAAAAGAACGACCAGACAAATTTTGTTGGTAACTTGAACGACTGATATCTTCTGTGTGTGTACCACGTGTGTATAATTTCAATTTGACAGTAGCTTTTCAACGGTCAACCACGATATTTTCGGGTATTATATTGGATCGCCCAAAACTACGAGTGGGCATTATTTGGGCTTCTGTTATTCTGTCGATTACATAATAACATGTAGTGCGACACAGTCTAAAATGTTGTGAAAATTGTACGGTAGGTACTATAACTTCCACATAATTTTCAATCGCCATGGAATTGTCTGCATATTTATTTGTTCTTCAAATAATAATATTTATTAAAAAAATAAACAAATAATCTTTACAATAACCAAACTAACAGGCATATTCTCTAAAAATATCGTTATGTAACGATGTGATCCAGAACGACATTTTGTAAAAATCGTATTCACTAAGCAATATCGTTATAAACGTCCTCATACCGTTTGTCACAACGACTTAGCCAATTTTTTTTAGAAAAGTTAGTAGCTATTATTGAAAATTAAATTGTCATTGTAGTCATTTTAAAAAATATATTAACATTATTATTTTAATTATTATTTCTTTATTGAGGAAAGAATATTTGTAAAAAACGATTATCAAATGGTTTAATATTATCCCATAAGACTTTCACGACCACAAACATTTCTTCTAAAATGTAATTATGTTTGTTAATTATATGCATGAATAAATGTTTTTTTACCTATTTTCCATTTATTTCTGCACAAATATAATTAATAAATTAATTAACCCTTCCATTTGCTAACATTTGACATTAACGGACTGAATAACGACAACTGAATCCTTATCGTTCACGAACTACTTAAAATAACGACAATACGATTTCAATATAACCACAATGGTTTTATAGAATACGGTTTTTGAAAATTATCGTTATTTAACAACTTTTTCATCATAACGATACGTTCATCCCCACCATTCGTCTAAGATTAAATACTCAACAAGCTCAACCTCGAGAGGTGACTAAGAATCGGGCAGGGGGGAGGAACTCTTCTCACTTCGGTCTCACTTTATCTCATCTCCGTTAGGATAAAAAGGGTCAAAATTACTGAGAGCTGAGATCTCATGTAAAAAGCGGTAAAAGAACGCGACTAAACTATTGTGCCTTGTTGACAACTCCCAATTTGTTACCATGTTGACAACACCAATATCAACTCCCAGCGATTGTTTGCCGGTCTGTATTACCCTACTAATACTACAGTTATACAATATACGTTATAACTTGCAAAAGTAAAATGTAACGAAAGTAAATAACGATCCGACGGCCGGAATTCCCACGACATGCAAATTTTAAGCTGGAATTCCAGGATTTTTTACTCGCATTTTTCCGTCATTTTGTAACTTCTGCACTTGACCTTCAGTTTATAGTGGGTTGCAAATCATTCATATATAGGTAAGGTGGGGTAAGTGTGTAAGCCGGAAATACATCATTAACTATTTAAGTACAAGTATAGACATCTATGAATTAGTAGAGAAGGACTCTTGAACTAAAAATGTCATTTGAAACGAAATTTTAAATATTATTTATTTAGGCGGGAAGACCAATTCTTCCAGAACTTGTAGTGTGCATAGCATGAAGTTGGTTGATGTTTTTCCCATCCAGTATAATCTCTTTACGGAGTTGTATATTTGAAGATTTTATTGCATACATAAGGTAAGAAACAATTAAATTTTATCCTATTGTTGTTATTTTTATTCTATATTAGTTTGTTGTAAATATTTATTGCTAGTACACACTTGCCCATTTCAAATTTAACACCGGGAAAGTGTGTACTACTTTTGAAGGGCAAGTGTGTAACTAATACACACTTTCCCTTATACGATGCCCTGATCATAAATGAACTGAACTGTTAGAATATATGGTTAAAATAAATAAAGAACAAATCGATGCAGATGTTAATGATTGGGTTTTAATTGTTTATGCGGGTAAAAAATCTCAGAAACATTATGTTAGCCAAGTTATCTCAGTAAAAAAAGAAGATGAAGAAGTAGAAGTAAAATTTACCCGGAAAGTGCGTTCGTTGAATCAATCAACCCTACATTATTTTATTTGGGCAGATCCTGAAGAATTCTCTTTTGTTGGAACACAAGATATCGTCATGATTCTTCCTAAGCCAGTGGTTAGTAAAACGGGCTTACATCAATTTGGAGTTTCTTTTACAAATTATAATATTCAATAGCACATAAAATATTTCATTTACTTGCTTACTTAAATTGCAATAAGAACCTTTAAGTTCTGTATTTATACATTGTTTTTGTTTCATCAGATTTAAGAGATTGTTTTTCTTTTATTTTTCAAAGTTTATAACATTAAAAGTATAAGAAAAAATAAAAAGTACTAAACAGCTACAGAAAGTTTATATTCTATACTTTTACACACTTACCTCACAATTAACTTGCCGTGACTAGTACACGAAACATTAGTCGAATACACACTTTCCCCATTTTTCGAGCGAAGTGTGTAATATAGACATTGTATAAAAAAAAAATGTGAATACATACTAATAGAGCATCGAATAAAGTGACAATGTTATATGCCTAAAGGCAAGATCCATGTATATATATACTGCCGAAGTATGAAGTCTATATTTTAAATACTTTGGTAGAAATTATGGGACACGTATCAACTATTAATATTTTGCTACACATTTACCCCACCTGACCTTAGTATTTTATTTACTCGCGTTCTTCAGGAATATGATGCTTATATAATAAAATAAATGTAGAGTAAGTTGAAAATATCTTTCTTTGTAATTAATCTGGTAACAAAAGTAGCGTATACTACACAAGCCTATGTACATATGTAGCATATCACCATCCACTCATACACACATTCCAGTCCAAGTATGCACTTCACGGTTGAAGAATGTCAACCATTCAATTCCATTTCTAGTCGACATCTTAGTTAGAAACACTTGGTCGACCTTCTCAATTGCAAGTAGAACACCAACCACCACAAATCACAAATCACGGCAAATCCTTTGAGAATTACAATAACAATCAACATGGACAGGCGGCCGGCTGAAGTCAGCGTAAATCACTTTCTATTTTGTCTTAGGAATTCGCATAAATCCCGCACACCTATACGGCGATCTACCCTCGCAAGATCTCTTCATTCGAGAATAAAATTGTTGTCGGAGAGAAGTATTTATAGTAATGTAATAAAATGATGGATTTATTGCAAATTATATTAAGTTTCTAGTTGTGTTTTCTGTTTATAAAATGAATCATGTGTATAACAACTCGTAATATGAATATACTTAACATTAAATTTATTTGAAAATTGCAACATGTTGCTTGTTAGTAATAAATTTTGATTTAAAACTGCCAATTTAATATGAATCATTTTTTTAAAAATAGCTTCTAGGTAAAACAATGGTCTCAACTTACAACGATGTAATGCAGGGCCGCGCCGTGCGGGTGGACAGGTTGTGTCCCGCACAAAGACGCCTGACTTGGAGGGGGCACCGTTTCAAGACAGTAAAGTAAATAATAGTACATTTTTATAAAATGCTATTCGTTAAGACAATACTATAAAACTTACAAATTAACGTGATAGAAGTGAACAATATATTTTTTTACCGGTTTCAGGATGTTATTCCAATGTTTACATGTACAAAAGTAGGCTGGTAACTAAGTAATAACTGTATCTGTATGGTAATATTATTACCATACTGACTTGTCAACAACGGTCTACAAAATGAAAATAAAATAAAATGAAAATATAATGCTCTTCATTAATACATACATATAACTTTAGCCTATCGTTCTAAATACGGTCTACTTTATTCTAAAGTAATAAACATGTAGAACAAAGCACATAATTTGAATATTTGTCATATTGACATATGTCAAAATAATTGTTCTGTTAACCATAGCAATCTGAAAGTAGCATTAATGAGAGAATTTCAATCAATAATGTCTTAATTTTCTGAAACCGATAAACTATTGAACAAACCACGGATGTTATTAATCATAACAAGCCTTAGATTTCAAACTGACATCTTCGGCAGTTATGATATACATAACATTCCTAGGTATGTTATTAGCTATAATTTGTTTGCGTTAGAGCTCTAGATATAAATAAAATAATTATCGTATCAATCGGTTCGTTATTATTCTAGCATTGTTATATTGAAATGATAACTATGAAAATGTTGATTACAACAATGAATTGATTATAACTCAAGAATATTCATTACAAGAATGAATCCCACAATGAATCCAATATTGAAATCCCTATTATCATTTTGCAAAGAATCAAATGCATATACAATTCTGAAAACTGTTGTAAAATTGTAGATTACAACAAACGATTTTGATTATAACCTATTGATTACAAGAATGAATCTAGGAAAATTTCATCAATATAATAAATCTACCATTTTTGAAGAACAAACAGTATAGTTTAAATTTTAATTTGCAAATTTTACATCATGAGGGGAAGGGGCGCTAAAATGTAACACAGCACAAAGGCGCCTAATACCCATGGAGCGGCCCTGATGTAATGTCACAAATAATATACAGAATGTGGAGGATAACGCGTCTGACATAAAGATTTCGAGAACTATAAATGTTAAGATTAGGTTAAAGTAGACAAAAGTTTCTCCATTAGGATACCATCTAATAAATATAAATTTTGAGTTTTATATTTTTGGAAATTACTTCCAAGTATGAAGCAATACTAGATTTTGGTTTCAACTTTTTTATGCTCTTCTGAAAGGTGAATTTTATTTTTCATGTTGACCGGATATCCTTATTACCCATTCCTGGGTGTGCCAATTTGTTTCTATTCACAAATTTTGGTAGCGGCAGTACCATTTATACCCTGGATACTTTACGAAAATTAATGAACATGAACAGCTAGTACTTAATTTACTTGTCAACGGTCATCATCAACTGCATGACGTACAAGGTGCAGATGAAGTTTCAAAACGATGGATCGGAAGCATTAGATTATCAACGCTAACAAAATTGAAATCAAATGACAGTTAAGGTGCATTCACAGATGAAAATTAGGTTTATAGTTTTTGTTTAGGTTTAAGTAAGTCATTCATAAATGTAAGTTTAAATTACCTAAAAATTAGTTTTGATATGTACAGACATCTATGTAAATGCTTCAAAAACAAGATTAAAATGTCGGACGAGCAGTACTCAACAAGACACCTGTGCGCCGTGAAACTGTCATTCGCTTGGCATTATTGGTTATATTTCAGTAATTAAGTAATGACAGTGTCCATGTTCTTCTCGCATTTGTTTAAAAGGTCGAATCCGCCAAGTGGATACTAAATAAAGACAGGTGTATATATCTATATCATTTCAGACTCGTTCTCATTGGTGAAGTTTGTGACGTCAAACTAAATCATAAACCTAAAGTTTGGACCTTGCAATGTTTAGCTTTATGATTTGGACTTAGAGACCCTAAATTTTGAAATGTGAATGGAGTCATTACATTATATGCGGCCAAAGTCTTTAAATATAAAGTATAATCCATAAATCTAAACCTAATTTTCATTTGTGAATGCACCTTTAAGGTTACTGTTTTTATTTGCTTTGAAGTTGGAGATTATAGACATTGAAAACATATAAGTTCTTTGAATCAAAATATTGAATATAATTTAAATCATCTTCGACTATTAATGTATGAATGTGTCACGAAGTTTGTTTGGAATATTTTCTTTATTAAACACATCATCCAGAAAAGTAAATAAGGTAATAAATACATCGTACTGTATTTAACGCGAAAAAATCAACTGCACCATTTAATTTTCAGTAATTTATCGTGCATTAACTTAAATTAAGAATTTAGGGCTCTGTCAGGTGCCAAAAATGGTAATAATTTACAAGTTTGACGTCTGTCGGATACGTACCCAGGCTGCTACAACCACAACTAGACACATAACGTACTTAGTCTTGATGCATACTCTTTCTTGTCGTTTTAGTTAATCAAAAGAATGATAGAAAATAATACACATGCAAAAAATACATAGAAGAGTCAGTGTCAGTACCAACTTTAGCAAATATTATGTTTAGAACATCAGAGAAAGAACAATACGACCAGATTTTGGCAACGTTTCAAACATATTAAACTTTGTAGTTTATAGGTTGATAGTTGTCACATTTATACAATATGGGAAATACTTACGACTGAAATAAGACGTTTGTTTGAAAACTGTGTATATTCTTCAGCACTTCTTGTTCATTTATTTTAAAATAGAGTGAGTTGTCTACGTCGAAGTAAAATTTATTAGTGGATAGATCATATCACAATTGAATACCGAGCATTCAAATTCGACGACCACACCAAAATTGTTTGGAAGTTTCGATCACACATTTGAAATTTTATAAGGATGAAGGATCTGCGTTTCTAAGTCGTGGAATAATCGTTGATGAGATCTGGGTCCAACATTTCGAACCAGAGAGTAAGCGAGGTCATTGAAACGGTGCGAGAATAGCTGCATACGAGACCAAAAAGTTTCTCCAGAACGGAATTCAAAAGCTTGCTAATACATACATTGAGAAGAAATTATGTAGAAAAATGATCAATTTTAAGCGCGTTCATTACCTTTTTGACTGTCTCGCGTGATGTCTGTTCCATAGGTATGCACCAGTAAATTCATCATCACTATCGTCAGTATATCCCAGCAAAATTTCTTGATACAATTTACTTTACTGTTTGTTGAGGTGCATATGTATTTCTAAATCGCCAACACTTTTTGAACTAAATGAATCATCCGATTCCCCAGAATCTAACAATATTGCAATAGACTTTTTTAAATAAAAAGAAAAACAATATAAGTTAAATGGCGGCAACGCAAAATGTAAGGAAAGTATTTGTAAGTTTAAAAAACTTCTCAATGGAAAAAATCGAAAGTTTTATTAAAGCTAATATGTCCAAACAATCCAAATTTTCACCGAGGATACAATTACTTTATACTATGTTCCGTAAGTCAACCAAAAAAAAAAAACAGTATCTTGATTTCGCGTACACCATGGTTCCTGAATATTTTCATCTATATCGGGACAGGTTGACATTGAATCATAAGACATTTAAAATTGACACAACCTAACAAAAATAAAAATTTACAAAAAGAACGATAATGTTGAATAATGCCAAGAAAAATAACACAATCAACAATATATCAAATACAAATAAGGTTTCAATACTTACATCTATAACAGTTGTTAGTAATACCACTAAAAATGCGGTTTAGAAATTTTACATTGACGGATATTGTGTAATTTTGTTATGATGATATTTGAAAGTAGCGGTAGTGGGGGTAAAAATACCAGAGAAACCAGGATTATTTTGTGGTTGCAGTGGTCCGATTTTTTTCAGGAACCGCCTTCCAAATAAAAACCGATAAATAATTTCGGGACTTAAGGAACACAAAACCGTAAATCTGATCGAACCGGTTGCGTTACGGAATATACTTTTAGTGACTGCAATATTTTTGAGGTTTCGTTTGACAGATGACAGATGCAGGCGCCATTTTACTTAATATGTGCAGAGATAGAGACAACTTATAAACTGAAAAGTTTTATTATTAATCTCAACATTTTATTTTTATACATTGCGTATTTTCTGGTTATGATTCTGACAGCTGCTGACAGTTCAGTAATGCACTGGTTGCACCTTCATGTAAACTGCACTTTTAATAATGTCATCAGACAGAACTATAATCAAACAAATTTTACGATATTTCTGAATCGAAGAAAATACATTTCTGTGGTTTTCCCACAGATATTATTCTATTTTGAGTTTCTTTGTAAGTGCATCCATGTGGCGCGCAGTATGAATTTAGCGTTAAAGGTTGCAAATGCAGTCTCTTACGAGATAATCCTGCATCTAGCAGGCGTAGGTTTACGCTAGAATGAAGGTCGCTTCGCTTGCACTGCAACAACTATCTACAGTGTAGATTCTACACGTACTAGTGTGCGGGAAGCATTATTGCAAACAGTTACCTCATATTTATGGTTTGTTGTCAAATTGTCCGCGTTTATCCATTTTTTATGCAGATTAGTTCGTGCGTTTAATAATAGAATGAAATATGATTGACACCACAATCACTCTAGAAAATTAAATTGCAGTATCGATTTTTCCTCAGTGATAAAAACTATGAAGTCAGTGAATTGAAACAGGTTGTTATGTAATTTTCATACTCATTGTGGAAGCATTAAACCTGCTGAGTTCTGACATAAATAATTGCATTACTTTACGAACTTCTTTAAATATACTGTATGCCATTAAATGCAAACATTTCTCATGTCAAATCATTATACAAATGTATGGGAGTGAGTCAGTGATTCTAATACAAAAATTTATACAATTGCAAACCAATAAATGCAGAGGACTTTCTATTCACGTGAACTTTATGATTTAAACTAGAAACTAGTCGAAAGACCGGATTATCGAATCTCTGGCGAGAAGGAGGAGATGCATTTTGTATCAAATAATAATGTTAGGTAAGATTTAGACATGGTAAATAAATAAATAAATAAATAAATATCTAATCTCGGAACTGAATTTTAACCCAATACTTGCGGGAAATTACTGAATACGTTGTCTCTCAGGCCCATGTCATGTTTTAAGGGTAATTTATATAAAATGTTTGTTAACACAATTTGTAAGTTTTTAGATGAAATGAAAAAAAAATCTGGTGTGGCCAACACAATACCTCCCGCCATTTACAGCCCGAGTCACAAAAAAGATTGGATTAGAGAATTTTACTCTAATTTTGACAGTTTATTTCTTAAAATATGGTCTAATCTAATCCAAGTAACTACCTTTTTTTAAACCCCTCAACAGGATTAAATCCCAATTAAAGAGTGGGTTCATATTCACACACATCCATGCCTTAGTGGGATTCGAACCCAGAGCACCGAGGGCACTCATGACATGAGGCGTTGCTCTAACCATTGGCCCCCGGAACTATAATAAAATGAAGATTAAATTTTAAATACCTGGATAGAATAGAATTCACTAATCCAAAAATGAAGATAAGCTTAAACATTTTTGTGAATCGTTAATTTTTAATAACCTAATACATACCTACATATTTACTTATGCTGGAAACTGTATTGAATTCCTTTTCTATTGTTCTATTTCCTTTTTTCTTTTTAAAACGTTACTAATATTATTTTGAAATGATTACTTCTTTGATAGTAACATTGATCTGTCAGTTACATACATTTGAAGAACTGCATTTTTTTGTTTAAAGCGTAGGCTCTGGGATTTAAATTATAGATAATTTTATAAATTTATCCATAAAATATATAGAAAAAGTATTAATACAAATCTATAAAAAAATTAATAATCTTTAATCTTTATAATAACATTAACCTCGAAAAAATAAAATTTACAGGTATTTTTCGAAGAAAAACTATTTTGAGCTTCTAGTAAAGTGCCATTTCCGGTTATCAGATTTTCACCAAACTCTAATGGGCTCTTTCCAATACAGAAAAAGTTCGAAATACAAGATTTCAAAATTTTCTGAATGATAGTATTTGAGTTAGAGTGGAGGATCCACACACACACATGCACAGACATCATCGTGAAAATGTTAAAATTGGATTCTACGGACCTTAAAACGTGGTCATTTATCAAAATATCGATATATGATTTTTAGCACGATCCCTATACCTCCCTTACCAAGGGTAGCGGGAGGTAAAAAAAATGAAGCGTCATTTTGTCCTCGCAGGTTCAAAATATAAAGTGCGAAGGTCCTTAGTCCTAATTCAACACGTCCTTTTTGCTACGTTTTCCTGTGGGCACAGAGACAGGAGCAGCTAACTAAATTTCATTTTCGTTTTTGAAAAGAATAAATTTGATTCAACAGAAGCAATTATAATATGTTCTATATTCTCAGAGTGCTCAACATCATTACTTTGACCTTGAGTTTGCAAAAGTACCTGCCTCGACTTACGCAGCGGGTTGCTTTTTAAATGAGCTTGATGGGTAACATGACAGGGTTGTAACAAAATATTTGAAATCCAGCACACGAAATATTTGTGTGAAATTTAATGTTTCACTTGAATTTTAAGAAATACAGAACAAAGAGTATGACATTACACCAAATTTTCACAAATTATAAATAAAACCAGATATATCAATTATCGTTTTCCAAAATTTTGCTAATCCTCCCCTGACGTATAGGCTATCAAGTTAATAGAAGATTGTACATCTCTATTTGAGTTTTTCCTGTATCTAGAGAGTGCCTTAATTGCTAATTAAATTACAAAAACGGATAAAACAATTAATTGTTGCCAATACAACAGCTATACCCTATTTACGAGTGAATTCGTCCTTTTATCGTATGAAGTTATCTTAATTATTACTTGTACATCAAACTATGTATAACTTTATCTGGTACGAGAGCCGTAAATGGTTGATAGCTCTGCAATAAATGTTCCAATGAAAAACACTCCTAGATTCGCAATACGAGATTACATCTAGAATGAGATGAATATATAATTAAATATATCATCACATACACACTTTACCTTTAAGTGTGGGAGAAGAAGCATAAAACTAATAACGTATGTAACAAAAGTAGATATATATATATATATATATATATATATATATATATATATATATATATATATATATATATATATATATATAACTTTTTCTCGAAATCGCATATTTTTTTTAGCATTTTTACCACCCCGTAAATTGACGAGTCGTTCCAAATATTTTGTGATAATTGAATGCAGTAGTAATAGCTATGAAAAATTTTGTTTTAGCAATTGATAGTCCTGTCAATTGTTGCAATTAAATTTTGACATTAGTAATAAACTTGTTTATAAGGTAAAATTCTGTCAAAATACGAGTACACAGACATTGTAATTACTTACCTATGGTTTATTTATTTATTTTTTACTCGTATCTGTACTACATTTTACTTGACATCACGGTTGACATAAAGACAGTGTCATGGTGTTGCCAACGCATTTACACGGAGCGTTTCCAAATCATCACCAAATCATTCTGTTCTTAATATTCGCACATTTGTTAATCTTGTACATCTTTATCACATCTTAATACGGAGTGTCACATATGACAATTTTAAAAAAAGCAACAGTTATATCCATAACATGTGCAAAAAGTTCAATGTTTTCAGCACATAACAGACTTCAATTTTGGGAATGGCTCATAATGTTCACTAATGAGACTGAATTTACTTGGGAAGATGTATTATTATTATGCACAATACATATCTCGACAGACGAAAATGCTGTAAAAATTTTCATTAAAACATATTTGAGCGGGAACAATAAATGGACGACTAATTATTGGTACTCATGTACCTCTTTTAAATGGACAAAAGTTTGTACTTACATTTTTTGAATAACGTATTTAAACTATTATGATTTATTGACGATAAATAATCATCTCATAACCTAATAACTATGCTTTTGCTCTTCCTGTCGTTACCTCACCTCGCCCCTCCTTGTCATCCACTATTCACTGGTGATTAAAAAGCCTGGTTTAATACACAACTTTATAATTATGTTATTCAAAATTATATTTCTTTATTTTAAAAATTGTACTATTACGAATTAATAAATAATAAATGTTATTTCCGTTGATTCGTTTATTAATTACTGTGACTGCTAGTGTAACCGATAACCGACAATTTTTGAGCTGTTTGTATCCTACTTGATTACTGGAACTGCCATTTGTTCTCCATGGGCGCGCGCCGAAATATGCATTAAATCGTTGCTCTCGGCGAGTTACATTACTGGTTAAATTTAATGCACTTATTTTATTTACACCTGTATATATATATATATATATATATAAATACCGGGTGTCTTAGGCCAACCGACACATGGGGGATTAACATGAAAAATCAGTTAATTGTGAATAGTATCTCTCCAGTGCGAAATATTAAGTTGAAATTTTGTATGCTTATCCGAGGATACTAATTCTATGGATTATATTTCAAATTATTCAATTTACATGTGTAATACTACAAAAAATTAAGAAAAATTATCGAATTGCCAGAATAGTTATTCATATCCCGGAAAAAATAGTTCCTAAGCAACGGTTTCAATAGCATAATTGTAGCGTGTGCGATTGGTAATAAATAAAATTCGTAGAGTCGGGTTCGGAGGCAGTCGAGAGCAAATATATTTTTTAATTTTTACTTTTCAAAATAATTTTTATCATTAATATGTATTTAATCTTTTATTCTTATTTAATAAAATATAAACATTATTTCAATTATAAATTATATTTTGTAAAATCTGAATCACACTGAATACAATAAATATTTTTGAATTTGTTTATATGTATCAATTAAATGGCCTGCAAGATCTCTTGCCCCTTAGATTTTTTCTTTTTATTTAAAATCAAAAATTTACGGCCATTATGAATTGAGCTGAGGAAAGTGAGACAACAATGTTATGATCGTCTCGGATTTTGTTTAGTACAAAATGACGGTCATTTCGAATATTTGTTGTAATTTTTTTATTCTTGCTGTTGTATTTAGTGCGGTTTATATTTTATAAAATAAATAAGTTGTGTTGCGTATAATGTATCCATTGTATTAAATATTAATGAAAGATTAAAAACATATTAATAATAAAAAGTAAAAATTTAAAAATAAGTTTTGCTGTCGGCTGGTTTCGAAGCCGGCTCTCCGAATTTTGTTTATTACCAACCACACTCGCTACCACCATACTATCAGAACCGTTGCTTGGAAACTATTTTTTTCGGGATACGAAGAACAATCCTTGAAATTCTACAATTTTTCTTAATTTTTTCTAATATTGCACATATAAATTAACTGATTTGAAACATGCATACAAAATTTCAACTTAATATCTTGCACTGTGGAGATACTATTCACAATTAACTGATTTTCCATGATAATCCCCTACACGTTTGATCGGATGGGGTCTGTCAGGACAAAATGACATGCAGCAACTATTTGAAATTTTGAAAAACAGTTTTGTATAGGTAAAACAGATGCTATTCAGATACTTGAAAGGTATTGTGGCGGCAGAAATTTTGAAAGAAATAATAAACAGACAGACGGAGGGATAAACTTACAAAAATTGGTACGTTTTTTTTAAGTATTCCGACATTTAATATTAAGTTACATCTCTTTTAATAGTAATACCAGCTGTAATTCTATTAGACATCGTATCCCTAAGCCTTACAAATTTTTCTAAGAGTATTAGTCCAATATGTCATGCTGGTAGATTTTACTGTATACGCACCGGATTTTTACGAAGTTGTTTTTCATTGTGCCATAAGTAAAGGGTCTAGGTAGAAGCTAAATCTGGACTAGAAGATGACCCTTAAAATGCTGGTTGAACTATTATCACCCGTCATTTGGCTCACAGTTTTTTTTTTTAATGTTTTAAGTCTATTTAATGTTGCCGAAAGAATTCTGTACAAATTTCTAACCATTTGCGTAGGTTTTATAATTTGTTGAAATATTGTGAATTTGGGTTCGTACACTAACTCTTTTAAGACCACAAGTTTAAAAAATTCCACGTTTATCATTGGCATTTATAATATTGTAATTAAATATTAATAATAGATGGAGTCTAAGGTTAAATTTAACTAAAACTAACAACTCAGAGTTGTTAGGACCTCTGGCATGGTTGACATGTTGAGTAATCTTGACTACTCTGTTTAACTTTCACTTATTGTACTACTGATGATGAGAACTTAGTTCTCGAAATACGTATTTAGTTTTTGTTAAAATTAATTTTAAGGTTAAGGGGTAATCATAATAGTTTTATTGTATTTCAACTTACATTGCTTCAGTTTCTAATTTGTGTTAATTTGTAAGGGTGATAATCATTTAGTTAATATCATCGTGAGATAAACATATTCATAATAAATACTTTACTACCTACTGGTCTATTTATTACAAATGCTTCTTCATTAATAAATAACCTAATTAGTACTTCATTCCGTAAAAAAAACATGAGTATACATATGCCACCTGTTTATTTGATATATTTTACATTCATTTTAATAAATCAAGTCGCTGTAGCTTTCAGCACCTGTAAATGATATCTCATACGAGTATTTTATTTACAAACAAAATAACTATATCATTAGGGCTTTTTATACATTTTGTGGAATGCCAAAGCAGAGTTACATCAAGAAAAATGAAGATATATCTTTTTACATATTTATTCTGCATGGAGCAGCATGTAAAGCGGAAAAGGATGTACAAAAACTAGATAAGTACCTGCAAAAATTACCCACAATGCAACATTGTTAGAACACTGTAACTACCACTCGCATTAAAATAATTAATTCAAAGTTATTAAAAAACCTTCCGTTTCCTGTGTCCATGATGCGAATAACAAGTGACTGCTAAGGATCTACTTGAACCATATTGGCGGAAACGATGACAAATTCCAGTAAAAAACAAACAATAATTAGGTAAAAATGAGTAAGTAATTCTATTATTACTAACCATCAAGAGGAAGTAACTAAGTAATGAATGAATCATTCAGGAAAATGAATTAGAATCTGAAAACCGCAAGCGTTATGAAATGTTTCCTAGACTAGTGAAATTACGAATAGCGAGACTGCATTCATGACGGCGCAATACGTGGGGAAAGGGGAAATATCGTGGGAAACAGTGAGCTACTGATTATCACAGCCTACACTGGACACTCTAAGATACTTACACACACACAGAACAAATATGCTGGAGTAGAAATTGAGAGTATTTAAAGATCTTTACAACATAATAAATAAAGTTTTATATATACTGGGTGAGTCGGAAAGAAAGTGCCAAACTTCGAGAGTGTATATTACACATAAATATATGAGTAAAAAATCTGGTGTGTCCAAAACAATAAATCCCGCCATTTGCAGCCCGAGTCACAAAAAAATTTAGTTATTCCTTATTTTTCCTTATTTCCAATTTTAAATGGCATCAAATTGATCCCTGTGGTGCACTCTCCACGCCAGCAATGAGTGTCCGTGAGGTGACGCCTGGTAAACGCAAGCTCGGTACAAATATGTCATCATCATTACCGATATCTGCGAACAAAGCAGATTGGCACACCCAGCAATGGGTAATATGCCGTGATGATATATTTATTTATTTTTGGATAAGTGAATTTTACTCTAATTTTGACAGTTTATTTCTTAAAATATAGTCTAATCTAATCCAAGTAGCCTACCTTTTTTAAACCCCTCAACAGGATTAAATCCCAATTACAGAGTGGGTTCACATTCACATACATCCATGCCTTAGTGGGATTCGAACCCAGAGACCCGAGGGCACTCATGACTTATGAGGCGTTGCTCTAACCATTGGACCAGTGGAACTATAATAAAATGAAGATTAAATTTTAAATACCGGGATAGAATAGAATTCACTAATCCAAAAATGAGAATTAGCTTAAACATTTTTCTGGATCGTTAATTTTTATCAATCTAAATACGTGCCTACATATTTACCTATGCTGGAAACTGTATTGAATTCCTTTTCTATTGTTCTATTTACGTTTTTCTTTTTAAAACGTTACTAATATTATTTTGAAATGATTAGCTCTTTGATTTTATCTGTCAGTTACATACATTTGAATAACTGCGTTTTATTTGTTTAAAGCGTAGGCTCTGGGATTTGAATTATAGATAATTTTATAAATTTATCCATAAAATATATAGAAAAAGTATTAATGCAAATCTATAGAAAATTTAATAATCTTTAATTTTTATAATAACATTAATACGTTCGAAATACAAGATTTCTAAATTTTCTGAATGATAGTATTTGAGTTAGAGTGGAGAATCCACACACACACACACACAGATATCATTGTGAAAATGTTAAAATTGGATTCTAGGGACCTTAAAACGTGGTCATTTACCAAAATCTCGATGTACGATTTTTAGCACGATCCCTATACCTCCCTTACCAAGGGTAGCGGGAGCTAAAAAAGTTGTAATCCGACTTGTTTCCGAGTTACAAGGCTTCTACGGCAAAAGCGCTTTGCGCACCGTGTAGTATAAACAAACTCTCAAAGTTTGGCGCATTCCTCCAGACTCCTGACTCACCTGTAAATATATGAACAATTTAAAACTGAACATTATACGGGCACGTAGATAGTGAAAGTAAAATTGACATTTTGTGTACTTAATCCTGATAAAATTAAACCACGTAGGCGAGACTGAGGGTGAGCGTTACCGTGGGTGTTCGATGAAATTGACATTTATTTACGAGGATAATCGATTATGTATTTTTAGTACCTAACTTTAAACAAGGGAAAAAATATCCCATCCCATGTTTTCCTAAACTCGAGAGGTGTGCGATATCACATTCTCTTAAAATAATGTAATAAAAACAATCATTCAAACATACTTCCCATCAAAAATGGTGTAGTTTGAACAAAAAATCGATTTGTGACTAAATTAAAGCACTATATTTTCTACTATTGAAAAATTAATGAATTTACTATAGTCCCTATTTTTTCTCGTTTTATTATTTTAAATAAATATAATATGGCAAATATGGAAGTTATATTTAATTATGAAAAATAGTTCCTACATAAACCTATAAGAAATGTAATTTTATTTCATAATTTACTGTGTTCATTTTGGGACCAATATGGCGGACGAGTCAGCTTATGCGAGACGAGAACGAGAGCGAGATTGCAATTTAAAATTCGATGCGAGATCGATATAACAACTGCGAGAAGCGAAGTCTCGCAAAAAAAGTATTTGTAACTTTATAGCTTTGATTTATAAATTCAATGAAATGCACCGTACAGGGAGTGGAGTCAACAGTAATTCGTGCATAGAACAGGTGAATGTGAATTTGAGTCTATACAGAGTCGAATGATATCGGTCGCAAAGCTAAGAAATGCAAAATAAAGACAACATTTCAGCCCCTAATTCATCCCAGTTAAAACTACGGTTAATAAAATTCTTGTCGTCCCTGAAAAGTAAAGGATCTTATATTAAGCGTCGATAGTAGCCAACGGAGTGAAGCGGAGGGATTGGTTGCCAGCGGGTTCCCAGTGTAGCACTCTTTTATGAGTAAATCTTACTTAAATAGTGGCATATAGTTAAAGATAAAGTGTAGAAACTTTTAGTTACAATTTTTTTTTTAAATGTTTAATTAGTTTTGCTGATGACAGAATGTATTAACAGATGTTCGTATTGAAATAATTTGGTGAATAGAATTTAGTGTTTCGTCTCTTTATTATAGTTATACGTCTGTAAATACAAGGAAGACGGAACGATTGGGGCGAACTTGTCTTTTGTAGATCAACTGATACGTAAATACCGAGGTAAATACATAGTGCGCAAGCGCTTATTTTTACAGCGAAACTCTCGCGCGACGAGACGAAACCCAAAAAATGTGCAAGAACGAGAGCGAGATCGAGATTGCAGATCCGAAAACGAGACGAGATCGATATTTTATATTTCTCGTCTCGTCTCGCCTCGCGTGCATCACTAATTAAATTTAACTTTCATATTTGCCATATCATATTTATTCCAATAATAAAACAAGAAAAAATACGGTTCATTTTTGAGGTTAGAGAAAAATATATGTATTGCATAGGTACCTCTAACAAATATAACCATATCTCAAATAATTTGCACAATTTGGAGCAGAACAACCCATCATAATGGATAATTTATATGATTAATAATACTGTAACACTGATATTGAATAATTTCAGTGGCTCCAAAATGGTGGACGAGTTAGCTGTACTTTGTCTAGTAGCTATAGGTGTCACTGTGACGTCACACTATTGCTATTTTTCTCGCACAGCCTACTATCGAAATTGGTGTGAGAATGCTAGCAATAGGTGTCACAAAAAATCAAATTCAGTTAAACTAAAAACAATAATTATAACTTTTTAATATTACGAATTGTTTCAAAATCAAACGAACACCTGAATAATATTTTATTTGTTCCTAATATACGCCTATATTAATAATAATGTTCATTCAATTTACAAATGAATAAAAATGATATATTTTTATGTCATTACATCCAATTTAAATTTATTGTAAGCAAACTACATATTATTTAAATAATACTGTATCATTATTATGAAATAGTACTTTATCATTATTATACCACGAATTACATCTACAATAGCTAATAACGTAATTGAAATACGTGTACATACGTAAATGTTTGAATAATAGTTTTCCGTTAAAAATGACACATACTTCCCATAGTACAAAAAGAACACTTTGTAATTGCAAAATATTTTTGTAATGACTGGGATACGATAACGTCTTCCTTTCTCATATTCTTTCCGGTATTAAAATTAGAAAAAATGGTACTACGAATTTTTTGTTGGCAAAATGAGTGAATGAATTCACAAATGAATTTTTTGTCTGTCTCAAAAAACTTACATACATATGTATGATGTTGACAAGCTACAAATATTTATAAATAAACACAAGCTCCATTTATTAGTGAATTTTGCACACTTTTCAAATATAATTATCTATAAATTTATGTAAATTGCTGTAATGAATATTTATACCACTGTTAGCAAGTACATGTTCTAGTCGTCGTTTTACAGGCATTGAAAGCTGCTGTAGAGAGAGTACTACAAGAACTATACAACCGATCATTTACACCCTGCGTCCATCATAAAATATGTCACTATAAATAAAATTGTTTTGTAAAGGTCATATATTTATATTCTGCCATCACTGAATTAATATACAGTGGAACTTCAGTAAGTCGAATTTCGATAACTCGTATTTTGGATAACTCGAATCAAACTGGTTGGCAATAGCGCCAAGAGTGAGAATTATGGGTAATTTTTACTTGATAACTCGAACTTCGATTATTCGAATATCTTTACAATTCGAACAGAATATTTGGCACCAGCTTCATTAAATCGAATTCTGGGGGAAATCCCCTAATTTCGTGATTTTGTAACAGGTATTTTTATAGCATGATGATGGAGGCAGTTCAGTTTTTGCGCTACTGAAGTTCAAACATATGCTTTGTTAATTAAAGACATCCAACAAAAATAAAAATTTATCAAACTTGCTTTTTTTTCCCTAATACGACATCTAAGTTGCAACCACTTGATCAAGGTGTCATACAAAATGTAAAATGTCATTATCGCCGCAGAATTTTGAAAAAAGGTATCAAATGTTTTGAAGAACATTAATGAACTGTGTTGATGATATAACCAATACATGGAATATCGACATTAAGCCTGAGACAATTTTTAATTGTTTTAAACAAGCCGGCTTTGGTCAGTATTCTGAGTGGGACGAAGAGGATGAAATTCCTTTGATTTTCATAAGTGAACGTATGAATGAAAAAGGTGAGGAAGAAATTCAATTGCAATTGGAATATGGAGCTTGGAAAAATGTCAAAATTACACTAGAAAGTGTCACCTTAAATGATTTTATACATGTGGATGATGATACTGTTACTTCGGAGTTTCCTACAGATGAAGATATTGTCGAGCTCTACAAATCTGAATCCGGATCTGTAGAGCTCGACAATACAGATGACAGCGAAAGTGATATGATGGAGGCTGATTTGCAGCAACCACCTTCAAACGAGTTGGTTGAAAATTCGTTGAGCATTTTGCGTTCGTATTTAAAAACCAATGAACATACAACCGATTCCCTGTATAATGGTTTAAATAACATTGAAGCTTTTTACCTTCCGTCACCTTTAGGTAAGGAAGGTATTGTCTTTGGTCAAAAAATTCGGTGGTGAGTTTTTGATGAATAAGCACGTTTTAGGGTCCCTAGAACACGATTTTACCATTTTTACGATGATGTCTGTATGTGTGTATGTGTGTGTGTGTGTGTGTGTGTGTTTAACAAAATTTTCGTCTACGATAACTTCCATACTACAATTCAAAAAATTATAATTCTTTCGTATTCCTCTTCGTTAGATCCTTGTGAAGAGCTGATTAGATTTTGGTTAGAATTGGTCAACCGGAAGTACCCTCATTTGAAGATTTTAACAGTTTTTCTTGAAAATACGATGTTAAATATCATTTTTTCACATTTGATGTTATAAATATTAAAGAATATTTTATTCTCTATGCGATTTGAATGCATTTTATATTTCATATTAAATGGATATAAAGTTAAAAAATTATAAATAAATAAATATATCATCACGGCTTATTACCCATTGCTGGGTGTGCCAATCTGTTTGTACACAGATATCGGTAATGATGAAATATTTGCACCGTGCGGGCGCTTACCAGGCGTCACCTCACGGGCACTCATTGCTGGTGTGGAGAGTGCACCACAGGGGTCAATTTTGTGCCATTTAAAATTGGAAATATTTGACGTCGGTCGGGATCGAACCCGGTTCCCCAGATTCGCGACCTGACACTCAGGCACGCAGCCACGAGACCCCATAAAGAAATTAAATATCATATATTAGGTAGCTATGCTATAATAACTCTGGAAACAGCTGATGTATTAAGAAAATTCTGATTGAAAGGTGTCAGTGTCAAGTGCAGTTGACAGTATGTATGTGTTATAATTTTACTGGAAATACAGAGAATTTATTTTAACGTGCAACATATGGTCAATCACTTCCATGGTTACACACTACTGTCAAAAAATGACAGCAATGTAATATTTGTCCATTTTAAAATGCAACATACAAAAATTTGTAGTTATGTATTATCAATACTAATTTCAAATAAATTAGCCTACGTACTATTAACAAAAAATCTAAATTTTAATGTAGCACATCTTAACAAACTTTATCTTACAAAAATTAAAAATATTAATGTAGTAAATGTTCAAAAATACCTCCATTCACACTGAGGCAATATCCTAGTCGCTCGTAGAAAGAATTGACACCATTTGTGATGTGTCCTGGAGGTATCTCCTATGCTGCAATACTATTTATGATGTTGCATTTTAAAATGGACAAATATTACATTGCTGTCATTTTTTGACAGTAGTGTGTAACCATGGAAGTGATAAACCATATGTTGCATTTTAAAATAAATTCTCTGTATAGGATCTTTTGCTTTCTGTATGGAATTTGTATAAAATACATACAACTGCCTTAAGGTAATGTACAAGAAATAGAATCTTTTGCAAAGAACTTTCTGTATGACATTTATACAAAATACATAGAACTGACGGAAGGTAATGTGCTGGCTACATCAGATATTTTTTATTGAAAATCAAAATACAAAATTCCCTCGTCAGTCAATCTGTATATATCATAAAGTAAGTGATTTTTACTCGAATAAATACATACATATATAAATAAGTAATATTTATACATATGCATTTTATTTAATAACCCGAAGTCTTGATAACTCGAACTTTTTTTTGTGGCAAGTCATGGTTTGAGTTATCGAAGTTCGACTGTATTTTCCTATCCTTTTCCTTTCCATATGTGTCTTGTACATGGTGTGAACCCATCCCTCTACATTGTTTTAATTCCCTTTTCATTACGGCCTGAAGGGCTCGGGAACATTGCCGACCACTTAACGATACTCGCCTGTTCTGTTTCCAAATTTAAATATTGCATTTCAAGTTGAACATCTGCCTGGCTGGGCCAGGCCCGGCTAAAGGGGGAGCACCCTAACTATTCATCTACACATGTATGTGCATAAGTGCACGTTTAATTATAACATCAAGATGCATTGTTGATAGCTTTTGATTTTAGACAAAGAGGAGATATGATAGTTTTTATACAAACATGACTAACGAGGCATAAACAGATGTTAATGAAGCTTTGAGAATGTTTTTCATTTTAAATGCAGTAATTTAGTACGTATGTATTCTTTAATACTTTTTCTCATGATAATTATTTATTTCTGAAATATGAAATGAATTTTAAATCCTTCAAATATTAATAAACATATAAAAATAAATGATCATTTTAAATTATTTTTTCATTTCTTCCATAGCAATTTTCATTCTTTTACGCCATGTTAAATTAATAATGGACTTATTATTGTTTAGGACAAAAGAACAGACAAATTAAACTTTTGTGAAAAGTAAATAATAATATATTTTTATTAATATAATTGCCTTCTATGGCGGCTATAAAAAATATGTTCCGTGTACGGCAAACAAAAGCTCGCTATTACACTCTATTATTATGCTCTAAAACGTGCTTTTTAATAAAAATGCTAATAAAAGCAAATTCAGCCTATGAACCTATAACTCTGACCACATAACTGAAAATCTAATAGTAATATACAGGATGAGTCTTTGAAATAACCGTCTTCGATATCTCCCTTGTCGTTAGAAATAGAGCATAAATTTATCAACAGAATTTATTCGTCTACTCAAGGAGTATAACATAAAATTATTTTCACATATACAGGATGTTGCATTACGGTTTGTTGAGAATTGTTTCTCTTTTTTTAAATGGAATACCCTATATATTTTCATATATTTTTAATTGTAGTTTATTCACCTATACGCACATATTCTTTTTTTAATTTTTCTCGGCGTTGTCAAGTTATTCCGTTTTTTCTTTAAAAATGACCTAATACAGGCATTGCTTTATAAAGGAGTACTATTTTAATAGTAAAATTAGGAATTTTTTTTCTGTACAACTATAACTATACTATATGTTCTCATATATATATATATATATATATATATATATATATATATATATATATATATATAGTATATATATATATATATAATTAGGAATTTTTTTTCTGTACAACTATAACTATACCTACTATATGTTCTCATATATATATATATATATATATATATATATATTTTAAATATAATTATACAGCGTGTTCAATAAAGCGAATCAAATTTACTCAATTTCAAATGACTATAACTCGTCATTTTCAAATGGAAAAGCCTATATTTTATTATTTAGTTCGGTTATTTTTTATGTTATCTTTCTATGTTATTAAGGGTATCCTATGCCAAAAACCAATAATTTCAGAGTTATACAAAATGACACCCATTTTTGCTCAATTGAAGAAATGTTCAACATCATTGATGTCTAATGTGAATATGTACATATGAATGAAAAAATTTAAATTTTAATATATTGTAAAATGTAAACCATAGGCTTTGTGAATAATTTCAACATTAAATTTTTTCGCTTTACGTATTTACATTTTGTTTATAATAAATATTTAAAAAAGTAAAATTGTTAGATCTTAGCTTCTATTAATAATTAAGAATTGAAATTTGGCATGTTGATTCAAAATGCATTTTTATATAAAATAGTAATAAATTTTAATAATTTTTTTACTGTAAAAGTGCACCATGCGAAAACATTAAAAAATATGCGAACAGAAGCAAAGGGGTTCTGTAGCAATTTAAAAAAAATCTGTAAGATCAAGATGAACCAAGAATTTAAATGCAAACGTGACTTAAAAATTTTACGTAATATTAATTAGAAATATTTGAAAAGGATTAAAATAGTATTTCAAATAAAATTGTGAATATTTAACGGTTATTAACAATTTTCCTGAAAACATGAAATGAATGATACTTAAACAATTATCACTGTCGACTATTCGTTGTCTTCTTTGTCGGAAAATATTCTAAATTCTCTTTAATCGGAAGCAATTTTACATTTAATTAAACTAGAATGAATTTTTCAAATCTTAAACTGGTACAACAGGTGTACAATACATTAATGCACAAAAGAAAGAACTATACCCCAATTAAATATCATATACATATACAATTATCACCATGAAATTCACAGGAACTAACTACATTATAACTACTTCGCAGAAACCGAAACAGTGTTATAATTTCCCTTTATTATTCATTGAAGATAACATTATGATTTTCCCATAACTTTATCGATTCTTTTAATTACTGATATTCATAAAACCACGAGAACACAGACAAACACGGCACGGAAAATAATAAAGTCGATGCTTTCATGTTTCAGTAGGGTTGGACATGCGATTGTCACATGTTATTCTAACCCACACTAACTACATTGTGTTTCATCTATTTCCACAGAACTGCAAAGCAAATATAAATTTACCGGTAAAAATAAAAAAATCTAAAATACAGCTATGGGTTCAGTAGGAAATAGATACAGGCTGTGGCATAAGTCAGTCGATGATTTATACCTAATTGACACGAATATCCCGTTACAAAATAATGCATTGTCAGTTTATATGTTCCGTACTGTTGACCAAAGTATTTAATAACATTAGCCGATTGTACAAAAAGCATCTTTTTAAATTATTATTAATTTGACTACCACGGCATAATATAATTTTTCTAGTCCTGTTTTTAAAATGTAACTTATAAAAATATCTTAGCCACAACGTAACAAGCTGGTTTCTAATTAATCAATTTTTAAATGTTATTTCACATATTTGTAACTTATAAGACACATTTGCATTGTATCACACTCGCATTTGTTTAGTCCTCACTTCGCAATGTCTTTATTTCATTACAAATTTTATTTTAGGGATATTTCAGGTTCTCAAGGAGGGGGGTTTCGAACGCCCCTTAAATCCTATATGGCTACGCCACTGATTAAGAGCGATTAATAATCCAGACATTTTAAAACCTGACACGATGGGGGAGTTGACGATTTTTAATTCTAAAGCATTTATACTTTCATATTTTGTAAAAAAAAAATTAAAAAACCGGAGAAAAAAATGATAAACTTTTGCAATATTTTCTTCCCGCCATTACGGCGTACATAACATCAACTACACGTGCTCAAAACGTGCTTCCTAGATAGATATAGCAGCAAAATACGGCCACCTGTTTATGTTTCCATTTGACACTTGACAATTTAATTTCTGTGTTTATCGTATTTTCAACATAAACATTTTACTCTCATTTTATTTAAATTCTTTTTGACTTTTCTCGTACGCCGCCATTTAACGGCACTAAGTTTTTAGTTTAAAAACTAAACACGTAGAGGTCGCGCACATTTTTGAAAAGGTCTATTGTATTTACTTGTTTTCAAAGGTCTAAACGTCTAAAGGACCCTGACCACTGAAAAGTTAATAATACTAAATTATAGTAGATTATGGATTCTTTCAAAAAGTTTGCGGACTTTACTTTCACAACTTTGGAGCTCAATTTAATAATATGTATTTTCGCTTTTTCAAAATGTTTAAATATCTAACGTTACATATATTATAATTTTAAATCATCTAATGAGTTTTGAAACATTCCGTATGTAATTCAATTCTTTTAAAAATGATATAAGCATAAATTAAAATTAATCGTTTTGGCACCGATAAGCATAAAAAATATTGAAAGCATCCCCCTCATATGACGCATATATTACAATTATTACATGCTCTTGGCCTCTCTTTCGTGTCCGAGAAAAGAACTACCCCTTCAGAAATTATTTGAAGTGATATATAGCAAATGTGCGTGTTGAAAAAATAGGTTTCGAGGTAAGCGTAAATAATTAGGACGACCACGAGGGTGGCTTGTTTTTGGGATGTCAGAGGTCCTCAAACAATTCATATGTAACATAAACAAAACAATGACTTATCTATTTTAAAATACATATGATAAATATTTACTAGCCATAAAATTGTGTCGGTTGACTCACCAATGGTTGGAAATTAAAACAAATTATCTGGTACACACCTGGAACAAAAGAAAATAAACTATTAACAATGGAACATCGGCAATTAAAGCATTTGTTGCAACATAAGTGACGACCATAAAAATAACCTCGTTTCATATCTTTAAGTATATTAGAACTAATTTAGGTCAGAGTTAAGCTGAAAACGCTGTTCTACAAATTAAAACATTTAACATTTTATTTTTAAACCAGGAAAACACATCATCCAATTGTCGAGAACTATAAATAACTAAAACTGCACATACAAAATTTATTTCATATTTAGGTAAAGTAAGCTGTTCATCATTTTTATTAACCCAATAGTAAAACACAGATTAATAATTCAGAGATTTCAGTAACAAGTCATAGATTGAAAGTTAAATTTCCAGTAGCTCGAAACGAAAATTATCCTTTCCTGTGTGTGACAGTCCTCACGTCACATGTTATCAAAGCTATTGTGAAAATAGCACCACAGGTATCATATTTGGGCTATTTGAAAATTACCTTTGGGTAAAATTTCAAATATCTAAGTTTTATATTTTTAGATTTTCGTTTAAATTTGGACCCAAAAAATCTATTTTTGTCTGGCTATTTTGACACTCGATTCTAGGGGCAAAATTACTTAAGTAAACATATTTTAAAATTTCTTGAACAATGTATACAATGCCAATAGCAAAATTCCTGAAATTTTTTATGTATTAATTTATCGAATATATTTGTACTGTCTTTCTTTCATACGAAATATATATAGGGTGTTTCATAGAAAGTAAAAAAATTAAGGGAAAAATAAAAAATGCTTAATAAACATAAGTCTGATCTTCAATTATTTCCGTTCGCAATGAAAAATTATTGAAATTATAGTTTCTAGGAATTTTTTATTTTAAATTACTAGAGTGCAATGTTGACAGTTGCGCAAAAGGCAACTAACATGGATGATGTTATTAATAACACTTATCCACAAGCACACCGTTATGTGGGATAAGAGATTAAGGGAATTTAAAATTAATTCAAAAAAAGAAAATGCGTGGGCACAAATTGCCTCTGAAATGAGCGAAAATGGTAAGTTATGTTTTCGCTTTTAACTGTAAAGTTTATTAATATGTCTGTATGTTTATATAGCGCAACAGCCGGCAACAACTGATGCACACAATAAAATGATCTTTTCTATTGCTCATTGAATCAGAATGCAGATGTCAATAAACGTCAAAAAAATTAAGCTGTAGACGTAGAAGTTTGGAGTTTACAAACTCCTACTGCTGCCGTTGCCACTGCGATACTACTAATTTTCTTAATTTTTGGATGTGAACGAATACGTTTGCTATAACGCATTCAATCTTTTACCCAGGCCACTACCACTGCCACTAATTCTACCGTTACGTTAATTTTTTTGTTTTGATACTTAAGAGTTACGAAGTTATTTGAAAATTAAATATTTTTCAAGGTCGCCGCAACATTTAACTTAGTATTATTATTTGATTTTTTTTAAAAAAACAAAAACACATCTAAGATTACGTCTGAAAGGTAAACCAAAAGTCTCGTTTAATCAAAGTCGTTACTCTTATAGTTTTCGAGATAGCAGAGGTAAACCCCGTAAAAACTAATTTTTCACTGCCTCAAATCTCGGAAACTATGGAAGATCGGACCCATGTTGATTAAGCTTTTTTACTCATTTTGGTCAGTACTATATGCCCTTATATTTTTTTACAGTATTTTTGTAATACCCTGTATATACCAGATGGCGTTCGAAGTCCGTTACATAGGTGTTTACCATGGTAAAAAAAATTTCCTTGCATGTTGCCCCAAATAATTTTTGAAAAAAATCTACAAATAAAAATTGTAGAGCATAAAATTCTACTTTTAAATTAGTGAACAAAATTCATTTCGTATGTTTAGTAACTTTAGAAATTAAATATGAAAATTTGAAAATAGCGCTAGCCGTGGAATTAAAACAAAAAGACAAACAAATGATTGATATTTTAACTGTTAAATATTGAGACTTTTATAGATAAAAAATCTTACATTTGTTTGCTTTTTGTTTTAATTCAATGGCTAATCCTATTTTTGAAGTGATTTTCGACATTTTCATATCAAATTTCTGCCGTTACAAAGCATGCAAAATTAATTTTATTTATTGATTCGAATGCAGAATTTCATGATCTATGAACAACTTTTATTTGAAGTATTTTTTTCTAAAATAATTTGAGAAGCAACGCGCAATGAAAAACTGTTTTCCCAAGTAACGGATTTCGAGCGCCACCCGGTAATAATGATAACAATAATACATTAACTTGTAGTTTATGTTTTAAATTAACTACTAATATTTCAGTATGTAATATACAACCACACCCGAAAATATAAATAATGTACTGTACTAGAATGTATTGTAAAATAATGCCACACCTTAACACTGTTTTCCAAAGAAGCAAAAATCCTTTCTTACTTTGCATAAGTAATTTAATCCTATCTCTACGCACATCTCTCTTCCTGTGGTAAACGCCTTACGCATAAGTAGTTTATTTACTATACCTTCTATATCTACTCATAATTCAAAGACTAGGGGTTAATTACAAGACAATTAATCTTACGCTAGAAAAATTATGATTGTCTATCAGTGTTATGCAAATACACTGCACGTATGCAAGTCCGGGAACAACTATAGGAAGTAAGTAAACCTAGAAGATAGATATTAATCAAAATTGACATTATATTCATTATTTTTATAACAACTTTATAAATATTAAGTACATCCGTTATTGTAATTAGAATATAATGAGCAATATACATATCGCTTTTTATGAATTTCTTTTGCAGAATATATGATTATATAATTACTAAATAATAGTTATCATTGTTGGGTGTGAAGCAGATTTGCACACCCAGCACCCAGCAATGGGTAATATGCCGTGATGATATATTTATACTTATTTATTTAGTTATATTGCTGGGTGTGCCAATCTGCTTCCACAGATATCGGTAATGTTGATGACATATATATTTGTACCGTGTTGGCGTCACTTCACAGGCACTCATTGCAGGCGTGGAGACTGTACCACAATATGTTTTATAAAAGCCACTTAAAGGGATCGTCTACGCCTCGGTCTACGCTTTCGCTTTTCCAAATGAACGAGAGCCTGTTTCACATTTTTCAAAAAGTATTTTAAATGAAAATTTATGAAATATATGACTACGATTATCTCGGCGTTTGAAGCCGCTTGAATTTAGTAAATCCCTTTTCAATCTTCGAAATAAACGATCGAGATTAATATTTCAAGCCGCTTGAAAATGTCAAGTCAAGCCTGTAAAATAACAGGCTTGACTTTTATCGAAATAAACATTGAAGCTCCAAACAATGTAACATCTGCAATATGTTGGAGTGTTACTAAATTCATATTATTTGTTGGTTATTTGCATTTTATAAAAGTCGCGACATATAACTTAGTAAAGTTAACCAAAAGAGAGATATTTGGAGTGATGAAGAAACAAATATTTTTTTAATGTTTTTGACAGAGAAGACAAAAAACTACATGACAATTTTTAGATTTTTAGGTTATATATCCACTATGAAAGTAGATTATATTGCTCTCCCTGTCTGTCTGCATAATCTAGTATTTAACTATCTTTTTTTGGTTGATACGAATTTAAAGAAGATTTGTTGATATTTTCGTAAATAATTAAATACGAATATTGGCGTTAAAAATAGTCATGAAAAACAACCCCCAACTCCTGTGTCCTAGAAGCACATACATTACGTCATTCACAGCCAATAGAAAAACAGTTTTTCCATCACTTACATTTAGTTTTGTTATTTAAATAAATAAACGTAGGCGATAGTTTGTCACATGGTAATAACAAACTTCTAATTTGTCATTTGACGCTGACATTTTCCATTATAAATGAGCAATAATGGCTAATACAGAATACACTCAAGCTAAGTCGGACAGTTTACCGAAAATCGAAAGCTGGATGATGGCTGAATTTATTTCAGAAAACGACTGTTTTACTGTTGCCGAAATAAGGTATGTTAAAGAGTTAAGGTAAAATAAAATGTCAAAACCCAACAATCAGCTCTTCGACCTACTGCTTCCAGCCACAATTTTCTTTTCTTCGAATCTTTTGGCATATTTATAAATTCAACAGAAGCTTTGTTCCCAGCGCATTTTTGCAAGAAGGCACAATACGATACTCTGAATTACTCATTTTATATTGAATTTTGTATTATCTAACACGAACCAAACTAAAAAATTTGCTACTTGTAATTTTGACAATATATTTATCATAACACTTGTAACAAAACACAAAGAATTGACACTATAATGGACCAATTGGAGCCGGTGAAGATATATGTGTTGTGACGTCACGTTCTGTTTCAGATCACACGACTTTTCAAAATATGATCCAAATTTCAAAAATTAATTGTAAAATATCTAATGGATATTTGGTGATATTTTCAAATTTGAGGTTATTTAAATAATGATATCTTTTTTAAATTTAATACTTAGAAGGCATATAAAAATTCTTGCAACAGCCCTATACATATAGTAACATATTTTTATCAAGTTATTAAAAAAACTTGATATTATGTCTGTAACTTGTAATTTATACTTTAGCATTGGAAGTACAGAAAACACGGCTCAGGTTTTTACTAATAATGACTGTATTTTTTTTTCATTTGAAATAAAGTATAAATCCTCGCTTTTAGAAAACATGAAATTAAGTATACGCAAGTTTTTAATTTTTTTAAATATTTGTTATTCGAAAAATTAACTTTAAAATTAACCAAAAATCATCAATCTTAGAGCTTTATCACAGATTTAAGAACAATTATATTGAAAAATAAAAAGTTCGACAATATCAAGTTTTGTTAATAAATATTTTAAAAATAAGTATTAAATTCCCAACAGATTCTGCATAATAACTAGTGCCTAGAGTTTATAAAACAAGTCATTTACTATACTTTTTCTACGACTGAAAATTAAGAAAGCAGAAATATAGAAATACACTTTTTGATGTCAGGTACAGCAGCTACCTTCACCCCGTGCTTAATGATCGACAAACTTGCTTAACTTCAAGCCTTATCCAATACGGTGGAAACAAAAGCTTGTCAAATACATTTTAACAACGGAAATAGAAACAAATCTTTTCGCACACGACAATAATTTTTAATGAGTGATTAAAAAAAAATTAGCAGACAACTGAAATTCAATGTATAACAAAATGCAGTATCGTGAAATAAGTTAATATATTGCAATTATCTGATACGAAATTTTCTTACGTAGCAATGAAAATATATCGATGCATGCAGTTCATTGTGTACAAGATTAATATACACAGAGAATTGAAATAATTAGATGAAAGAGAAACCTTTACATCCAACTGTGATATAATTGGCACAATTAGCATTTTTATTTGATCCAGGTGCACGGCACAATGATTGATACATACTCTGCAAAATTGCAATTTATCTTTACATACTGATATTTATATATATATATATGGCAACAGCGATATATTTTTCCATTTAAGTAGGAATATGCTAATAATATAACATGTTATGAAATTAACAAGCACGCGATTGAATGCATTTATAGAATAAGAAGAACGGAAAACCTTCAGTCATTATCGTAAAGTAACAGTAGGAAACGGGAATATTACTCTGAATTTAATATTTTAATTAACTAATTATTTATATAAAGGATATATCAATATATATATATAGTGTGATTGACACTGACAGAAAATAAAGTTATTCGTCCAGCAACGAATCGAGGTAATATATCTGAATTAATAAATAAACTTACGTTACAGAGAATGTATTGTCAACAACGAGCATAATTTTAAAATGGAATGTCCTAAATTAGACGAAACAATAAGAATTTTTGAAAGACAAGCGTGTTATTTATATCCATCCTTATCGCGCACGCTTGTAGTCTTTGCAAATGAGAGTAATAAATGTTATCTAAAGAAATCAAAGCTTTACTTCTTGAATCTTATTTTAGAAACGGAAATAAATTAGAAAACCGCGAATGGCAATAATATTTTGCTACCTGCTACAATAAATTTCAAGAAAATTACATTTCAAGATCAATTCTGCCAACTTAACTTTTGATTTGAATACTGGTCAGACGTACGTTTCTATATTACTTCAGTAGTGTAATAGATTGTAAATATTTTTATTTGAATTTAAATTCTGGTTGTTTAATCTTGGAATACCCTGTATATATTGTAGAGAAGTGCAGGACAGGTAAAGGGTTAATAAACGAAGAGAAAAATCATTAAGCTATAATGCTTCTTGCTTCATATCTCTTTAAAATACTCCATCTACCGTCAGTGGCTAGTAATAAATCTCTAATAACACATGTTCAAATCTAATTTATTAACAGTGGCAGATAAATCATACACTATGAAATCAACAGGCTGATGTTATTTCTGAAACAAAACGATGAAATAAAGTAGATAATTGATGCTTCTCCGCACGTTCAGACCTGCACAGGTGAAGTGAAACCAACTTCCTGTAGATATATCTCCAGTTTTTCTATCCAGGAGTCATTTAAATCACAATAAAACCACTGACGGAGAAGCACCTGGTGCATTGCACATAACCTAAGATGCAAGGTTACTTCCGCGGTTACAGAAAAACTTCTCTAAAACACCAAGTCGAATTGATATTGATTGTAAAGTTAATTAGGAGACCGGTATTGTGTACTACTTGTAGATTCTCATTGTATGAGTACAAGTTTATGGTTCGAAGTAAAACGTTTTCTTGGAATTGTATAACTATGGACAGCTTTGTAGAAATTGCACGTCTAATAGTATGTTAGGGTCATAATATTTTCTACTTTGTTGCTATTATAGGATACACATTAAGTAAACACAGGGAACTTAACGCTTATTATCTATTGTTGAACGTGGCATTGTATTTTACAGATACTTCAGTCTTCAATATATATTTTTACCGCATCGAGCATTTACAAAACGACGCCTCACAGACACTCAAACAAAAATACTATGTTGTGAGAGTACACAACAGAAGATTTTTGTGATAATAAAAGAAGATATTCAAAGCAAAATAATGTAAATAAATTTTACAGTCACAAAGAGGATTAGTCAAATATAGAATAATCGGATGTCTAATGAATCTAACTCTGGAATATGTAGGTATGTCTCATGTGTCCGGGAAAATCGCAAAAAATACCAAATTTGGCTCATCGAAGTTAGCCCGCTCATTCCTAGAATATTATCATTAGTGAATTAGTGTCTTTAGACAGGTTTCAGCGGAAATGTTGCCTCCATACCATAACCTGCGCCTCTCTCTTTTTCTTCTTCTTCTTCTCCCTCCCCCTTATATTTTCCCTTTAATTATAATTTTTATGGGGTCTTGTGGCCGCGTGCCTGAGTGTCAGGTCACGAATCTGGGGAATCGGGTTCGATCCAGACCGACGCCAAATATTTCCAATTTTAAATGGCACAAAATTGACCCCTGTAGTGCACTGTCCACGCCAGCAATGAGTGCCCGTGAGGTGACGCCTGGTAAGCGCCCGCACGGTGCAAATATTTCATCATTACCGATATCTGTGTACAAAGCAGATTGGCACACCCAGCAATTGGTAATAAGCAGGGATGATATATAATATATATATTGCGTTTTTTCACATTTTATAGAAAAAATAGCCTTACAGAGTGAATTTGTGTCAGTAGAAAAGGATAGAGTTTGGCGTAGCCACGTTAAGCAGACAAGGATGAAATGTGTCAACTTCTATTGAATCCGTAGTTGTCAAAATTTTGTTTGACATCTTTAATGTCAATATCATGCATTTTTAGTCCCGGGAGACTGAAATTTTACAAGTGTACCATCTAATTTTCATATGTGGTAAACGAGATATGTATATTGTAAAATTGTCCTTGTACTTTTTGTATATTTTTTTCAGTTCAAACTAAATTTTTGTCATTGTATTCAACAAAAGTATCTAAAATTCGAAACTATTTTGCCAGCATCAAATGACGGGATCTTTATAATGATTTACCTATTCACTGTTTGAGATCAAATGCGATCTGCAATATGTAATAATAAATTGTTTTCATAATAGGAATCTGTCAAAAAAATTATTCATGTATGTGGTTATGTCTGATGGTGTGTGATCGATTTCTCACGAAAATCATTTATCTATTCGCTACCCAAAAATATTTATTTATTCGCTACCCAAATACAGGTGATTTTCAACGTTGTCATAATTTTAGTTGATTCCAATGTAACAAATAATAATCTGACACAAACAATACTTAACAAATTTGTCCTTACAGCAGCCAAAAAAGGATTAGCATTTGTATTTTATTATCTAGCAAATATAAATGGCATGTAATGTTCACTATGTCACACGCGTTCATATAACAGGCGGTATGCCATTTGAACTAATATACGCCATTACCAAGCTAGTAGATTTCTTGTTTGCAGCTCAATTATATTTCGTTAATCAACTCCATGTGTCATTATAATGATTAGATATAATTCTATTAAATTTAAAAATACAAAATCCAAAAATTCCTCCATATAATTACACCAATTATTCAAACCTATACTCATGCACAATTAACATTCCAATATGGCCGCTAACAAATGTCCTAACCTCAATTTTTGCATTTCAACCTGCAACAGTCACTTGTTCATAAATCTCATGCAGTCAGCGCCTCCCACGATGAAATTTTAATACCAAACTAACAATCTGGGTGTGCTTGTAAAACTACATAAAAATATAGATTCCAGTATAGTAATAAGGAGAAATCGAATTAGACAAAGACGACTGCGGATATTAAATCGAAGATCAATTAATTAGGTAGCTGTGTGACAGGCGATGGTTAATTAATGGTTGCGCTATCATTTGTTTTAGATGCAGGCCGGCCACCTTGATGATAATTCTGTCACTGAAAACTAATTTGAATAATTAACGCGGTAGAGTGTTAATTTAAAGATTGCAAATTGAATATTCAATATGAATCGACACATATGTATAATTCTCATATTTTACAGGAAGTATTATAAATGTCTACATAATTAAAATTTATACACCTATCAAACTATCAACACGATCTTCTATAAATATAATATTTCGAATGGGATTAATATTAAAAGCAATAAACCAATTAAAGAACTAGAGACAAGCTAAAATCTGTAGAGGGCCATAAAATTACGTCCGGGGCAGGGTCGGATTAACTGCCTTAGATAACTAAATGAGCAGAAATCACAAATTAATAATTTTTACTAAAAATATGGCACGCTGGAATTATTGAGAAAAAAGTATTACGGTTCATATTTTTTTATAATTTTATTTTGAATATGTTCAAAGTAACTTTAAAAACTGTCAAAACTGATAAATAAATTTCTGGGGTCTTAAAACCTGGCAAAGCTATCAAACTGCTTACTGGTAGACTTAAAAACGGTCAAATTAAACTGTCAAAGCTCTCAAATTTTAATTAATTATATTCTAACTAACTTTCGCAACTTAATTTCAAATGATAGATAAATAACATGATTTTATTATCCTAATAATTCTAGCGTAACCCTCGTATTTAATAATGTACTTCTAGATTAAAATTCGGCTTTAGAGGACGCACGAGGTCCTCTCCCCCTCAACCCTTTTGTGAACTAGGCGTGCATTCTGACCAATCAAAAACCAGAATTTATTTCCCTGCCTAAATCTGGGTTGGCAAAAATCATGATTTATTTAAAAAAAAAATCAAATAAATCAAGATTTATTTATTTTTGACCTGTTGGTGTTACTGTACTTTTTAATTGTTTTAAAATACATATTTTATTTAAAAATAAAATCATCACGGCGTATTACCCATTGCTGGGTGTGCCAATCTACTTTGTACACAGATGGGGTCTCGTGGCCGCGTGCCTGAGTGTGTGGTCTCGAATCTGGGGAACCGGGTTCGATCCCGACCGACGCCAAATATTTCTAATTTTATGTAGCACAAAACTGATCCCTGTGGTTCACTCTCCATGTCAGCAATGAGTGCCCATGAGGTGACTCCTGGTAAAAGCCCGCACGGTACAAATATGTCATCATTACCGACATCTGTGTACATACTTTATTTCATAAACGAAAACGAAATCTGGAATAAAACCCCAAAGAATGCATTTGAATTTTTGCTTATACGTAATATATAACGCGCGCCTGTTTTGACTTTTACGTTATACTGAATCGTAAACCTCTTAAAACAGAGCTCTGTCTCTAGTGGTTAGGAAGGTTTCTACGGGCTTCGCCCATTAGAAAATTTACGGGCTGTTGAAACCATAGCAACATATATACAGTTCTATTTATTCGTTATTTCGCCCTATATTTTCAAAGACTATTTCGATAAAATAGTTTAATGTATTGTGGTGTTTCAATATTTTTTTCCAATTATTTACGATTCAGTATATCATAAAACATTGTACAATGCTCAACCGTAATCCGAAATTTACATACTCACACGGATAATAAGATCGCTTCGCTCGCTCGTTAGGTACCGTGCTCGCCCGTAAAGTTCTCAATAACGGTCTTGAATTGTAAATTACTATAAACCGAATCTATGCTTACCTAAACAATAAACAGTTCAAAACATGCCTTATGGCCTCTATATGTACAAAACTTAAAACGGATATTTTGTTTTAGGTTTATCTCATGACAAGAATCTATTATATCAATAAATTTAGGCTCATTTGATACAGTATTTCATTCTGAACATTTTTTGTATTTACACTTGAAAATTAATAGGGCATAATTTACAAATATATGAAAATTTTACCATTGTATTTTCTATATATTATACTACCATAGTAGATTTTCTTTTTGCATGTAGGTATCTAAAATAATTTGAAAAACAATTGATTTTTCGACAAAAATGTATTATTTTATAAAAATCAATAATAAAAAAAATCAGTCGATTTAAATCAATGATTTAAATCAGGTCAAACCTGGCCTAAACCAACGCCATCTTCTTAGATGAAACGAACTACATAGTAATATTTGTTTAATGATATAAACGCCTTTAAATTTAATAACTTAAACTTAGATTATCTGTGTTTCGAAACAGTAACAGGTAACTTTTATTTTGGGCGAATTCATGATTATTTATAAGTTCACTCATTTCTTTCAAAAGAACTGATTACGATGCGGTAGTTAATTGCCTGCATCTTCATGCATAAAATGACTAACTATGCAGAATAGCAAGCAAAGGATGCAATTCTCAACATAAATTATCAGTTATTAACCTTGGCACAAGTTGTTAATTACCTCCAAGCGAAAATATACTTATTTATAGCCGCAATGCAATATTTAAATAACATCGAATTAGAAATTATTAACTTAAACATCTAAGAAACTGCAATCAGCATTCGGCATTGTCAATGATGACTGCTCAAGGATTTGGGAACGCATAAAGAGCATTTTTATATGATCTTGATATTTCTAAACAAAGTTAAGTAAATTATAAATAGCGAATGCAACGAATACCTAAACCAATACAGAGTTGCATGGTATACCGTTATACTACCAAGGTCTATGCTTCCATGCATATATGCTTCCTTTCAGAGGCTGCAAATCAGTGGCGCACAAACAAAGAAAAGTCCGCGGTTTTCACAGTTTTCTATGATATGTCAATATTGATATTAATAAATTATTTCTCAGTATTACTTTGTTTATTTGTAATTTTTTTGACGCTATCATGAAAGTGTAAGAAATATTAATCATTATGATAGTAACTTGCATAAATTTTCAATGTAAATCTCTTGGTAAATAAACTATGAATAATTAATATCTATCATTTCTTGTTTATTATCAGAGCGACTTTTACAACCAGTTATTAAATTTATTAATAAGATATAGTAGTGTATTACATAAACATATATTTTTATGTGATATACATTCTAAATTTTTATAAATACTGGCTACCAGTTACCATTCTTTTGATTTATTACTTTATACAGGATGTTCATTTTAAATGGGGCACCACTGCTATCTCGAGAACTCGAAGAGCTACCAAGACGGTTAAATGGGCAAACAATTTTTATTTCGCAAGAAAATTATTTTTTTCGGCCAGTGGTTCTCAAAGTACAGGACCTAACTTTTTCTTTCCAAAGAGCACACATGTTTTTATTTGCTTTTTCATTAGAGAATTTAATTCTGAATTCAGTGATATAATATTTTTATACCCTTACATAAAGATTTTGTGACAAAATGCATGTAAAGTTTATACTAATTTGATTAAAATATGATTATAATAAGAGTGCCACTAATGGAAAAAAATGAATACATATTATTTCTATTACATAAAATTAGAGTGCCATGATTAGAAGAAATGTATGTTTTGTTTTTGTAATTGATCATAAATATCAACGCAAACAAAATATTCACGTTTTTCTTTCATGGCATTCTAATTCGATAAAAAAATTAACACATTCGTTTTTTATCTCCCGCTACCCTTAGTACGGGAGGTATAGGGATCATGCTAAACATCGCATATCGATATTTTGTTAAATGGCCACGTTTTAAGGTCCCTAGAATCCGATTTTAATATTTTCACGATGATGTCTGTGTATGTATGTGTGGATCCTCTGCTCTAACCCAAATACTATTATTCGAAAAACTAGGAAACCTTGTATTTCGACACCTTGTTCTAATATGGAAAGAGCCCATTAGATTTTGATGTAAATCGGATAATCGGAAATGGCACTTTACTTGAAGCACAAAATAGTTTTTCTTCGAAAAATACCTTTAAATGTTATTTTTTCGATATTTATGTTATTATAAAAATTAAAGATTATTAAATCCCGGAGCCTGCGCTTTAAACAAACACAACTCCTTGGTTACATCTCAAATTTATGTAACTGACATATAAATGTCACTGTCAAATAACTAATCCTTTCAAATTACGTTTAAAAAAGAAAATAATAAACAGAACCATAGTTATATAAAATCGAACTTAATACAGTTTCCAGCATAAGTAAATATGTAAATATGTATATTTAAGTTAATAAAAAACAAATGGCGGGAGATATAGTATTGGCCACATCAGATTTTTTTCATTTATGACACTCTTATTATAGCCATATTTTAATCAAATTAATATAAAACTTTATATGCATTTTTCTCAAAATAATCGTTATATAAGGGAATAAAAATGGTATGTCACTGAATTCAGAGTTAAATTCTCTAACGAATGATTGTAAAATATAAATTGTTTTCCCTTTTAACCGTCTTTATAGTTCTTAGCTGTATTCTTTTTGACCTAATTGAAACTCAACTCAGTACATAACTGAGTTGAGATGAAGTGAGGTGTGATGTATGCAAAAAGAACAAATTTAATTCCATTTTATCACTTCCTTCTTGACCGATAGTATTTGCCGTAACAGCTGTCGAAATCTTTGACTTATTTTCTGATCTATGTATGTGAATATAAAATTTGTTGTATTATATAATCTTAAAATGCAAACTGAGTGTTTCAAATCATTTTGAGTTATGTAAACTGATAGTGTAGCATCGGAAAGGGGGGAAGTGAGTTTATTCAGAACAACTCAGATCAGTTGTGTCAAAAAGAACTATGATTTCCTGAGTTTATCTGAAGTGATCTGAGACGAGCTGAGATTTTGTCCAAAAAGAATACAGCTCTTATAGGTCTGGAGGTAGTAATGGTGGCTCATTTAAAATGAACACCCTGTAGATTGTTTTAATACTTTGAAGAAAATATATTTTTTATATATTTCTTCGCACAGTTCACAAATTTAACCTTGCGCATTAAATAAAAATATAATTGCAACTCTTAAAATGTGACAAGAACACATTATCAGTTGCTAATATCATATTTATCTTATCTAAGTATCAATTATTATTAAAACTAATGTTGCTTGCATACAAATACATATATATTTTCAACTAATTAACGTTAATACTTACTATCTAAATTATGCAATCCGACACTGATATCAAAATTACGCGTATCTGTCAGTTAAAATCATTTTAATTTTTTAATATATCAATCATACTATTAAGTGTTTTATGTGGTGTTTATTTAGTCAGATACGATTCTACCGTTAGGTATTAGGGTATTCATACTTATTCGTGGCGCAATCTTTTTCCACTGTTTCCTGTCTTTTACTACACAAATATCCACTTCTTGGATTATCGGCTCCGGTGGCAATGGTTAGAGAGAGCAACGGCTCTTAGTCATGAGTACACTAGGAGTTCTGGGTTCGAATCCCACTAAGGTATGGATGTTTGTATATGTAAACCGTCATACCTTTAGGTAAGTACGATATTGTTTTTGGTCAAAAAATTCGATGGTGAATTTATGATGGATAAGCACGTTTTAGAGTCCCTAGAATATGATTTTTCTATTTTTGTAATGATGTCTGTATGTCTGTGTGTATGTGTGTGACGATTTTTTCTCCGTCGATAACTCCAACACTACAATTCTAAAAATTATAATTTTTTGTATTCCTCTTCGTTACGTCCATATGAAAAGCTGATTAGATTTTGGTTATAATTGGTCGACCGGAAGTACCCTCATTCAAAGATTTTAACAATTAAAAAATTAAATATCATTTTTTCGCATTTAATGTTATTATAAATACTAAAGAATATTTTATTCTCTATACGATTTGATTACATTTTATACTTCATATTCAATGGATATTGAGTTAAAAAATTATAAAGAAACTAAATTTCATAAAGCAGCCAGCTATGCAATAACACTGAAAACAGCTAAAATAATTTAAAAAATTCTGATAGACAAATGTCAATGTCAAGTGCCATTGACATGTGTTATAATCTTACTGCAAATATACAATCAATTCTAAGAAACTTTCAGTATGGAATTTATACAAAATACATGGAACTGAGGAAGGCTAATGTACTGGATATATAGAATCTTTCGTAAAAAAACTGTCTGTATGGAATTTGTATAAAATAGATAGAACTGACGGAAGGTAATGTGCTGGCCAAATCAGATTTTTTTTTTAATTTTAGCTCTTTTCTTCACGATTCCACCCTCCTCCCCCTCCTTCTTTTGATCTTCCTCGTCATCTCATTTATCTTATTTTGCTGTCCAAATCTCCTTTACAGTGTTTCTGTCGTCCATTCTTTCAAAATGTTTCCACTAACTTAGCTGTATTTCTTCAATAAATCTAGTTTCGGTTTCATTTGTAGTTCTTAGTTCTTCCCTCAAATCTTTGTTTCTTATTCCATTTAGTATTGTGACACTTTTTCATTTCTAAAGTTAACCCTTTATATTTCCTAATACACCCATTGTGACACAAAGGAAGACTACTTACCTGTGACGCACATAAGTTGAAGCACCTGTAACTCACGGGTATTGGCGACTAAAACTACCGATGGCGGCGCTAGTGTTGTAGCATACGTGCTGTGAAAATGGTATTATGATATAAGATCGCATACAGAAACATTGTATAACCAACATTCGTTTTGAAGTATACTAAGAAATTCATTAAACTTTTATAAATAGTGTTAGTAATAATTTTGTGTACGTACTTAAATTATAATGACATTCGAAGAAAGTCATCTTAGTTAGACTTATTTCTAAGGAAATGTTTACTTATTTGGAGGTAACAAATTCTTCTTAAAGTTTTATAGAAGGGGGAGAATTGTTGAATCGTGGGTTGTTATTTTTATGTGGCGTTAATGAACATAGTGCTACAGACTAATTTTTTTTTTTTTTTTGGCTGTTTAAACAAGTGCTTTAAAGTCTCATTCTTATGAGATTATAAGAACTTTAAATTTACAATTGATTATTTACAAAATACTCTTGTATAGCTGGCCATAGTGGCCAGTGCAAACACAGAGCTGTCTTTATATTTTGTACAAGATAGTAAAATAGTACCATATATTATTTACGGATATTAAATAAATATGTATTTACTTTACTTGGTTAAGAAAATTAAAATGGAACTAATGTCAAATATCTTTCAAATTGTTTTAATTACAAGTGTAAGAAATATATTGCATGCTACACATAAAGTGAAAAGTGTATTATTTTACTCATGAATTGGTCAGGAAATAATACAATACTTTTCCTTTTGTTATTCTCTTATGATTCGTCTCGTCACATGTTTTCCAGTTCGCATTTTCCTAATCCAGCCTCCTCTTTTGTCGATAGACTCCATTTTATCAAATTTATTTTGAATGTCACTCTTCCTTTCGACAATTTTTGGGACAGATAATTGATTATTTCTTCCTACCCCGAGAATGACAGCCATAAACGCAACAATTGACGTTGTTAATATTTTTTCGTTCTTTGCTCAAGTTGCAAAGTAATTTATATGTACTTTAAAACAAAAAGACAAACAAGAAACTGACAAGGAATGCAATGCACTATATATATTTACTGTATAGTTGAATAACAGAATACCATTTTCAAGAGTTGCATATATCGTCCGCTTGAGGGATTCACGTTAATTTTAGTCGCCAATAGGGCGGGAGCAGAGGTCGTGGGTCGAATAATAATTTGGTGGTATATTGTAGTCAATTCAAGTAAACAAAAAAATGACTCAGGCCAATGCCTGTGCAAAATATTTTTGAATACCACCAATTTATTCTGCGGGCGCCAACACCTTAAAAAGGGTAACTATAGATAATTAATTACCATTTGAATGAAATGTTGACAGTCTCAGTATGCATGAAAAGTAAAATAAAATATTTAATTTTTATTTCATTTAAATATCCTACGTTTTTTGCAAGAATGCAATGTCATTAAAACCATGAATAAATGCATTTACTTAATTTGTTTAAAATGTTATAATGTATTTATAATAACATTAACATACGTGTTTAAATAACAATTACAGTAAGCAGATATAGTTTTAAAACTCCTGCCATCTCGTTAATAACAATAATAATAATAATCCCACAACAATGCAACATTATTGCAATAAAAACTATCCACAGCGGCAGAGAGACGCAAAGAGACATCAAAATGGAGGTAGCGCAACAAGGTCTTTGATGCACTTCCTATATTTACCACAAGTTTGCAGTGTCACGCATCTGCACTAACAATACACGTTACGAATCACACGTGCTAGACCTTGTACCATACAATCCATACGTCATATGGAACAAAACAGCAACGATAAGAGCGACTTTCTTATCGCGAAGACAAAAGAAGATCCGCTACGCTGCTGGGAAACAATCACCGATCGTTTGCAATAATAAATCGGATTCCAATTTCGACGTGAAATTAAATTTGGCGCGGTTGAGCATATGCAGGGAAGTCGTTACGACCGGAAATCGATTTATAGCTTTTGTTTACTCTGTTGAAAGGAAAAGCAAAATGGAATCTCTATCAATGCGAATCTATAACGGGAATAAGTTGTAATAATTATTTAATCAATTATATTGTAAATAAATACTCGTAGTATAATTTTCTACTGCAATTATAAGCTATTTATTTTGTACACTTGCACCTGTAGTAAAACTTAATAATTGTGTTTGATTTGTAATTTGTAAATAAACTTTTATAAGCAATTAAATAAAGGCGTACGAGTAATAATTTAGATGTAGGTTACTAGAAAGAAAGTAAATGTTTTGTAATATGTTATCAATAGGTTTAGCTATAGGATTAAGATTGCATACAAATAAAAGAGATCCTACAAAATGATTCATGTATCTTCGAATATATTCAGTTATAACACAAGAGCTTCCAAAATAATCGAAAATACTGCCGACTGATAAGACGTATGGCCATAGAAATGTTAAATTTTGATTCAACGAGCTCAGCTAGTAATGAAGATTAAGTTATTCATTTTAGACGACCCCGCGTATTTCGGGATAGAAACAATTCATATTAAGTTTAGGATGACATAAAAGAACATAGAATTCAAATTAAGGTAATACAGGGCGTGAATTTGTGGAAATATTAAATCCACAATTAGATTCAGTCACACTTACAACACAAAATAACTCTATGAATTCAATGCTACAAGTTTTAATTTCTCTAAGGTATCTTGCAATAGGAATATTTCATTGTAGCTGGTGATCTCGTCGCAGTTGAAACATCTATAGCAGATCGAATAGTACGCAAAGTAGTACACCATATAGCATTGCTTCATCCCAATTACATTAAAATGCCCCAGACAAATGAAGTAAAATTAAATTTAATGGAACAATTTTTTTGAAATAGATGGTATCTGGATCGTTTTTTATCCGTCATGTCAGTCATCATCACTTTCTCACAACTATATTTGACATTTCATAAATATCTGTGAAATTAGTTACATAAGGTTTGTTCCTACAACTAGTCCGGACTGTCGTATGTACGTCAGACGCATGCGCATTTTAAAAATATCGTTCCAACCGACTGTTGTACAGTCCGTCGGACTGTTGGTATGTTTGTTCGTACAGACTTCGGACGCATACATGAACACATCCGCGGGCTGTTAGATTCATCCACTGGTCTGTGATACGTACAATTTGTTAGCACATGCACACAGCATAACACAATTTTCACGCGGTGCGAGGACAATAATTATTTATCTGTTTTCATAAGTGAACATATTGAGTGTTTTGGAAAATGAATCTGATCCAGAATCAATGTTATCTGATATCCGATGAAGATATGGATTTGATATTTGGCCAACCTCGAATAAAAAGCAGTAATTCATTAGATAATTATGTAATATGATAAATAATTAATATTAATTTTTAAATAATTTTGACTGATATTTTTTCTGCATAGGAGACAATTAATTATGGTGATAGGACAAGTCCGTTCCAACCATACAAAGTTTCTTACATATGTCTGAATGAGTACATGAACAAGACATGCGCACCTTAGTAAACTTACCGACTGACTTAGTCGGTTAAACTTGGTTCAGTTGAACGTAATGTTTGGAAGTTTTATACAATGCATATTATTTGAAGTTTTGATATTGTTTATCAGGGGTATATATCTTTATTAATTATATAAAAATGATTCATTAATAGAAAATCATACATTAATACAGTTAGGCTTCATTTAACAAACTCATATGAATCGATTACTATCAGGGTTGAATTCTTTTGTTTCAAATCAATGTGTCATTTGTCTGCTTGCTTGCCACATTCAGCTAGTTCAAATTAAGAGTTTTGGAGTTTCTACAAAGGTTTGAGTACCAAAAAATGAATTGTGAAACAGTGTGCTACGCTCGTAAAGTTATTGGCAAAAAATAGCAATGAACCCCAACAATCCATGAAACTGATGTCATATTTTATACAAATTTTTTTGCAATTTCGATACGACAATATACCGAATGAGAATGACAAATTAGGGAAAAAATTAAAAAGATTGAAGATTTGGTTTCGACAAAACGAAGAAAGATAATTTCAGTGAGTGGAAATGATGATATCGGAAGCATTTAAATAAAATATTACTATATATTGAAATGTTTTCTTTCTCAGCTAGTTATAGATTACATAAATTTCTCCATGGACTCGTATTTTATTTTGCAAGCAGAGACATTATAATCATAATTAAGTTTGTCAAACTGCACGTCTAGTGATTCGTTCCGCGCTATTTCGCGATATCTATTCGTCAAAACAATCTACTTTTGAAACACGTAAAATCGTAAAATAAAATAAGTTCGTAGTTTCGTGTTGAATGAGTCGAAACATTTCAACTAGGACAGTTTCATTTTATAATTTATAAGTTTTTAAAGTTACTTGATTCATAAAGAATAACCTGTATTTTAAATTGTCAAAGTTTGATATGCATTCAACTTCGATAATTCAAGCGGCTTCAAGTATATTATGGCTTCAAAAATCCTACTGGTTTATCTCAGAGGATTGAAAATAGGTTTGAGTTATTTTCAATCTTCTTTAAATTCGTATCGACTAAAAAAAGATAGTTAAATACTCGATTATGCAGACAGACAGGGAGAGGTATATGGTCTAATTTCAGGCTGGATATATAACCCCCAAAATCTAAAAATTTTCTTATTTGTCTTCTCTTTCTAAAACATTAAAAAATATTTATTTTTTCATGACTCCAAATATTTCGGTTTTCGACAATTATAAAATGAAGTAAAATACAAACAACTAAGAAAAAATATGAATTTAGTAACACTGTAATATATGGCGGATGTGCGCATGCGTAGTAATATTATTTGAAGCTTCACTGTTTATTTCGACAGAAGTCAAACCGCTTCATAAGTCCAAGCCTATTTTATAGGCTAGACTTGACATTTTTAAGCGGCTTGAAATATTAATCTCGATCGTTTATTTCGAAGATTGAAAAGGGATTTACTAAATTCAAGCGGCTTCAAACGTCGAGAGAAACGTAGTCAATGGCGTGTTCGTGTTCAGTATAAATGCATCATTGACTACGTTTATCTCGACAATTCAAGCGGCTTCAAGTATATTATGACTTGAAAAATCCTATTGGTTTATCTCAGCGGATTGAAAATAGGATTGAGTTATTTTCAATCTTCTTTAAATTCGTATCGACTAAAAGAAGATAGTTAAGTTAGACAGGAAGAGGAATATGATCTAATTCCATGCTGGATATATAACCACAAAACCTAAAAATTGTCATGTTGTTATTTGTCTTCTCTTTGAAAATCATTAAAAAATATTTGTTTCTTCATCACTCCAAATATTTCGCTTTTGGACAATTTTACTAAGTTTTATGTCGCGACTTTTATAAAATGAAGTAAAATGCAAATAACCAACAAATTATGTGAATTTAGTAACACTCCAACATATTGTGGATGTGCGCATGCGTAATTACATTATTTGAAGCTTCACTGTTTATTTCGGCAGAAGTCAAACCGCTTCATAAGTCCAAGCCTATTTTATAGGCTTGACTTGACATTTTTAAGCGGCTTGAAATATTAATCTCGATCGTTTATTTCGAAGATTGAAAAGGGATTTACTAAATTCAAGCGGCTTCAAACGTCGAGAGAAACGTAGTCAATGGCGTGTTCGTGTTCAGTATAAATGCATCATTGACTACGTTTATCTCGACAATTCAAGCGGCTTCAAGTATATTATGACTTGAAAAATCCTATTGGTTTATCTCAGCGGATTGAAAATAGGATTGAGTTATTTTCAATCTTCTTTAAATTCGTATCGACTAAAAGAAGATAGTTAAGTTAGACAGGAAGAGGAATATGATCTAATTCCATGCTGGATATATAACCACAAAACCTAAAAATTGTCATGTTGTTATTTGTCTTCTCTTTGAAAATCATTAAAAAATATTTGTTTCTTCATCACTCCAAATATTTCGCTTTTGGACAATTTTACTAAGTTTTATGTCGCGACTTTTATAAAATGAAGTAAAATGCAAATAACCAACAAATTATGTGAATTTAGTAACACTCCAACATATTGTGGATGTGCGCATGCGTAATTACATTATTTGAAGCTTCACTGTTTATTTCGGCAGAAGTCAAACCGCTTCATAAGTCCAAGCCTATTTTATAGGCTTGACTTGACATTTTTAAGCGGCTTGAAATATTAATCTCGATCGTTTATTTCGAAGATTGAAAAGGGATTTACTAAATTCAAGCGGCTTCAAACGTCGAGATAAACGTAGTCATTGGCGTGTTCGTGTTCAGTATAAATGCATCATTGTCCGCGTCTTCGAGTTGGTTTCGTTCCGTTCCGGGCTAACAAGGCTGACCCTGACCCTTGAACTATTACCTCAAATACAGAAGCGCGTTGCAGTTGCAGTACAGCTGCCGATGCTGATCGTTACACGACCTTCGAAAATATTCACAACGTTCCAGCGAATAACTGCAAATGCAGTTGCAAGGATAAAATAATCATGTTCAGGAGCTCGTTCCATTCCATTACAATTGTTACTCAAATAGAAATAAAACAAAAAGGTATATCGATCTTGACCCATTGTTCAGGGTGACAGTGAGTTTAAACTTTATACATCAAGTCTTTAGTATTTTAAGGCATTAATCGATTTTACATCGAGCATTTACACTAGGTATTACAATTTAATTTATATGTCATTTGAATATTGAGAAAAAATAGAAAATTTCCTATGTACTTTAGGACAATTCTTTCTGACTGTGTTAAATTGATCGTGGAAAATTAATCGCGACGAAAATTCATTGCCAGTAAATTGATACCCGGAAAATTTCTCGCATAGGGAATTTATCGCCAGCAAAATGAAAGCGAAGAAAACTGATCGCAAGGAAATAGAGAAACTGATTCCGAAAAATATTGGTCGCTGAAAAGGTAATAGCAATTACAACTAATAGCGATTTCCTCTGGCATCAGGAGAGAATCTCTGGAGAAGATGCATCCTCTCCGTCCTAGTTTATACAAGACGTTAGATTAATAACAGGACTCCTAACAGGACACTGTCTACTAAACAAACACCTACACACGATGGGACTAACACAAGAACCAACATGTAGGGGGTGTGGTGAAGAGGAAGAAACCCCTCAGCACATTATATGTCGCTGTGAAGCCTTTACGAGCAGCAGATATAATATCCTGGGGGCAGAAAAGATCCAGCAGTATATGCTAAAAGATTTAGATATGAAGAAAACCCTGGAGTTTATTAAACAAACAGGACTCCTAGAATAGGAGTAAATCTGGAGGGTACAATAGATCTACAGGTCGCAATACAGGGATCCACAGGAGACCACCTGTAGTAATATAATAATAGTTTATACCGGGCGATGCATCAGGTCTATGATATTCAAATATGACTATACTAAAAATGAATAAGCAGAAGAGGCACGTCATCAACCTGAAAAAACCATTATAAAATGAAATATAACTTGTAGAAATTAGTGGGTATTATTTATTTTTTGAAAAAGAAGAAATAAAAAAATACTAGTAGGTATTAAGAAACATATATATTAATAAAATTTACCTTTATTTCTAAGTCTATCCTTATTCCTTTTAGGGGAATATAAAATTATTTAAATAATTTTAGTTAGTTTAGAAGTTTAGATCATAACCGATCATAACGGTAGCACTACGGAATATGTCCATGTTTACACTGAATTTAAAATCGATCAAATATCGATCTTGTCCCTGTCGCTTGATTGTCAGTGATTGTCAACTCATCTCATTCAGGCGAGAGTGACTTGAATTAAAATAAATAATTGGAAATATCAAAGTAGTTGTGTATTATTATTTTGTAAAATATATATAGAACTGCCAATTTGCTGTCAACAAAATATATAATATATCGTTCTAGTTTATCTCCCTATATTATACTAGTTACAACAGTTTCCTCTGACTTTGTGTTTGTGAGTTGTGTCTTGTGCTACAGAATTACTGCAATGCCGAGACTGACTAGGCTGCAGCCTAGAGCGCACAGATTTTGGGGGCGCACAATTTTCTAATTTTATTATAATTTTTGGGGCGCTTTGATTTGGTTAGAGCTAAGATTATCTAAGCGAGGCACTGAATATTACATTTTCTAGATTAAATTAGTACCCCGTGTAAACATAGTATAAGTGACGTCATTATCTAGTAATATTTACTGACGACGTTCATGTGGTCCGGATGCAGTATTTCGCTACCGAAAATCGGCCACTTTTGTTTGTAAAGAGTGAGAAAAATTTGTTGTAATTTATATAATTGTTGTGTATTTTTAATTATTTATGTATATTGTATATAGTTTGGAAACGAATAATAATAATAATAATATAATATAATATAATAATAATAATAATAATAATAATAATAATAATAATAATAATAATAATAATAAATAATAATAATTCATAAAATGAATATTTTACATAAACATAAAGTAAATTCTTGTTCCATGTGATGTATAGTAATAGAAAAATGAATAAAAAAAGAACAACTACATATTTGCATCTTTGTGATATTTTCATGATGGATGCATTTTTATAAAAAATTTACCGCATTGACAACAATGCAATCTACCATTTTAATGATTCCCGTAAACACTAATCAATTACCCAAGAATGCTTTTTACGATGCGTTTTTGAATTTATAACCAATTTTATTAATTTTATAACGAATGATGATGCATGAGTCTCACATATCGGGTTGTTTATTCATCCATTCATCTCGAAACATTTTAATTACTCGCGTTGAGTTTTTATTGCAATTTATAGCATCATCAGATGAGCAGTTTACAAATCACGATGGCTTGCATATTGACGGAAAGTGAAGCAAGTGCGAGAGAGATGGAAGATGCAAAGCGCGTGCCCGAGGTATGTCTTTCTCTCTCCCACGATCACCTGCTGGATGGTCCACAACCGGTTGGATTTTTTTATTGGTTTGGGATGTTATAAAATGCACGGACTACGTACACCAGACGTCAGAAAGACTCCGGTAAATTAAGACGTTATAAATAAAAGCGAAACTGATAGTTTTTAAATTTTCTTGTTTGTGTGTGTTGCGCTTCCCAGCAGGAAAGTTGTTTGCAATGTTCAAGTTTCAACTTGCATGAAAAGTAAAGTTTAAACCGGTACTGAACTTTTCTGTGCAATTTCAAAGCTCTATTCTAGAAATAGCGGCACTAAAACAATAGATTATATTTTATAGGAGTCAACGTTCTTTTACATAAATGATTCACAGCTCTTTCTGTATCACAAAAGTTTCTACTTTTAAATTTACGACGAGATATTGAAATGTTTTCTTTACAGTTATACCTTTGTAAATTTAGTTAAAAATGCTTCAAACAATATAAATACTAGCTACGGCAGAATTCATTCCTTGAACAATTTAAAATGTTAAAAATTTACATATTTAAAAGAACTGTAGAAACGCATTTTTGGGAGGACTATTCCGTATGGCCAATATTATTCAGATAAATTTCCTTATTCTGCAAATAAAACGTTTTGTTTTTAATTTAAAGTATATGTAATTTTAGTATATGTATAAAAGACGCAATAGTTATTTGTATCACTAGTCCAGAAACTGAATATTTGTGAGAACGAGATTATTTTGATAGGCCGAGCTGACAGCGAGGCCTGGAAATACGAGATCTCGCAAAACAGTTTCTGGGCGTGTGATACACAAGATTTTTTGTGCCGACATCTCCATAAATTCTTCGTATATTTCCCAACACTTTATTCTATTTTGCATAACCTAAAAAAAATGATCATATATTTTTATCGGTTTTGTATTACAAGTTTAAATATAATTACTTACATTTGAGCTTAAAATGCGTAATTATTTTATATTTATTGAAAATATATCATACAAACATTAGTTATATATTTATATACTTTCGTATATTTTCAATGACAGATAGCGGAAACTCAATTGTATCACGTGAAGTTAGTTGTAGTTACAAAACAAACGAAACAAATTAGTTCTAAAGTTGGAACTTACAATTAATCTATACGAGATGACAGCAATGACAGCATATTATTATTTTTATGACTATTTCACTCATAAATATATAAACCAATCCAAATTCAGGATTCTACCTAGTTACCAAATTTCATTTCGACAAAACAGCGTCAAAAAAGTTTTTTCGCACCCTTTAAGCCAATAAGATGTCGTATTTTTACAAGTGAGTTTTAATAAGCAAAAATTTTTTTACGTTTTAGAAACATATTGTTTACATACCTGTCAAAGTCTGTATATTTTCAGTGTTATCAGTTTTTATTAAAAACGAGTCGATTTGGACATGAATCTATTTAAAACGTTGAAAAAGCAAACTGAAACCTAATACCTCTAAACACAATAAATATTTACAAGATTTTTGTCAAGAAAAAAATTATATAAATAATTACCTGATTTTTATTTTGGAAATAGTCATCCGAATACCATTCGTGGTTAAATTTTAACCTGGAAAAATTTTCCGATTGCTTTACTCGAGCCTGTTGCCAATTTATTTCGTGACATTGATCAAAAATTACTCGTTTGACAACTCGTAATTTTTTTGTCAATGCCACTCAATAAATTGCTAGGCAACCGGCTCTCGTAACAATCTGAAAAATTTTCCGGCAAAAATTTACCACTTATGATATTATATATGACAAAAATTTAGTTATTTAAATTACAATAATTAAAGATTTAGCCCTAAAATTTGTAAACATTTTGCTAATTCTTGTGTTGAAAATAATCTTAAATTGACATATCACCAGAACAGTAATGTTAACTCCTTTTGCTGGCCTAGGTCAGCAAAAGCGCATTTCTGGACGATTTTGAGGTCTGTAATACTAGTCAAATTGGACGGAGGTACGAAAAATATATTTATAAGACTTTTCTCGTACTTGTCATTTAGAAAACCCGCCAGGGTTCGTTTTCTAAATTTTGACGCGTAGGAAAAAAAAACATATTTTATAAAAGTCGTTCTTTAACCTACTATTTTAAATGGACAGCAGCAGCAACGAGACCAAAAGGTAACTCACGAAAGAGATAACAGAATCGAGAATCTGAAAACTTTAGAAGACAGAAATTGGAAACACAAGAGAAGATAGAACCAAATGTAGAAAGCTAGTAGATTAGACAAAAACTCTTCAAGAGTTGTAAACCAAAACAAGAAGAAATATTTTATAATATCATCGCCCTCTCTACTTAAGCGTCTTTACAAATTTTTGTTAAAACTCCAATTTTATTACAGTCAATACACAATATGAAATTTTATCTATTCCATACTAGTTATAGAATATACTATTTTAACATGTTAGATCTCTTTACCGGTTTCAGAATATTATTCCATTGTTTACAAGTACAAAAGTAGGCTGGTAACTAAGTAATAACTGTATCTGTACGGTAATATTGTTACCATACTGATTTGTCAACAACGGTCTACAAAATGAAAATAAAATAAAATGAAAATTTAAGGCTCTTCATTAATATATATAGATAACTTTAGCCTATCGTTCTAAATACAGTCTACTTTATTCTAAAGTAATAAACATGAGGAATAAAGCACATAATTTGAATATTTGTCATATTGACATATGTCAAAATAATTGTTCTGTTAACCATAGTAATCTGAAAGCATTAACGAGAGAATTTAAAAAAATATATATTTATCAATAGCTGTATTCTTTACGACCCAATTGAAACTCAGCTCGGTACATAACAGAGTTGAGATGAAGTGAGTTGTGGTGTGTGCAAAAAGAACAAGTTTAATTCCTTATTTTCTGATGTATGATACTGTTTATAAAAAATATATTACTGTAAGTATAACTGTATATGTGAACATAAAATTTGTTGTATTATATAACTTTAAAATGTAAACTGAGTGTTACAAATCATTTTGAGTTTTGTAAACTGGTAGTGTAGCATCGGTAAGGGGGGAAGTGAGTTTATTCGGAACATCTCAAATCAGTTTTGTCACAAGGAACAACGATTTCCTGAGTTTATCTGAAGTGATCTGAGATGAGCTGAGATTTTGTCCAAAAAGAATACAGCTAATGTCTTAATCTTCTGAAATCGATAAACTATTGAATAAACCACGGATGTTATTAGTCATAACAAGCCTTAGATGTCTTAAAATCCTCGGTCTACGAACTCGGATTACAAACGGACATCTGCGGCAGTTATGATGCGCATAACATTCCTAGGTATGTTAATAGATATAAAACACTAAGTTCCTTGCAGAAGTTATAGACTTAGAACTTATAAAAATTTCAAGTAAAAATGTCATTAATACATGTGGAATTCCTGTTCCATGTTATACAAATGAGCTAAGGGAATTCTGTATTCGATTCAGTGCAATTTTCTGAGGTCAACTTCCACGTGCGCGAATGAAAAGTGCGTTAGATGCAATGCAAGGGATAAAAAAGTCGGAGCGTGAGTGTTGGTTATCGCGGAAATGATCAAAGTTTGCTTCGTAATGCAACAATAATTACATGCTATGCTAATCACTAGGGATCTAATTCTTCAGTTTTTTTCTCTGCACTAACTCATGCATGCCTGTTACGATTCAGCAGTTCCTGCTTACAAACAAAACTCACGCCTGAATATTGGATGCAGGGAAAAAATTACTTTACGGTATTATCAGCGTATACGTTAACGATTAACGGACAATAGGAGCAATACATCGGTAATTAAAATCCCACGTTCGAAAGAATTTAAACCCCACATTCCAATGTTTTGCAAAGACTAGCTATCTCCACCGATAAAATGAGATTCTACGAATTTTGTACGGTAACATTTGTACCATGGAGACGTATAACACCAGCATTTATAACTTATGGTCCTAAAGTTTTGAAAAAAAATTTATGTTTTGTTTATACCAAATAACGTTTAACCAAATTGTCGCTGGAAACAAAATATCACAATTAACTTGTTTTCATTTTGACAGTTTAGTTTTTTCGATTTGATGCAGCAAAATGTCATATAAGCTAAATATTCGTAAAGGAATTTACAATCTTGTTGGGTGAATACCTAAGTGTGATATTGTTGTAGTTTATCGCGAGCACAATATCTCTGTGGCAACAATTTATCGGACAATAAAATATTGTGAAGAAGGTATATCCTGTGTTAATTTGCCCAAAAGTGATCGACTAAAAATTTTTAGACTCATGAGAGTACAAAGATTAATTGCAGCCGTTAAAGACAAAGTTGGAGTGTCACAACGAACTGTAGCCAGAAGATTCGATGTTTCGAAGACCACTGTTTTTAGAACACTTTCTCGAAATGACTTGGTGTTTCGAAAAAGAAGAAAGGCACCAAAATATACCGTGGCCCAATTAGAAAAAATCCCTAAATGTTGTCGTGCGTTAAGGCGCATTAATTTTCTCAATAAAATAAAAATGGATGACGAGAAATATTTTACTCTGTCCCATTCATAGTTTAAAGGAAACGATGATTTTTATACTAATGACATGGAAAACACCAGACAATATCAAGTTCAAAGGTAAATCTAAATTTGAGGATAAACTTTTAGTATGGTGTGCCATATATCTCGCAGCCGTACATTGGCCGTGTTCGAGGAGAAGCCTTAACTGCACAACTTTATATTCAAAGATACCTCTCTAAATTGCTTCAATTTTTAAGTACACATCACGCCAATGATATAATGTTTTGGGATGATCTAGCTTCATGCCATTACGCCAGAATAACTAGATACTGCTATAATGAAAACAATGTAGACTTTGTTCAGAAAATGGACAATCCTCCCAATGTACCTCAAACTCGACCAATAGAAAATTTTTGGTCAATATTGACCAGAAAAGTGTACGGCAAGGGATGGGAAGCTGCAAATGAAGAACAATTACGGCGTCGTATTTACCAACAGATTCGAGAAATCGATCCAGATGTTGTGCAGAGGATGATGGGGCAAGTCAGAAGAAAATTAATAGCCATTGAAGATAATGGTCCATTATCAATCATTTAATTGTTAAATATTAATTGTTATACTTATTGTTAATTGTTGTAATGATTAGTTTAAAAAGTAAGAGTTTTAAAAAAGTATCTAAAAATTTTCTCAATACTTTAGGACCATACGTTATGACAAAACATTTGTACGAGTGGAAATTTATACGCAAAGTATTTGTGCGACTGCGCTTACTTTATAAGACAATACGTTTTATATAGATACAATTATTCATTTAGTAAAAATATTTTTACTGCGCAGGAAGTAAAAGTGACATTTTGCAGAGGGTTAGCTATCAAAAAAATCACACTTTTAATGTCAATCGGCAAACAACATATGTTTTTTACACCACCATGTTGATTTGTGGCATATGGACTTTGTTTCGGGTATTCAATTTCACACACTACTTGCTACTACATAGAAGTCAACTATCGATTTTTCAATTTACTTATTTTTCACATATAACAAGTACTAATTAATATTTTTTTTTTTTTTTGATATAGGAGTTTCTAATTATTTAATGATAAAGCATGCAGGAAATATTATAAGTACTTCAATAATTGAGCATTTAAATAAAAACAACTCTAAAATAGTTCTTCAGGGAGCATTCCTTAATCAACAACCTCCCACTAAACTAAAATTAAATTCTATTAGAAATGTTGGAGAAATCTTATTTACTATTCTCGTAGCGTAAGCTCCAATGTTTCGGAATTTCTCACTTGCACAATCGATTATTATTATTACCTACTCTATATTTCTCAGTGTCACATAAATATTATACGAGCTATATATTATTATATGAAGACATAAACGCTATACTACTAAAGCGATATTTTCGATGTAATTTATACCGCAATTAACAGATTAATTAACAACATGCGTGCAATAAACATGATATTATTTTTATTTCAGATTATGGTATTAATAATTAAATTTGTTGACACTAAAAATAAGATAAATAAAATAGATAAAAGCAAATTACTTACCACGAACCGGAATAATGCAATAAATACGGATATAGATATAATTTATTAAAAAAATATCACTTATAATACTTTCAAGGTTTTACATAAAATATTTTCTATTTTCCATAAAATTTTCTTTATATGAGCCATGTCTCTCTTCAGAAAGATAAATTTCAGCGGAAGATATTAAAATATTAAAAATAGGATATACCTACATACTAACATATATACATGGAAATTTCTATTTATTTTTTACCTTCCGTCACCTTTAGGTAAGGAAGGTATTGTCTTTGGTCAAAAACTTCGGTGGTGATGAATAAGCACGTTTTAGAGTCCCTGGAATAAGATTTTACTATTTTTACGATGATGTCTGTAAGTATGTATTTTTTCGGATCCGATAACTCAAATACTACTATTCAAAAAATTATAATTCATTCGTATTCTTTTTCTTTACATCCATTGAAAAGATGATTAGATTTTGGTTATAATTAGTCAACCGGAAGTACCCTCATTTTAAGATTTTAACAGTTTTTCTTTAAAAAAAACTGTTAAAAATCATTTTTCCATATTTAATATTATTATAAATATAAAGAATATTTTATTCTTTATACGATTTGATTCCATTTTCTACTTATTCAGTGGCATATTATTGCCCGGTTGCACAAACGTTCATCAACGCATTGTTCGGTTAACGGTTCATCAAAACGAACAAATTCGAATCAGTATCCTTGCTCTTATGACATTCAAATCATTGCTGTCAAAAAATCACATTGCATGTATTCGTTTTGATGAACCGCTAATCGAACAATGCGTTAATTAACGTTTCTGCAGCCGGTAATAGAGTTAAAAAATTATAAAGAAATTAATTTCACAAAGCAGCTAGCTATTCTATAATCATGGAAACCGCTCCTATATTAAGGAAATACTGATTGACAGATATCAGTGTTAAGTGCAATTGACAGGTTTGTATTATAATTTTACTTGATATATAGAATCTCTTAGGTACATGAAACTTTCTGTATGGAATTTGTACAAAATACATAGAACTGACAGAAGGTAATGTACTTGAAATATGGCATCTTGTGCAAAAAACTTTCTGTATGGAATTTTTGGGCCAAATGACGGATCATAATAGTTCGGCCGGTATTTAAAGGGTCGGTTCCTAGTCCATAATTATCATCTACGGAGACTCCTTACTTTTAGCACAATATGAAAAAAAAAACTTTGTAAAAATTCAATGCACCAGTAAAAACGATACCTATATAATAATAAACATCACGAGTTTATAAAACGAATTTCATACTATACTTTTTCTACGACTGCAAATTAAGATAGCAGAATGAATATACCTATAAAACTAATATACTGCTGGTGGGAGTGAGAGTTGTGAGACTAACATTGGACGAGTGCAGACATATATATCTGCATATATAGCTGCACTTGTCTGTAAGAATAGCTCCGCGCAAGCGCCAGATTGCTTTGATTTTATTGGTGTAGAACGAGACAGGGGAACTAGCGGGAGGAAAATTCTTACACTAACTGACAAGGATAGACAATAATGTTTGCAGCAGACTCCTCTTAAGTGTGAGATAGGGCATCAGCAGTATATTTATTTATAGGTATATTGCAGAATGCTGTTAGTGGTTGCTAGTTTCACGCCGTGTCCAATGCGATAGAAGCCACAGTTTTTCAAGTTGTGATTATGATATTTTTAGTGCCATGAAAAGCAGTACATTAACAAAATCAGATCTTTGGAAATAATCCAATATCATTATCAAGAAATGATCACGGGGTCTCATAGATGACGTGAAAATTATTTTCAATTTTCAAACAGCACAAAAGGAACCCCTGTGGGCTTCTGTTCCCAACAGTTTTGACAACACCTGGTAAGCACCTTCAACAATACATAAATATCGTCATTACCGAAAATAAAATAAATATATCATCACGGCATAGTACCCATTGCTGTAGTGATGCACACGAGGCGAAACGAGACGAGAAATATAAAATATCGATCTCGTCTCGTTTTCAGATCTGTAATCTCGATCTCGCTCTCGCACATTTTTTTGGGTGTCATCTCGTTCTTGCACGAGAGTCTCACTATAAAAATAAGCGCTTGCGCACTACGTAACTATTTAGCAACATGAGACAAGTTCGCACCAATAGCACCGTCTTCCATGTATTTGCAGTCGTATAACTATAATAAAGAGACGAAACACTAAATTCTAGTCACCAAATTATTTCAATACGAACATAATGTTAATTCATTTACGGTCACCAGAAATTGTGATGTCGTAAATAATTTAATTTACCTCTAAAATATCCAATTTATCATCAAATTGTGATCTCTAAACTATTTCAATAAGAATACATTCTGTCATCAGTAAAACGAATTAAACATTAAAAGATGATTTTTTGTAATTAAAAGTATCTACACTTTTTCATTAAATATATGCCACTATTTAAGTAAGATTAAGTCATAAAAAACGCTACACTGGTAACTCGCTGGCAACCAATCACCCCGCTTCTCTCCCTGTAGGCTCCCATCGACGCTTAATGTAACACCCTTTACATCTTAGTGGCGACAAGAATTTTATTAACCGTTGTTTTAACTGGTGTGAATTAGGGGCTGAAATATTAGAGAAAACTAGTTCTATTGGATGCAATACCGATTTTGTCTTTATTTTTGCATTTTCTCGCTCAGAGACCGATTCTAATCCACTCTAAATAGACTCAAAAACTATTGTGAATTCATATAATTTTCACATTTACGTGTTCTATGCATGAATTAGCGTTGACTCAACGCCTTGTATGGTGCATTTTTCATTGAATTTATGAATCAAAGCTATAAAGTTACAAATACTTTTTATTGCGAGATTTTTGCGAGATTTCTCGCTTCTCGCAGTTGTTATATCGATCTCGCCTCGAATTTTAAACTGCAATCTCGCTCTCGTTCTCATGTCGCATAATGCAACGATACGAGACGAGATGCGAGACTACTCTCGCCTCGTCGTGCATCTACATTGCTGGGTGTGCCAATCTGCTTTGTACATAGATTTCGGTAGTGATGATGACATATTTGTACCGTGTGGACGTTTACCAGGCGTCACCTCACGGACACTCATTGCTGGCGTGGAGAGTGCACCACAGGGTCAATTTTGCGCCATTTAAAATTCGAAATATTTGGCGCCGGTCATTGCCGAACCGAAAACAGTTTAATATATCCAGAAACAAGTAACAAGCCTTGATTTATATTTATAATTGTTTCTTTCTATCCACCATACTTTCTTTTCTCTGCTCGAATCCCCCGTTGGTGTGCGTGTGTGCGTGCAGGCGGAAGCCCTGGGATGAGGCCGCGCCAGACAGCCCAGTGCACCGCCCTCGGAACACCGCCCCCGCCCTGCCTCTTGCCCAAACCAATCAACAAACATTGCATCCCAGCTCAGCTATGTTGCTGCAATGCTAGCCATTAATGACGTTGCGGGCCACAGATCAACGGAGGAATGCACACCGACGAAAGAATGAAGAATATTGGAGAAATGAACAGGGACTCAAAAACAGTAAATATTGCAAGAGATACACTATTTTTCTTTAAACGTCATAAAAATGACATCTTTTGTAACTTGATTTACAAGGTAGAAGTTTTATTTATATGCCGCCAGAGTAGAAGTACCTAATTTTTACGCTGGCGTTGTAGACGTAAAATAAATAAATATCCATTGCAACTATTATCGAATCAACAAATAAGAAGTAACTTATACAATAGAATCCTGTAATGTTACATATAACAATATACATATACAACTACAATATAGTGCTTGAGGAAGTGAGATTTGTGAGACTGACATTGGACGAGTGCAGACATATATATCTTCATATAGGTAGCTGCACTTATCTGTAAGAATAGCTCTGCGCAAGCGCCGGATTGCTTTGATTTTATTGGCGTAGATCGGGAAAAGGGAACTAGCGCGAGGGAAATTCTTACACTAACTGACAAGGATAGACAATGTTTGTAGCAGACTCCCCTTCAGTGAGAGATGGAACATCAGCAGTATATTTTAGTTTTATAGGTATATTACTATAACACACTGGATAACCTAAGAATACAGATAAAATTATTACAGGGACGGTAAGTTAGGATACTTAGAAGTAAAGTGATAAGAAAAGTTAATATTTTTTGTAGTGATTCCTCGACATATCCTTCAGTCACCGATCGAACTACTTCGGGGCACGTACATTGTAAAACTTCAAACTCTGATATAATTGCACACAAGAAGGATATAATATTGCACAGTTTTTATCATTGATTTTTTTTAATCGAATATATCATATTTTTTGATTTTCTATTTTGAATGATTTGTTGGTGTTATTATTGCTCTTTTTTAATTGTTTTAAAAGTAATATAAATATTTTATTTCATAAACAAAAGCGAAATCTTTAATAAAACACCATTTGAATTTTTTCTTAAACGTAGTATATAACGCCTCCACGCACGCGCATATCTGTTATAGGAAACTTAAAATGATAAAATATTATTTATTTTTTAGATATTATTATATAGAGAACATATTTTTATTTTAATAATTTTGTAGCAAATAAATACTTTTATTATAATTCGAATCTTTTTTCATGTTTGATAAATTATTTTAAAAATCTGGTGGGGCCAACACAATACCTCCCGTCTTTTACAGCCGGAGTCAAAAAAAGATTAAACTGATCCTTATTTTTGAAGTAGCGAATTTTACTCGAATTTTGGCAGTTTATTTCTTAAAATATAGTATAATCTAAAATCTAATCCAAGTAACTATACATTTTTTGATAATAAAATGAAGATTAAAATTTAAATACCGGGATAGAATAGAATTCATTACTCCAAAAATGAGGAATGCGAATCTTTAATTTTTATTAATCTAAATGCATACCTACATATTTACTTATGCTAGAAACTGTATTGATTTCCTTTCCTATTTTTCTATTTACTTTTTTCTTTTTAAAACGTTACTATTATTAATTTGAAATGATTAGTTCTTTGATAATGACATTTATTTGTCAGTTGTCAGTTACATACATTTGAATAACTGCGTTTTGTTTGTTTAAAGCGTAGGGGTCGTGATTTAAATTATAGAAAATTTTATAAATTTATCCATATAATATGTACAAAAAGTATTCATGCAAATCTGTTGAAAATTTAATAATCTTTAATTTTTTAAATAATTGAAAGGTATTTTTCGAAGAAAAACTATTTTAATTTACAAGTAAAGTGCCATTTCTGGTTATCCAATTTACACCAAAATCTAATGGGCTCTAAAGGTCGAAATACAAGGTTTCAAATTTTTCTGAATGATAGTATTTGAGTTCGAGTGGAGGATCCACACATACATACACACATACACACAGCATCATCGTGAAAATGTTAAAATTGGATTCTAGGGACCTTAAAACGTGCTCATTTACCAAAATCTCGATATGCGATTTTTAGCACGATCCCTATACCTCCCTTACCAAGGGTAGCGGGAGGTAAAAAAACAGTTGATTTAAATCACGATTTAAATCAAGTCAACCCTGGTTTTTATTTAAAAGTCAAATCATGTAAATTTTCACTTCAATGTTTATAACAAAATACGAAAGTATCCGTAGCAACAAAGCAACTGAAATTCGCCAACGTACTTCGCGTAAAATGTTTTTAATTATTGTAACGTCAAATAGTAAATTATTGTTTATTATAAATCTAAATTCGAAGAAAAAATATGTGTCATTCGGAGTAAAAGTGTCTTTGTGTGCTTCGGCACATAAATTATCACTTTTACTCCTAATAACACAATGTACTATTTTGGGAATTATGGCACAAAATTTTTGATGTCCAGTAATCCGTCCCTTGTGCCACAATTTTACAATCGTATTTTTTTTATAGATCTGCATATACAACACATCTATGAATATATTTATACTCGTATTAAAAGTTATAATTAACCTACTGTTGTATTTATTTTCCTTGCCATCGTAGATAGTAAGTTAATCAAAAGTTATCGCTCAAATTAAGAACTATAATTGTAACAGGATGAATCAGCACATAGGACTATAGGTAATATTACCGCTGGAAAGTATTTGCCCACCTGCATTTTCGTATTTTATTTTTTATATGTTGAACCTGTTACTCGAAGAAATTTTTGCAAATTTAGATGAATGTTTACAATCATTATCTAGCATAAAGATAAATCCATCTTCTATAATTGTTCTACCATCTGGAAATATGGTTATTTATAGCCTTCCTTTCTCTCAATGTTTTTTATTTTTATTTGCTTATCCGCTCCATTTACACAGAAACAACCTCAAACCATTTCAGAACCACCATAAACACATGGACACAGATAAACTTTGCCTGTGACCATGGAACTTAATTGAAGATATGGTTGTGGAGTCCTGATGATAAACCCCAAGGATTTGCTCCGAAGGACCACCCGTAAATATACAGGATTAAATTGCTTGATTTGGGTACTTATTTGTGATTTTATTTAACTAAGTTGTTTAGAGTTTAAATATGTACAATATTTTAATATTCACGACAGTGACTAGTAATTTTTTATACATTGCCGCCTTTCGTTTCATCGTTTCTGCCTTTACCAGCTCAGCTAAAGACTGGACAATGGTGGTATAGTAGTCCATATCTATAGTCCCTTAGAAAATATTTAGCGAATTAAAAATGTATCTTCAAAGTATTGTCTAAGTTCAATTTGTACATACAATACCTACCACATTTGAGGTGATCACAAAGAAGAAATTAAATAGAGGAATATTATACTATACCGTAGTATCAATCTCTATTACTTGAAAGAAAAGTTAGTACAACAATAATACAAACAACAACAAAAAACAAGATATATAAACTTTTATATAAACAGTCTACATACATTCATACTAATTTAGGAAAACAGTTCTTGTTGACGGAAAAAACTGAAAAAGATTCCAGAACTATTCGGATACCCAAAATCGGTCTTTAGAAACGGTTAATAGAATCTTCGGATCCGAATGAAAACTTATTAAGAAAAAAAATTGGCAGGGCAAAAAAAATGTGGAAGAATTTCGAGGGAAGAGATGACCATTTTCTAACATAAATTGTATTAATAAGCGACTTTTAGAAACTGGATAAATTTACAGAAAACCTGGGTCAGTCCATGTGCCAATTCTTTTTTTTAAGTTACTGACCTTCTCCTCCCAGGTTTTTTGAAAATTGATCCAGTTTCTATCAGTTGCCTAATAGCTGAACTTATGCTTTGCTGCAGATTCTTCCGTAATATTTTTCTTGATAACAAGTTTGCAATGATCTTTAAGTCAGATTTAAGGTGCATTCACAAATGAAAATTAGGTTTACATTTATGGTTTATACTTTAGATTTAATGTAATGACTCCATTCACACTTCAGAATTTAGGGTCTCTAAATCCAAATCATAAAGCTAAACATTGCAAGGTCCAAACTTTAGGTTTATGATTTAGTTTGACGTCACAAACTTCACCAATGAGAACGAGTCTGAAATGATATGGATACACCCATCTTTATTTAGTATCCACATGGTGGATTCGGCTTTTTAAACAAATGCGAGATGAACATGGAGACTGTCATAACTTAATTGCTAAAATATAACCAATAATGCCAAGCGTGGCTAAGCGAATGACAATTTCACGGCGCACAGGTGTCTTGTTGAGTATTGTTCTACCAATATTTTAATCTTGTTTTTGAAGCATTTACACAGATTTCTGTACATATCAAAACTAATTTTCAGGTAATTTAAACTTACATTTATGAATGACTTACTTAAACCTAAACAAAAACCATAAACCTAATTTTCATTTGTGATTGCACCTCTAGTGAGGTGGCATTATGGAGCAAATTTATGACGTTACAACTAACTCGAAATGCCAGTGACAGTTACATTTGTTTCAACAATAGCCTACTTCGTTTTAAGCTGATTATAAAATTATCAACGTGTAATACAAGATTTGAATGACAAACTTAGGAGATCGATGTTCACTTGTTATTCTATATAAATGTTTGAAATTTGCTAGAAATACTTTTCAACCCTTTGTTTGCAAGAAATAAAAATTTGAAATCGATATCTCAATGTACTCCGAAGTTTTCAAACAGGATTCATTTTTTAACAGCCAGCCGGTATATCAGCATTGTCTAAATCTTTAAATAAAAGACAGATTTACATAAAACGCACCATTTCAAACAATCTAGAATAGACACTGTACGAACCAGCTAGAAGTATGGCCCAAAAATCTTCACTAATTAAACAAAATATCGAAAAATAACTGCTTTCAAGTTAATAAAAACAAGATTGTCATATTTTATGTTTGTTCTTAACGATGATTACCTCACATATGTACGACCATACGGAATCAGACCCGAGTGGTTAGCTCGCGTGCCATGGCAGATGACAAGCGAAGAAATATCGCGAGTCCTAGGGCTGATCTGGAACTGGCGGAGCGCCAAACACCAGTTGTTCTCTCCCACCAAATTGCACCGGGATATTTTTCTTTCAACATGAAAGTACATAATGACCCGGACGATTACACCAGGTACAACAATGAAAATAAATTGTAATAACAACGGAGATCGGATGAATGGCGGGTATTTCAAAATACTGGAATATAAATGATTGAATTTATGGTCTTTTGTGCAAAATAGGACTAAGAATAGTACAATACGTAATAGGGAATTACAACTAATAATAGATTTGGACTATTAAATTGACAAGGTTTACGATTATTTGAATTAATTACTATAATTAAATTAATTATTTCTGTAAAATCTTATGTATAATAAATGCAATTACAATACAACTATGAATCAACGTTTCAAAGAAAACACAATTTAATTATATTGATTTAAATGTATCATACACTAAATCACGCAATTTTCCACAATATATAATCATTCTTCATTATTTTTACACACAAATACGAGTACTAATTAAGCAATATATCATCTTTATACAGGTGATTTATAAATGGGTGAGACAAAATTAAACCATTTTTTGGGGAGATCATTTTGAGTAGAAAATGTTATGAAGGTATGTCCAAAAAGGTTTTCTTACAGAATTACAGCCCTTTAAAGGTGCACCTCATCAGACTCATTTTTATTAATAACTCGTATTAGTTATGTAGATGCATGTTTATACTTTGTTCTGTTTCTATGGGGTCTCGCAGCCACGTGCCTGAATGTCTGGCTGCAAATCTGGGGAACCAGGTTTGATCCCGACCGGCGCTAAATATTTCGAATTTTAAATTTACCGCTATGGTGCACCCTCCACGTCAGCAATGAGTGCCCGTGAAGTGACGCCTGGAAAACGTCTGCACGGTACATATATGTCATCAGCATTACCGAAATCTGTATACAAAGCAGATTGGCACACCCAGCAATATTTTACCACATATTTTCCAAAATTTCAGAACAATGCCTAAATAAATGAAATAAAATTGGCTTTTATTTAAAAATATATTAATTATTATAAAAAAATATAAAAACTAAAACTGAAAATCGTGAGTTTAGATAATCTAATAATTCCGTAAATAAAGATATAAAAATATGTTATAAAAGTTTCATGATTTCATGAGACAATTTAAAAAATGATGTTATCGTAAAGATGGCGGTTTCCAAGATATATATATATATATATATATATATATATATATATATATATATATATATATATATATATATATATATATATATATATATAGGGTGTTTTTAAAACAGGCCAGCGCTTTTTTGGGCGAACTAACAACTTTAGAGAAAAATGTTTTATACCAAAAATGATCAAGAATAAGGGGATAATGTATCAATAGTAACGAACCGAATATTTAACCAATGGTTCTCAAACGGTAGAACAAAATTATATTTTTTTAAATGGCAGCCTATATAATTTTTTAGCCCTTTAAATAGAATATTATTTTCTAATTTCAATGATATAAATATAGTATAAGGTTGGATGACAATTATTTCGAGAAAAATGATATAAAAAACTACAAATATTGTAACAAAAATGGGTTTACTACTAGCGTAACTAGGCAACATACGTACAATACAACCTGTGTATTGCATAGCCTGTTGTTATAACATTATTTTTAATACCATTTTTCTCGAAATAATTGTTATACAACCCTATACCATATATATATCGTTGAAATCAGAAAAAAAATCTCTTATCTAATGGACTGAAAATTTATATAGGATACCATTTAAAAAAATATAATTTTGTTCTGCCGTTTGACAACCACTGCTCGAATTTTCGGTTTGTTATTATTAATAAATTAGCCCCTTATTCTTGATCATTTCTTGTATATAACATTTCTTTTCTAAAGTCATTAGTTCGCCCAAAAAAGCCCTGGTTGTTTTAAAGGAAACACCCTGATACACGTTTGATCGGGTGGGGTGACAGCAATGAGTGCCCGTGAGGTGACGCCTGGTAAACGCCAGCACGGTACAAATATGTCATCATCATTGCCGAACTCTGTGTACAAAGCAGATTGGCACACCCAGCCATGGGTACTATTCCGTGATAATATATTTATATTTATTTATTTTATTTTATTGTCGGTAATGACGATATTTATGTATTGTTTAAGGTGCTTACCAGGGGTTCTCAAAGCTGTTGGGAATAGAAGCCTACAGGGGTTCCTTTGTGCTGTTTGAAAATTGGAAATAATTTTCACCTCATCCATGAGACCCCGTGATCATTGACAACTATTTGAAATTTTGAAAAATTATTTTTAGGTAAAACATTTGCTATTCAGATACTTGAAAGGTACTGCGGCGGTAGAAATTTAGAAAGAAATAATAAACAAATTATCTAAAATTTTCAATTTGCCGTGGACTCACAGACCACACCCAACAGACGGAGGGTTAATATAACATTTCTTTTTTTTCGACAAAGCTCACCATATAAGATCTTACATTAATATATGTGTTTCAAATTTTAAAATCATTTTAGTGAAGAAAATAAAGTGAAAGATATAAAAGTTTTTCTCAGTAAACCAGCTATAAACAGGTATTCTACCGCTGTTTCTAACCTAGCTGTGACTGTAGAATACAGAGTACATATACTGTCTTTATTAAAGTTAAAATTATTCCACGTCTCAATCCATAAAACAATACAACCTTTCATCGAAAGGAAATGCAGTATCTAACCTTAGCTAGCTGCATATGAAAGTACGGTTAGAATAGGTTAAGGCCACTGCATTACCTCTCGGTTTCTCTACCTTTACTAGCCTCCGCCACTAGCCTCCGCTAGTGTGCTTGTACTGTAATACCTCCAGTCCCAGCTCGTGTCGGTATTGTTCCGAGCTATGCAGTGTGGTTGTCGTTACGTAATCACCACAATGAAGTGATCGGCTAGCTGTTATGAGCTAATAAAGTGGTTCATTGCATTATAGATTAAGTTTGGAACAAATGGAAACGGTTATGTTTCATTACACGCTAAATTTAATGAAATTATTGCCATTTATATGAATATGTGATTTAAGTCTCAATTCGATACATTACAGAATATTCGAAAGTAACTTAATGAAACTCGGATTAACTGTTAAATATTCATTTTAAATTCTTCCTACCACTGACGTGAAGTGATTTTGTTATAGCTTGTCTCAACTTACAGTGAATTGACTTGACGTCATTGCTGATATGGCTATCCCCGCCCTAATAGCTGGTGATTATCGTATCGACCGGTCAGGGTAGCATTAAAAAAAATTTGATTAATTTAAATATGAATGCATATTTATTTATTACCTTCTATGAGTGTCTGACTGACACATGTCGGTTCAATTTATGCATATGCACTGCAAGATGTTCATCACAACTTGAACATAAAGATTTTATATCGGAATTCACTTATTCTGTTATTTCTTATAAATAAATTACTTTGCATTTCAAAAGAGATGTTTCAAATAAAATAAATAAATTCATATATTTTAAAGGGAGAAAATTAAATTTATAACCATGGATTACATCGAAACGGTACATATTTAAAGCGTTTTAACAGTTAAAAGAAAATGTTTTGTTAAACGTCTACAATCTTCTACTGTAAAAAGAACATAAAAAATAATTCCTCATATGCAGAACGCGTTTTTATGGACACTTGTGTGTGCGCTTTTTATCGTATCAGATGTACGACCAGAGGCGTACACATAAAGGGGGGGGGGTTAAAAATTGTTGCTAGTTTATCCATTATGGTGAGCTGTTTTTTCATAACCCCTCCCACAACTGTGACTATAATATAATAGCTAGCTTAATAAAACCGAGATCTCCATGCGAGCCTATAGTTTATTTGGAATATATTTTTAAATCTTGAAGAATTTTGCTCAAAAAAAACTAGTATCAAATGTCAAATGGGGAAATTTTCGAATTTTGATTATGTTTATATGTTAAAATATTTTTAAATGTAAAGCGTTTTTATTTTTATATTTTGGAAAATACTTTTGCAATATTTTTTTCTGCCATTACGGCGTACATAACATCAAATATGTGCGCATTAGGTCCCGACATACGTGTCCAAAATTTAATTTCTGTGTTTATCGTATTTTCTAGGTTTTACATTTACATATTTAAAATCAAATAATTTGCTTTTTGCGATTCAACATTGAATTTGACGTTTCAATATCAAATATAGAAGACATACGTTTATGTTTTCATTCCAAACCAGCGCTCATAGTGGACAACGGGCCCTATTCTGTAACTCGGTGGTTAATTTTTAAACACTGGTTAAAATTTTTATCCAATATATATTGATTTGACAACTAAAAATCCCTCTTTTTATTATATGTCAACATATTTAATTGGTTAAACAATTTAAGCAATGGTTAAAAATTAAACACTGAGTTACAGAATAGGCCCCATGGCCAATCATGGCGAACTAAAGATATACTCAAATTTTTTGACTCTGTCGGGTCTAGTAATAAAACTATAGCAGCATACAAAAATAGCATTTATGTTCAAGGAACAGTAAGATTATTTTACTATACTCTGGGACTCACAGTAGGTGGCGAACCCAAGAATTTCAACAGAGCGGCGTTGATATTCAATGTTATAATACAAGCAGTAAGCGGCAATATGCCGCTTTGTCATAATTAGTTTTATTGCTAGACCCGACAGAGTCAAAAATTTTGAGTATACTGCCTGTCATCGTATTGCGGGCGATTTAACTAATAGCGTTTTCAACATACACAGTGCAAGTGCGCACTGAGTGCAACATATCACGTGACCACACTGAACGAGTTCTGCCCTCATCCGGTGACAGTGCAAGTTAAGCTGAAAACGATTTTATTTATCCGCCATATTTGCACTTGTCTAGAGAGTCAGTGCACGGTGTAACTTTTTCTTAAGTTGAAAACGCATCAGCTGACTAAATTTTGCACTCAATGACATGCTGAAAACGCGCAGTGCAAAAAATTGCGCACTCGACCTGTAAGCTGAAAACGCTATAACGATAAATTGAATATCGGTTGCATAAAAAAATACTTGATTACTTTTATTGCAATAATAGTAATATTGCTTGTATAGTATTGCACTAATGTAAAAAAATCATTACATTTCAATATGACTGAACTCGCCCATTCTTATGTTCTAGTTTTTGGTGAACATTTTATATGTATAGAAGAATAGTATAGTCTGTCACAACTGCTAGTGAATTGACTTAATATCACTGATTATGCGGTCAACCCGCTCACAACGGGAGAGTTTCATAGCGATCAATTACCAAAAATTGAATAATTATTATTTTGATAAATTTAGCCTGTGTAGATGTACGTATTTATTTATCATTGTTAATTTGTATAACATTATTTTGGCTAAACGAAATTTTGGAAAATTCAAATATAGTTCCAGTTCTGTCTTATAGTTTATAATCGTCCTTAAATTGCCTGCTGTAAAGGTCTGTAAAATCCAGTTCACTATTAAAGAAATATTAGAAATAGCTGTTATTCCCCGTGGGTATAATTGCTCCTATTCATATATAAATATTGTAACGTGTGAGCCCCGCTGCTACTCTGAACAAGCGTCTAAGTATAGCGATGACGCAATCACCCTAGAAGCCGGGCTATGTAAACAAACAAGCCGCAATGTGTTTAATTACTTCCGGTCGCCTGAACGTTTGGTGTTCATTGTTATTATGCGGTCGAACATTCTAGAGCTCTCTGGAAGTTAATGGCAGCTATATAAAAGGGACGCAGCTATGCTCGGGAATTAGTTAGTTATATTCAGAGACATAGAGATATTCACATAGTGTATTCTGGGATAGCTGTGGATGTGAATACTTGGTATTGTTGACGAGTATTGTAAAGCTAGGTATACAAGGACAGTCAGCGAGTTGGAGTGGATACTCAGCATTGGTGTTGAAGAATTGTGGCATACGGCTAGTTGGTGATACTGAGGCTGTGGAAGGAGAAAGTTAGTTACATACATAGACAGATAGTGAGGTGAAAAGTGTGATTTCTGTCCGAGCAGTTGAATATACAAACGCTGTTGACTCATTTGAATATATAGACGCTGTGGAGCTACAAAATAAAGTATTTACTTCAATAATTATCGTTGTAGAATATGTATTAATTATTGAAATAAAATTAAATAATTTTAAGCTAAAACTAAATGTTGTGAAAACTAAATTGAAAAGAACAACGATCAGCCAACGACATCACAGAGCTGTTTATGTTTACTCAGTTCAGCAAACTATAATGCAAACTGCATCCCAAGTAAATAGCCTTTATAAACTCACCAAACTTTGACCTTAATGAGGAACAAACTGCAGCTTACCTGTAAGAAAAAAAAACTATTATTATTATATGTTTCAGGCGAAATAAATGCTTAATCATATCATAATTATATTCATAAATTGCATTAAATGCAATAATTAAGGAAAGATACGATCTCTTTCGCTTATTACTTTATTTTGTATATCAATTGTACAGCAATTAAAGTAATTGGATATAAAATTAATAAAAGAATATACACCATTACTTGTAATTGTTTATTCAATCTATTATAATATGTAGGTTTCATAAAAATATAGAAGTAAATGTATAACATATGCTCTATCACTTATATTATTATAACTTGGAATATAATTACTTGATTTATATGACAATATGATTACATTTAATTCATAACTATCGCATATCTTATTGTAAGTGGAAACACCTAACCTATCATTACTTAAAAATAAATAAATTAATGCAAATTTTGTAATTTTCCTTACCACATACATTCCACAAATTCTTAATCTTTCCTTATCAATTCTTTCAAAGAACTTCCATAATATTTAAATAATTTTACTACAATTAGAAAATATTTCCTACGTTTGTTTATAATCTACTTAGATGACGATTTAAAGTCAGGAAAAACACTAATTCATCAAGTTTCCTCACCGCATAATAAATACGTAAACTTTTATTCCTTATTACTCATTTAAATATAATTGGCACGTATCAACATATACGAGTACATGTTTATCAATTAATCTTAAAAGAACTCGGAATGGACAATTAGTTTAAAGGATATGTGACATGAGTACGAGTAATATTGAAGAGAAAATTATATGATCACTGCATATGAGTATGATTGTTGTTATTGTATGGATTATTATTCGTTTTCATATCATATACAGTGTGATCCAGAATGAGTAAAGGTCACGTGGCATGAAAAAGTTCTGATTATGATCAAAATTACCTTCCACGGAAAATAATTAGTATTAATTTACCGGCAATGTCAAATTATGTTACCTATATTACCGACATTTGGAAAAGTCAACGGCGTTACGTATTTTAAATTTTTAACGTATAGATTGTTTTTATCTTTTAAAATTAAACTGATATTTATTCAAATCGATACGTTAGATAGTGTTTACGGATGAACATGACAAGTTTATTTTGGAAGCATATTTTCGTTCTACGAGGAATGATTGAAATGAGTGAAAATATGTACGCCAATGCTGTGTCAATCGTATTTCACTATAACAATGATGCGGCAAACAAAAAATCTGAACGAGGCCGAACCTTCAATCACTCTGGATCACTCTGTACAATATACATAAATAATTAAAAGTACACAATAAATATATATTACATTACAAAAAAAAATTCTTACTCCTTACAATCTGAAGTGAACGATTTTCGGTAGCGAAATACTGCATCCAGACCACATGGAGTGAGTCTGCTGAGCATTTGTTGTTAAAAGCATAAATAGTCAAATTTGGATATCATAGGCCTGATGCATCGCCCGGCATAAACTAGGACGCAGAGGATGTATCTTCTCCGGAGATTCTCTCCTTATGCTAGAAGAAAAACCGTCCGCAAAAGCTAGCAGAGAAGTGGCCTAGCTAAATAGTATTCATCCAAAAAAAAATCACAGTTTATAGCAGCTGATGTTTCCTCAGCCAGATCTACTCTCGTGCATTCCTATTCTAAAAGGGCGCGCGTGAGCAGCTGAGCCATTGTTTGTTCTTGACCATAGTGTGATAAAGTGGGTTCTGCTTGGTACCCCCAGTTGAACATGTTTACTGCACATTTTCCTACTTGACTTCGTAGGCGATTTAAAAATATTTAGAATTTTTTTTTTGCTCCCATCGTAGGGAAGAAGTTTGCCTTTCCGAATTTTCGATGTCAACGGCTGATTTGATACATCTTCTGACGGCTGTTGAACTATTTCTTCTGCAATGTTGCATTCACCATCATTCTCGTCCACAAAATTAGATTCCCAGGGTCTCCACATATTCACAATTTTATTCAAACACTAGTGAAAGCAAAGAAACGACGTTTCGTTTTGATGACTCTTTCAACACTGAAAAAGGTTTTTGCATGTACCTCAAAAATAAATTGCCAATAAATGTTTGTGTTCAAAGTTACGTTTGAATTTATTGTAATCCCTATAATATTTTAATCTCTTTTCAATTAACAAATTGCAGTTAGAAGAAGGATATTTCAAACGGATTGCTATTTGAATACAGATTTAAAAGTACATAATTAGGAAACATCTTGTAATATTTTCATCTCTTTACTATTTACAAATTGATATTAGAAAAAGTACATTTGAAAACTGATTATTATTTTAATAGATTTAAAAGTATATATTAGGAAATGTCTTAAACGCAAATTTCTGATACGGTCCAGGATAGAAATTCTACATGGCTCTAGTAATCCTTACCATAAAACTTTATCACGGGCACTTGGCCGATTCTATAATGGCTGGCTTATGATGGATTTAATTTATAAATTTAGATTTACAAATTTAAATTTGAAATTTACGATTTACCTTGCTAGTTTATAGTGAATTTAAAGATATGAAATGTGCCCAATCAACTTATATTGGGTCACGTGGTTTGACACAGATGGGATGACAGTTATATGATATTTATCACTTTTATCATAATCAATCTGTATTGTTCTACAGATAATATTAATAACACATCCATATTTTCAGAATCCTTTTGTCAAATCAAAATTAAAATGTTTCAACTGTCACTTGAAACTGTCATTTTCCCCATCAAAATCATTTTTTGAAATACTGTGAAATGATTGGACGCATTTACAAATTTACATTTAGAATATAAAATATGGTGATATTTTAAATGTAAATTCTAAATCATAAATTTCTTAAATTCATTATGAACCAGTAAAAGCAGATATGTACAATTTATATTTATAAATGTAAATTCGTGAATCTAAATTTGTAAATTAAATCCATCATAAACCAGCCATAATGAGTTTCATAGATCCCTTCCTCCAACTATACACAGTATATTAAAATTTAATATTGAATATTTTTGAAGTATGTACTTTATAGAAGTTAGATTAAATTTACAATAAAGTTCATTGTAATCTAATCTTTACTATTTATTTTATTGTTGGATAACAAATTTTCACCGTTAGTTGGCCTTGTTGACAGTTGACGAGATAGTAACGATTAGACGAATTTTCTTTGGTATTATTATTAAACGTTTTCCAGATGAATAGTTAACAAAACCATAACCATATATTTTTCGGTGATTAGCGTACATATTAGGATATTTTGAGACTAATAATAATAAAAACTCTCCATTATTTATCCATTTATACCCATGTTCATCCTTCAATCATTACCTACACTGGCAGGCCATCACGATCACGATCGACAACCATAACCTTCGTACGTAAGGGGGGAGGACAGCTGCGCCTGACAGCCTCAGCGTCGGCTGAACCCCCAAGCACTGGACCTCTACAGATTGAATTTCTTCTTTCTAGAACTCTCAGCTATTGTGTCTCGGAGTCTCTGTCTCCCGACCCGCCACATGCTGCCACAAAAAATACTGCCACGGCTACGGGGAATTAGGCACAGATATACCGGAGAGATGGGTTTAAGGTAAGAAACGAAATACTGAGCCGGAGAGAATAGTTTCTTGAGAAAACAGAAAATGTGTACAAGGTGAGGTGTACGAGTTGTAATAATAGCTGAAGTCTTTTTGTAATATTTTTACTCAGTTCAATCAGCCTAACATATACTGAGTTTACATGCAGTTTTCAAACAGTTTTCAAAACGTTTTTAGTTTTGAAAACGCCATGTATACAGTGTCAAAACGGTTTTGAGTTATCTCAAACCAAAACTAAAGTTCATGGGTTTGACTTGATAACTAGTTTCAAAACTACTCATATAAACACTTAAAATTCAGTTTCGATATTGCATATGCGTACATAGCATAACGTTTCTGTCGCTGTGTGTTACTTCGTGTTACTAACATACAAATAAACTCACAGTTGTGTAATTTTAGTGCGTACTAGTACAAAGCAGAAAAAATAATTGGAATAATAGCAAAACGAAGAATTTGGAGTGAAGAGAGTTTGTCACTTATATCAGCAAATGCGCATGCGCCGAAACTGTTTTCAAATCAATCTGTAAACCTGGTTTGAAAATTACATGTAAACAGTTTCGCGTAAATTTGACTGAAAACTGAAACCATTTTCAAAACTGCATGTAAACGTAGTAACAGAAACAATAGAGGATTACAGCTCAATCGAATTAAGAGAAATTAGTAAAAAATAGTGAAAGTATCTGCTTAATAATGAATATTAATAAAGAAATAAAATGATATAATTGAAATACTTCGGAAATAAGGGGTTTTTTGTTTTAGCAGCATTCTGATTGACGACTCAAAGACCACCTATAAATATATAACGAATACCGAGTTAGGGGGTGGAGTCTATTACCAATGGAAGTAGACAAATTCAAATAGCAAACACGTGGCTACCAGTCCAGTATTGCAATTCTCAGTTTTTATTTGACTATTTCGCTCATATATTTATAAAATAACTATTTATTACTTACCAAGTATTTCACTTGTAGTAGAACCATAGCAAATTTAAACTTAATAAACGTGGTAAATTTCTTACTGTTTTGTTACAATTTACATTACGTTTGTTGGTTACCACCCTTATACAAGGTAATACCAACTATGAAACTCTTTTAAATAATAGTAATTCAGATTTCAAGAGAGCTGAAAATTGGTTCGCTGCAAATAATTTTCTGCTAAATAAGGAGAAAACACAAAAATAACTGATTATATCTAACAACAGCAAATTAAACAGAGGTAATCCCATCTCAGTACTTGGTATTTACACTGAACCTGCTTTAAATGGTTCATCGCATGTATATTATAGTATTAAAAAAGTATCCGGTAGTATTTTTTTGCTTAGACGATTAGCGACAATTATTGATAACAATTCTCTAAAAATAGCTTATTTCTCGTTATTTCATTCTATAATTTCTTACGGCGTCTTGCTGTGGGGAAATTTTCCCACATCCATAAAAATATTTCGTATGCAGAAGACTGCAATAAGAATTTTAGCTGGACTAAAGCACAGAGATCACTGTAAGCAAAGTTTTATCGAATTAGGAATATTATCACTTCCATCTTTATACATATTCCATACACTAATTGAAATCCATAAAAATCAGGGCAATTTATTAAAAAATAAAGATATTCACACGTACCCCACTAGGTCGTCAAATTTATTGCGTAATCCACTTTACAAACTTGAAAAATCTATAATAGACTACCTGATGATTTAAAAACTTTGAAATTAAAGAAATTCAAGATCATGTTCAAAACTTTTCTTTTAAAAAACTGTTTTTATACCGTAGAAGAGTTCCTCTCCCTAAATTTGAATGACTGTATATGAAACATACTTGATTTATATTTTATTGTTATTTTTGACGAACTATAAACAATTTATGTATTGTAAAATAGTCAATAAATTATTATTATTATGTTTTACCGACTTCCCGAGAGTTCTGTCTTGCCGACTCCCGCCAAGCAACAATTGTTGCCAATATTGTAAACCAAATGCACTATCTTCATTTCTTTTATTATTATTAAGCGAAAGAATATTTGGCAAACTATACTTTTTTATTATAAATATATTTCTTTAAGAAATATGATTCGGACGTTGCTTAGGCGACGCGAAACAACACATTTCAATGCATGAGTACGAAAAAATATATTACCGATTCTGAATTTGTGCAATATCATCGAAAAACATTAATTTGGTGACATTAGAAAGATGATTTGCACAAAACCATTAATATTAAATAGCCCAATAAAATTAGAGAAAAAAATACCAGAGTTTTGAAACTTGGTACAGTTATTCCTTGATATCTGCTGTATAACATATTAAAGTCCCCGGGGATGGGTGGGTGAGCGGGGGTGGAGGACCCGTTAATAGGTGTTCTTTTCACGATTCTTGCAAAAATTTCCGAAACTACAGGTTCTAGCGAAAAACACTTTATATACAAAATTAAAGTAGATAAAATTTTCTACAAAAATGGTCTTATTCATTTTTTTAAGATTAATAGTTTCAAGGATTCAAGGCGGACAAAATATCGATTTTTTAAAAAGTTATTTATTGGATGTTTTTCGTCACAATACACTCCAATATTTTTTTGCCTCGATCAGCTTCAATCGATCTAATTTGTCTGGGTTAAAAATTGATGACTTACTATCAAAAACCTTCAAAATCATTAATGTTCTATAAACATTCAAAAGTTTCCATTTTTATGTTTCATATTTTAAAATGCCAGATGTAAGAACAAAGATGTGACACCCAGAAATGTGCGCAAAAAATGTAGTAGTATATTTATTTATTTATTTTATTTTTTCAGTACTAATAAATATTAAATTATAGAAGTTTTTATATTATATACAGTGATGAAAACTTGACCTTGATTTAAAGATAAACAAATATATTTAAGATACATGGTTTCAATATGTTTTAATCAAAGTTATCTTAGTAAACATTCGTTTGAAATCAATTTATTTGATACGAATCTACTAAATTGCCGTGTTAAAATAAATATTTGTCTTATCCAAATAAAAAAGTAATAACAGGTGATACTGCAACGTGTATGAATGTACATTCACAGGTAAATTACTAAAGGATCTCGCAGTACAAAATTACAGTAATAACAATATGGCTGTTTCGTCCAACTGTTACATATGTGAACAATTTTCTTCCATTCTCGTTTACTATAGTGTGTAATTTCTGGAAAGGTATTGTTACGGCACAAACAACCAAAAATCCAATTTCTACGAATCGATACACAAAGAAGTTCGACGACTACAGCGCCACGCATCTGCCATGAACTAAAATCGACACAAAAATATTCATTCTTGTTTTTCGTAATATTATTAAACATTCTTTTCTTTTCGCACTGTTTTTGTTATTGTTTTTTTATTGTATTTAGTGGCAATGACCAGTTGTTACCTTTTACTTTTTAGTTTGCATTTGTTTTTTTCTATTTCTATGAATAGCCGTAAGTAAAAGTGGGTTTAATACTTGTTCTCATGTTTGCGTCGTTAAAATTTAAATGTCTTGTCTTCTGTAAATCATAAACATTTTCATTTATGAATTTATGAACTAGTGGGATCGGAAATGTCATTTAGCTATTTTTAGAAACTACACTAAACAATTTTTTGCAACATTGAAATTTATGTCAAATAGTTTAGAGTAGCAACAAAAAAGCGCAGAGAAACTATTAATAAATCGGCAGACACGAAGGACGTTATTTTGCGTAAATTTTATTCAAGTTAATTTGAATAATTAACGGAAAATGCGTATTTGGAAGACCGAAATTTATTCGAAAATAAAATGATGAATAATAAAGTAGATCCCACAACTCCTACGTACATCAAGAAGCATCTTATTAGTTTCTTTTTTTTGTACAATATTTCTTGTGTATCTAACGGAGTTTTTTGTCAACTTAAGGCCTTATCATACCAGATGTAGTATTTCTGACTTATCACGCATTATCCATGACTTCGGTTAATATCGCTGACTTACTCCAGTGTGCTAGCTACAAGGAAGTTATGGAACCTGTTGTCAGATGAAATGGAATCGGTTTCATTTCCTCTGACTATTTATCGCTGACTTCTTTACTGCGCATGCGCAACTGTCTTTGAAGTACAGGAATGTAACTTTACGGATTAAAATATAACTGCAGAAACGTCAGAAATAGACATTTTTTTGTTTGATGCACATAAAATTAGTACGATTGCCCACAATTGCATTATTTATCTATCGTTTTTATTCATTTTACTTGAAATAATTTAATATGTCAAAGAAATTTGAAATGTTGTCGTTAAAGAAACCATATCATAACCAACTTTAAGTATGAAAATCCACTAAAAGTCGGCGAAAACGGTTGTTCGAAATTGCAGTGTGATAGAGCGAGTTGGTCATACAAAATAGTCAATGAAAAAAAGTTAGAGAATCGACAAACAGTAAGTTTGGTAAATTATATAAATAGTGCTGCTAATAACCGAAAAAAGTTAGGAATCTAATTCCCGGGTCTAAAACTAGCCATATGTACCCAAAATCCGCCTTAAGAATCAAGAAATGGCTTCGATCATCGAATTCGGATAGTGGAACCGAGGTACGCTACAAAATTATAGCGGAAAGAACAAAGCATATTTCCAAGAATTTCATTTATCTAACTACTTATTTGTCCTTTCATTTTAAATTTTATACGTGCCCATAGTTCATGTTTGCCTCGCATTCGCAACTGTGTTTCAAAATGGTGCATAGAGAAGAATAACATGCGGCATCAGCGGTATTTCAGTGAACTAAACTAATGGCGGCCACTCGGACATGTCAAATATGTAAACGTCAAAAATCATTGTTTTGTTTAACATAAAAAGATGTTCTCGCGTTTAGATTTTATAATTTCATTTGAAAATGTGTGAAAAATAAGCGTATTATGTCTTACTGGCCGCCATGACAGGTGCGCGTCAAAGGATTCTGCGGGTCCCAATATAAAATACAAATTTTCTCGAAAAAGAATATACTCTTGACAAAGCAATGGTTGTGCAACGGATCCAAATGTGATAATGTAATTTGAAGTGAACCAAAATTCGTTCCTGAATCAGTATAATCAGTTCCAGAATCAAAATAGGGTAAATATCGATTCCAGAATAGAGAACAGAATTGTTTAGATTCCAGAATTGTGATTCAGTCCCAGCCTTGAACCAATAATTGTTTAGTTTCGGTTTTGAAATCGTATCCATGTAGTTTCGAATTCGGAACCAAAAACCGGTTAGTTATAGTTATTAATTAAAACAACTGGAAATGCCTAAATTTTTACCAGCTCATCCATTCAACCATAACCTTAAAACCATTACGGAATGACTACCAAACCAAACCGAAACACAAGCTTGAAGTACTGCTCAGTAGTTTTTTCCACAGACATCACCTCATGAACTTTCAAAACGATAGTAGAGAGAACACCGAAGGGTTCACATTTGTGCTATTTAAAAATTGGAAATAATCAGTGTTGTTCCAGATCAATTTATAAAGGATCTAGACCAAGATCAAGATCTTTACAATTAATATGTTCTAAATCAGATCATAAGTCAATATTTGCGATCGTATCTTTTTTCAAATCAGATCAGGAATTTGGGATCTGTTTTTCTTAGATCATAAAAAAGATCAGTAACGATTTTCAAATGCTTTTTATTTCGTATTATTAAATGGGAATACAAAAAGTAAATTAATTATAAAGAATATAGGTACCTAGCCATATGCCTTACTCATGGGAAGAAAAATTAGATACATACTTAGTTTTATTAATACATACTGAATTAACGAATAAAGTAGAAATAGAAAATAAAAATTTTATTCATTAGAATTGTTGAAATGAAATAAATTAAGACTGGCCCTATCAAATGGGCAGACAATTATTATAAGCCATTGAATTTTTTAAGTGAGTTAACTAAATTACAACTCACTTGTATTTAACTTGTTCTTAGATTTTCTGGTTTCAAACTTTTGTATTTGTTTTCCCATTTTCATGACTTAAACTGAAGTACACAAAACATAATTTTCGTCTTCTCCAATTTTATCCAAGTTTTCGTTATATTCCCATATATTAGATCGTTTTTTAAGATCATAGATTATAGTTTTTAGATCTTGATCCAGATCAAGATCTGAATACATAAAAGGATCTAGATCAGATCAAAAATATACTAAATGAACTAGATCAGTGATTTAGATCAAATGATCTACATCAGTCACAACACTGGAAATAATTAACTTTTGACTGTGGTCGAAATTGAACCCGGGCCGCCCGAATCACAAACGGTCATCTATCGCACAGAATCATGCGACCCTATAGATACTTTAATCCTTTTTTTATGTGACTGGCAATTTGTTAAAAGTTTCAGCATTTCATCCAAATTTTCTATTTTCTAATTTCCATAATAAAGTAAGAGAAAAAGCTGCGCGCTGTGATAAATTTAGTGTAAGTAATCCATTCTATCTTGCAGCTATGTGCAGATGACCTAGAAATATGACATCTTGCATCCGCGTTTTTTTTCTGTAATAAAGTAAAAGTGGCGTCGACGACTGGTGCTTGGTGGGGGGGAGGGGGTTAATTAGCGAGATTGAAGCATCGCGACGGCGCCGACGGCAGCGCCGCCGGAAGTAATGTAGCGGAAACTGCAACCCCTCCCGCGGGACGGGATCGAACCCGCCGACCAATCAGAGAATAGGATAGAGAGAGACACAGTAGCAATCGCACGTTTTTAGTAAATTAACTTGTTACAACAGACACGGGAAGCTTACAGGGTTTTATTTTCCGTTTGGGATCAACTCCCTAAACAACATTTATTTACTTCAGTTACGGTATTCCCAGCGTTATTTTTGTTTGATTTCATATCGGAGTTCTGCTGTGGTTCTGCTATAGTGAATTATCGTCACTGCACGGCCAATATTTTTCTATTGAACGTTTCAATGTTTTCCACTTTTTCAATGCAATAACACGGGAATAAAAACCTCTATTTTTTTCTTTTTTCTATTTTAGTAATAAATCATTATGGATGAAATTTCATTTCATTTACTGAAATGATATGTGACCGATTGACGGTCCGGAATCTAATTCAAATGATGTTAAAATTATTTCCAATATTCGTATAGCATAAAAGTGACTGTGGTGCACTTTGCAAGACAGCTTTGAGAACCCGTGAAATGGCGCCTGGTAATTGTCATTATCAAAATCTGCGAATAAAAAAAGCAGGCTAGCATACCCAGAACTGGACAATAAACCTTGTTGTTGGTATATGTTTAAGAGTTATTATGGAGATTCTTCTATTGTGGTAGTTCTTCTCCAATAGTAAATGCACGCTGGTTAATATTGCGTGTACTTCTGCTTGGAATACTGTTGCATTTGTCCCTAGTCAAACCGAATGGTTGTCTTAGTCCCTTTGCCCCATGTATTCCAGCTCCGGTTCCATTGGTTTTTTTGGAGCCGTCTGTATAGATGACTATGTCATCTTCTTCGACCGGACTTTGAGAATGTTCCCATGCATCCCTATCAGGAATTATTATCTTGTAGGTTTTGTCGATGGTATACATCTTATTGATTCTATCAGACACCATCTGTAAAGTGGAGTGCTTGTTCATCTCTGTATAAATTTCAGAGTGTCCATTTCAGCATTTATCCTCTTTTGAGAGAACTTTCATCCTATATGCTCCGCTAATTGCCCTTGATTTTACCACTAAGTGTAGTGGGGGCAAGCTTAACAGAGTTTCCATTGCCGATGTTGGTGTGGTTGACATAGCTCCTGTTATCCCTAAGCAGGCTAGCCTTTGTACCTTGCTGAGTGCCTCTTGACAGTGCTTTGTTTTTGTTCTTTGCCACCATTTCCAGATAGATGATTTTATGATTTTTGGTCCTCAGTATTATATGTATGTCTAAATCATATAGTTTCACTGTGTTTTATTTATTGAAAGACGATTCTTTAATTTGATTCCGAAAACGTTTTACGTGTATCTGTGAAATTTGCTCTAACCCTTAAATTATTTTTACAACAAAAACAAAGCAAAAGAAAAAAAAATAAAACAATAAATAAAGCGTGCTTTTTATAATAATATTGTCATCATGTGAAATACTATTTAGTGAGAATTTCAATATTTAATTCCTCTTTATGATATAAACCACATAATAATATATAGTTTTGCGTTCTACGACATTTCTAGACTTACCTAATTTTTTTAGGATTTCACGATAATAAATTCTCTCTTTATATTTAGCCAAAAATGTAATCACACAACATGAACTGTCACTTCGGTTTGTCTTTCGTGCTATCGGTGATTTAAGTCGCCAATAGAATTGATATTCCTGTTTCTATTATTCCTTCTTCATATGTGTCTGCTTTCTTTTCGGTTGTTGTCCTAAATTTTGGAATTTTCATTTCTTCTAAGCTTTTTTTTTGTAATAACATCAAATAAACTACGCAATGGACCATGAATGTAATTCAAAAATATAATTTAATCAACGAATAAATTTGTCTTTACATCTAATCAAACGACAGGATTTATTCAGAAAAGTATCTGAATAAAAAAATAAAACCCAAGATGAGGTAGTCAATTTAGTCTCATTTACAGTTTCTAAAAGGCCATGTGGCAAGTTATCACCTGTTTCTTTTACCAAATTTAGCTTGCATTAGAGTGTAACAACACCTGCTGGTTAAACTAATAGCAAATTTCGCACCTTTGCAGCCGTTTGCCGAAAGTTATTAATTGAAGAAAAAAGGAAAATATTATCATAAATATTTTGCGAACATAAAAGCCACGTCAAAGAATCAATGATTAATCTTGAGTAAATACTTATTTTTTTAACAGTTTTATAAAACTGTATTGTCAACATAAATTTGGGAGAATTAAAACTTATAGACTAATAATTCATAATTAATTACAGAAAACAAATTGTACAATTTAAAGTTTATAAATTCCTCGTCCATATGTTCATCAATAACTCATCACTTGAATTCAGGAAGCCTGGAACTAAGAACACCTTGTTTAATTATAACCTAATGGAAATCTAAAATATAAATAACTCGGAATCTAGTGCAGAGCTTAGCGTTTATATTCTCTGGGATAACCGCGTGGAACAAACCGTAGCACTTTCATTCTTCCAGAGAGCATTCTGTGATTAAAACTCCCACCTACTACCGTGCACCTCACGGCTACAACATCAAAGAATGCATGCCTTGCTTAATTAAATATATTGTACGCGCACAAAGATCCCAACAAAGGGGTGTAATCGTATTAGAGTAATTGATAAATATTGTAATGGGAGCGCATAAGAGCATTGTTTTGTTTGTTGCATTTATAAGGTACTTATTTGGTACGTTTATGAGATACTCCAGTATAAATTAAGAGGTTACTATGTAGTATGAATATTATGAAAAATTGGGGAACTAAATTTATACTTTAGGGGGGAGACCGGTGTCAATTTTAACAGGTGTCAAATGTAACATGAGTAGGTAACAGGGCCATCTTTTCGAAGTAGATTAAAACGCGCTCGCAGAGTGAAACAGAAAGAGTCATAGCTCTTTGGTATTTAGTGTAAGTACATACGCACAAATACGGCGTCTGTTTCTGACGAATGTCTATAAATCGACAAAAAAGTAAATACAGGTAGTGACACACATTGTTTCTAAAACACTATAAGTGCTCTGCTCGGAAATATTTCAAGTTAAGGATCAGTTTGTGAGTTATATCTGCTTTTATTTTTCATTAAAAAACATTTCGATTTATTACCTAATAAATACATAAAAGCAAATAATATCTTTATAAGTGAAGCGGTGTCAGTTATAACACATGTCACGGTATCGATTGTAAGGTGTTTAATAATTAAATATAGTATTCATCATGATAAAAATTACAAGAAAAACCACTGCTATCTAAAACATAAAAGAAGAAGAGCAAAAAAACGAAAAACAGTTCCGGAAGTAACAGTCGCAGATTACTCTTCAGATGGCTCCGATGAGGAAACTCTCTGATTGTATTGGCCCATATTTTTTGAGCACAGGACATTGGTTGCAGTGGCGAAAATGTATTTTATTTTTTCAATAATTTCTTCTTTTATCTGTTATTTTATCTTATTACATCACTATTAAAGTTCGTTACAATTGACAATGGCCCTGTTACTATTGACACCAGTTAGGTGTTGATTGTAACATTTGTAATGCCTGACTAAAAATCATTATACTTTTATATTTGTCACATTTTCACAAGTTTAAAATTCAAAATATTATTCACTAAGGTGGGTAGATTCTCACAGAGGTAATTTCAAAATTTCGAAACGGAACGTTAACTCGAGAAAATTAAAAATTTAAATTTTGTAACAATTGACACCGGTCTCCCCTACAATAATAAATGGGAAAACAGTTATTCTTTCTTTCTGAATTTAGTTTTGTGTGTCTGCTTTTACCCAATTCGTCCATTCATTTCTATTTCATAGTTAGTATTTTCTGCATTTCTTCCTTCGTTTTTCTTCTTTTATATCCTGCTTCTTTGATTCTATCCATCCACCTCTTTCGCGGCCTTACTTTCCTCTATATCTTATTCGCGATTATATTACTTTTTTCTACAGTCTATATACAAAGTAGCCATTTGCGTTTTCTTTTGTCAACGCAAAATGTGACTTTGCCGCGCATGCGCGACAAAGTAGAAAAACGCTCGCTTTCAAAATTTCTAACTATACAATGTTGAGAAATGTCACTTGTCTACATTCTTAATAAAAACGTTTAGTCAGGAACTAATGGCACTGTAGTTACACATTTACCACCTTCACAAGTCAATCTGACATATAACTGCTCTGTCGGTATATAACATAACCAAACAAAATGCCGCACTGCTGTGAAAATAAAATAGGACATTTATTTACAAAAACGAAAGTATAAAATGCTTAGATTATATAAGCAATAGCCCAAGAAGAATGAAGAATAACGATATATTAAAATTAAATTTAAATTAAATTGTGTGAACAGTTGTGCTGCCACCTGCAAAAGTTTGGCGTGAACGCTCCTAATGGACATCCACTTTTTCACTGCACTAGTTTTATGTACTTGAAACAAATAAATTATTCAAATTTATCTATTTTTTCCATAATCAAAAATTAAGTACCTACGTATTTGTTATGGCATATGGAGGAAGGTTGTTAAACACTTCGGCTCGTTAGAAATCTATGTATGCAGGTTTTAATGAGAAAAGGATGTAAAAAAGGAAGGTGATGTAAGCATACCGAGTAGTAATTAATTTTATTGCACCTTATTTCAAACTTGGCAACTCATATTTATATGTGTATATTCATATTCGCCACTCTGTAGCTTAGATCCGTATACAAAAATACTCGTAATAGTAAATCATATTTATATTTCCAATTTATTCAAGTACATTAATGATACATTCTTGTTACAAATCTGTAATGACGGTAATGTCTTCATAAATTCCGACCGAAGCGATTTTTTAAAAACAATAAATAGCACAAGTATCCCATGCGGTGCACTCTACACTCTAGTAATGAGTATCCGTGATGTGACGTCAGATAAACGCCCGCACGGTATGAATATGTCACCATCATTATCGAATCGATTGGCACACCCAACAATGGGTAATATGCCATGACCGCAATGATATATTATTATTATATTTATTCAAGGTACAACAACTAACGTGCAAGTGCCTAATTATTTTAATTAGTTATACACCTGTAATAAATTGTGTTTTACATTTGATTCAAGTGTAGGTCTCCCTTTTCATAAAAAATAAAACAATGTCAATAAAAATGTGATACAGTATATTATTTTTAATACTTGAGAATTGGCATGACCATATGATGTTTCTAAAGTATGACAACAATACGTTTTTTTTTTTTGTTTTTTTTTATTTTCTATATCAATAAATTAAACTGTTAAAATACAATGAAATTTTTAATTATATATTTTTTTGTTTAAATGTAAGATCTCCTGCCCTTTAGATTTTTTTTTTTGAGTTCATTTAAAATCAAAAATTTACGGCCATTATGAATTGACCACTTTAGAAGATCTTAAAGCGACAATAAGAAATGACTGCAGCGTTATTTCAAATCGACAGAAGAGCTAAATGAGACAACAATGTTATGATCATCTCGGATTTTGCTTAGTACAAAATGGCGGTCATTTCGAATATTTGTTGTAATTTTTTAATTCTTTCTGTTGTATTTAGTGCGATTTATATTTTATAAAATAAATAAGTTGTGTTGTGTATAACGTATCCATTTTATTAAATATTAATGAAAGATTAGAAACATTAATAATAAAAATTATTTTGAAAAGTAAAAATTTAGAAATAAGTTTTGATGTCGGCTGGTTTCGATCGTGTCTCTCCGAATTTTGTTTATTACCAGGCGCACTCGCTACCACCATCAGAACCGTTGGTTGGAAACTATTTTTTCGAGATATGAAGAACTATCCTGAAAATTCTGCAATTTTTCTTAAATTTTTCTAATATTACACATCTAAATTGACTGATTTGAAATATAATCCATAGAATTAGTATCCCCGGATAAGCATACACGTTTTCAACTTAATATCTTGCACTGGGGAGTATTCACAATTAAATGATTTTCCATGTTAATCCCCCATGTGTCGGTTGGCCTAAGACACCCGCTATATTGGCACATGGTACACAAATAACTAATTTTTGTATAAATAACTAATATAAAGCAAAAATAATATGCTACAAATGAAAACAACTCCTTAACGTCATATGAAATTAAAATACACCCATTTTTACTCCGGAGATGTACAAGTATACAACTAATTTTAATTACAAATCATGTCAATTTATAATTTCCGTCAAAGCTTGGCTTGATTCCAATCAAACAATCGAATACACCATTCCCTTCCCTCTCTCTTCTGCACCACTATGCATCACCAAACTTGTATATTACTTCCGATACAGACAACAATTGCCGATCAGCAGCAAATAAATGAACATCGGACCGTGAGATTATGTAAAACAAATGCAGCTAGATTGTTTCTAGTTCTAGTCGGACTAATCGTTATCAAGGTAATAGAAAACAAGAGAAAGACAAATATAAACATAGATACAGATGGTGAAAGTAAAAGGAAATAAAAATATGCGTGTACGAGTGGGTATTATGAAACATAATGCATGTATTATTACACCTATTCATTTATGCAATACAATATGAATGATGCACTTTGTATCATTATTTACCAGATGGTTTCACTTATTCTCATTGACAATGAAAATATAAGTTTCACCTTTTCGCGGTAATAATATGAATAATATTTTATTTGTTGAGTCTTGAAGGATCGGCTGGGAAAACGTGGAAAAAATGAAAAAGTCCTTGGTGATCCAGAATTTGTTTATTCAAAACAACGTACGATTCGAACTGTAGTGGTTCTTCTTCAGCTACAAAATAGTTGAAATAAATTGTGAAAAATTGTCAGCCATCGGAATTCGAACCCGAGACACCTATGTTGCCGGGATAGTACTCTACCAACTAAGCTATTGGCTGCTCTCCTCTCGATGGCTGAACAATCTTTCACAATTTATTTCAACTATTTTGTAGCTGAAGAACAACCAATAGCTTAGTTGGTAGAGCACTATCCCGGCAAGATAGGTGTCTCGGGTTCGAATCCCGATGGCTGACAATTTTTCACAATTTATTTCAAATATACAACCTGGTGACTCATTGTTAATATTACAAAATAGTTATTTGTTACAAACTAATTTATGAATATATTCTAAAATTCTATTCATTGTAACGCTGTATTAAGTACCTAAGTAGGGGAAACCGGTGTCAATTGTAACAGGTGTCAAATGTAACAAGGGCAGGTAACAGGGCCATCTTTTCGAAGTAGATTAAAACGCGTTTGCAAAGTGAAGCACAAAGAGTCATAGCTTTTTGGTATTTAGTGTAAGTACATACGCGCAAATATGGCGTCTGTTTCTGACGAGTGTCTGTAAATCGACAAAAAAGGAAATACAGGTTGTGACACACATTGTTTCTAAAACACTATAAGTGCTCTGCTCGGAAATATTTCAAGTTAAGGATCAGTTTGTGAGTTATATCTGCTTTTATTAAAAACATTTCGAATTATTACCTAATAAATATTAAAAAGCAAATAATATCTTTATAAGTTTAGCGGTGTCAGTAGTAACACATGCCACGGTGTCGATTGTAACGTGTTTAATAATTAAGTACAGTATTGATCATGATAAAAATTACAAGAAAAAACCACTGCTATCGAAAACATAAAAGAAGAAGAGCAAAGAAACGAAAAACAGTTCCGAAAGTAACAGTCGCAGATTACTCTTCAGATGGCTCCGATGAGGAAACTCTCTGATATGTATTGGCCCATATTTTTTGAGCAAAGGAGAGTGGTTGCAGTGGCGAAAATGTAAAATCTGGATATCGGGCAAGTTAAATTGTACGAAGAAAGACCTATTTTATGTTTATCTAAACTGCAATTCCGTTAGCGACTAAAGGCAATGGTCAAAATGGTCCATATCACCAGCAGAATATATATTTTGTTTGCTTTTAGTTGAGTCATCTGAATTTTGTATTTTCTAGGTAATAAATAAATGTTATTTTTTCAATAATTTCTTCTTTTATCTGTTATTTTATCTTATTACATCACTGTTAAAATTTGTTACAATTAACACTGGCTCTGTTACTATTAACACCAGATAGGTGGAAATTGTAACATTTGCAATGCCTGACCAAAAATCCTTATACTTTTATATTTGTCACATTTTCAAAAGTTTAAAATTCAAAATATTATTCACTAAGGTGGGTAGGTTCTCATATAGGTAATTTCAAATTTTCGAAATGTAACATTTACTACGTTTACATGCAGTTTTGAAAATGGTTTCAGTTTTCAGTCAAAATTATGCAAAACTGTTTACATGCAGTTTTCAAAACAAGTTTAAAAATAAGTGACAGATCCTCTTCACTCCAAAAACTTCGTTTTGCTATTATTCCAATTATTTTTTATACTTCGTACCACTACGCACTAAAACTACACAACTGTCAGTTTATTTGAAGGTTAGTAACACAAAGCGACAGAAACGTTATGCTCTGTACGCATGCGCAGTATCGAAACTGAATTTTCAGTGTTTGAAACTAGGTTTCAAGTCCAACCCATGAATTTTAGTTTTGGTTTGAGATGATTCAAAACCGTTTTGACACTGTATACATTGCGTTTTCAAAACTAAAAACGTTTTAAAAACGGTTTCAAAACTGCATGTAAACTCAGTAATTAACTCGTGAAAAATAAAAAATTAAATTTTGCAACAATTGGCACCGGTCTCCCCTACATAAAGTTTTCCATATTAATAAACTAACCCGAGTTCGATCCTGACCGAAGCCAAATTATTTCGAACTTTAAATGGAACAAAAATGGCCCCTGTGATGAACTTTCCATGCCAACAATGAGTGCCCGTCAGGTGACACCTAATAAACGCACGCACGATACAAGTATATGTATAGGATCCCTGTTAAAAGCACGAAATTGATTTAAAAGCTTTTGTTTTATACCTTCTTGAATATTTTACCACATTGTTTTTATCGAAAATTGGCAGGTGTGAAGCAACAAATTTGTGCAGTAAACCTTGAAAATTTAATGGACTCTCGCTTTATACCTGATTTTTTATGAAAATCCTCCCGCAAAAAATGTGAAATAAAAATTAGAGCAGCTGGAAAACGATTGAATTCATGTATAAATATACAGAGTTAACCTTTAAGTTTGATCAATTCCTTACAAGGCATTCAACAGGTGCTTTTATTCGCATTATTAATTCACAGCAGATATATTTTTAAAGAAAACAAACTATTAAAGAAAGCTGAAAGAATTAATCCGATAAAGAGGGGATTGTCTTAATGAAATCTCAGTAATCCTCACAAAAAATGAGATGGAGGAAAATTGCTTATTAAATATTTATACTTCATTTTTCAAACAGTGAATAGAGGAGTACAACGCAATTGAATTTAGAGAAATTATGATATTGAAAGCATGTGCTTAATAATGAATATGAATAACGATATAATTGAAATACTTCTGAAGTAAGGGGGTTTTTGTTATAGCAGCTCGTCACTCATATGAATTTCATATATATTATTTTGATTGGTGACTCACAGACGGCCTACAAATATTAAACGAATACCCAGTTAAGGGGAGGAGCCTACTACCAATGGAAGTCGAGAAATTCAAATAGCCGAGGCGTGGTTATCAGTCCAGTACTGCACTGCTCAAACAGTTTTTATTTGAATATAAATGTTTTGCATTAAACTTAATAATTTAAATTCACATCCAGTTGTAATATAATTTAGAAATAGCATATATTTCAAGAACATTTAGGTCCACGAAGAAAACAGTTTAATATAAAAAACTTATTCGTGACGCCACATCTAGGTATATTTTCAAACATCGGAAGACTATAACTCGCTTAGGAATTTTAACACTAGATTTTCATCGATAGTCTTAGTTTTACTTATACGTTTAGATGGAATTATATAAAAAAAGGGGAATCCCCTATTGTGATGCTAACAAAAATAATATTAATATATTCTCTATATAACAGTAAGATATTAATGTTATTTTTTTCATGGATAATATGGTTTTATGTCAAATTACAGTTCTGTTTATTTGTGTATTGTATATATAATATTGAATTAACGATAAATCTATTACTACTCGTTCGTAGATAACACATATTAAATAGGTAGAAAAAAATCCATATTTATAGAATTAATGGTACTTAAAAATAATATCGTTACATATTTTAGTAAACATAGCAGTTATATTAATAGATATCAATGTGACAATAATAACCGAAAAATAGAGTTCATTGCTAATTTAATTAATTTTGACAACAGTTTCACAGTGGGTAGGTACAAAATAAAATAATACCAAAAAATGTTTATAAAGATAAATGACCGCTGTGGTGCTCTCTTCGCAACAGCTATGGGAGACCGTGATATGACGTCAGGTAAATGCTGTCAATGGTACAAATAAACCGTCATTACCAAAATGTAGGTACATATACAAGCCCAAACTCATTTTAGTTGGGCCGGTTAACATTTTCAACAAACAAATTATAAAACCTACGCAAATGATGAGAAATTCCTATAAATTTCTTTCGACTAGTTTGAAATATAGATTTTAAACTTACAAAAACTGAATAAGTTATTCAAATATTGCGTTATTTAATATTGGGTTACATCGCCTTTATTAGTAATGCCAGCTTTAATTCTATTAGGCATTGGATCCCTAAGTCTTGCACATTTTCCTGTGAGTATTGTCTTATATGTCTTGCAAGCTAGATTTTACTGTACGCACTGAATTTTTAGGAAGTTGCTTTTCATTGTGCCAAAAGTAAAGGGTCTCGGTAGATGCTAATTCTGGACTAGAAGATGACCCTTAAAATACCGGCCGAACTATTATCACCAGTCATTCAGTTTTTTTTTTTTAAGTTTTAAGTCTATATTTAAAGTAGTCGAAAGAATTTTGTAGAATTTTCTAACCATTTGTGTAGATTTTATAATTTGTTGAAAATGTAAATCGGCCCAATTAATATGAGTTTGGGTTCGTACCTATATAAAACAGATTGGCACACCCAGACATGGATAATAAACAGTGATGATATATGTATTTAATTATATCTTTTGATTCATCTTTTCCCTCTCAATAACTTTGAAAATAAGTATGTATATATCCAAAATCTTCTAACTATAATGCTATAACCACGGTGATTTTAAATAAATAATATATACACTTTAAAACTCACTCAGACCAAATATTTTCATCTCCGGTTAAACTATCTGTTTGCGTACATTGTCAAAAATGAAAAATATCGCATCGCAATATTGATAAATGTATGTGTAAGTTTACTTATTGTTTCATTTTAACTGACAGTTAAATTAACAGACAGTTTAATCGGAATTGAAAATATCGATCCTAAGTGAGTTAAAAATTATATGTCACGTGTTATTATCTGTATTATTTTTGGTTACAATATCAGTTCATAGTATACTCACATAACCCCCCCCCCCTAACACTTCCGCGAAATAGAGTCAAAATAATCTGAACCATTCAGGGCCTCGATTTTGTAAGTTTATATCATTCAGACCAGTAGAATGTGATATCTGACAGAATTTAAATTTCACCCACTCTTTCCCCGGGTAGATTTCAATTCAACTGGTCTATAGCAGTAGAATTCGTAGTGGGGAAAGCCCAATTCTGACAGAATTTGAAATCTGACAGAATTTAAAGTTACAAAATCGAGGCCCAGTTAAGTTCATATAGAAAGGATAATATTGTGAGAAGAAATGTCAATTTATAATTTATAAATGAAGGCATATCAGTACCATTGACTGCGTTTACCAGGCTTAATCTCTTAGGTTTTTAATATGGTAGAGGAGAGAGCTTTGCTATTTGCAAATTGGAAATAATGTTCAAATTTCAAGTTTTGCAGTTCTGTCGCAATCGAAATTAACGATAGAGGCGCTTATTTTCGAAACAAGATGGCCGCCATACGATGGGTTTGACATATGACAGTTCACTTTGTTCACTGTTGTCGTTGACTGTGTATACAAACCGAGTTTAAAAACGTATTTATATGAAGGCGATAAGTTTAAATATTTAATTATTAATTACTACGCTACTCACTAGCTGTCACTTATTCAATATGGCGCTTGTACGATTGCTTTCCGTAGTACCGATTTGCGCCACGAGAGGGGAAATTTTATCCACGATTGTGAATAACCAAACATCGTAATCGTAGTCACATGAATAATAAAAAAAACTTTCAGTACCTTTAAATATCTCCATATCTTTCATCAATTCAAAAAACATATTTCTTGTCCGCTTGACCGCTGTCCCTTTTCACATTCTATTGCAAAATACCCGTGTGAACCCGAAAAATTAGCAACCACCTCGTGAAAAACACACCATTCAATTCATCCCTTAAATGTTTTGTCTAGGGACTCTCCTTAAACCTGTCTCTAGGGCCTAAGCTAATCTAGGGTCAGCAAGGTAAGCACAAGGGCGCAGGTAGATATATACCCGGAATGTCTCACTGTCCAGACAGATCTAACTGACCCTAAGCAAGTCGGACTACCTACCTATAGCCATGCATACATAATTACTGTTTTTTATTCAGATTCCAGTAGCATGGTAGTCATTATGCAAATACCGGGCTAAAGTTTCGAGTTTTTATGAGGGAATTTGTTAGAGGATGGAGAAACCCTTCAGGAAACCCTGGATGACAAGGTTAGTGTAACTGTTCACGGTTCGACAACCAGCAGCACAATATTTTTGAAGGATTCGGCAATATATTTACTTTGATTTTGTATTAAACTTGTACACCAGTCAATGTATATTATTCATTAATTTTATAATATTGTCCCTTATCAAAATAAAAGTGTACATTAAAATTTCACTTGAGTTTCTGATTGGCTAGTGCTCAGCACTCACCCAAAGACGAATAAATTTTCTGTTTCGGACTAAGAATGACATATTGTGGGAGACCTGACAATATCTCCTATGTGATTTTAGATAATATTTAAATTACAATTTAATACATGGGCAATTCAAATCTACTAATAAGTTATCTTAGCGATGCAAAATATAAATCTACTAACTTATTTTTGTTGAACATAGCAGACTGGAAGTATTTGATATTCTAACTTCTAACTTATTGATGTCGAGTACAGAACAAAATTAATATTTAACAATGATAAAAAATATTTTCGATTTAACCTGATAATTTATTTTTTCTACAGTCTATATACAAAGTAGCCATTTGCGCTCTCTTTTGTCAACGCAAAATGTCACTTTGCCGCTCTAGAGTGACAAAGTAGAAAAAACGCTCGCTCCTCAAATTTCTAACTACACAATGTTGAGAAATGTTACTTGGCTACATTCATAATGGAAACGTTTAGTCAGGAATTAATGACACTGTAGTTACACATTACCCACTTACATAACCAAACCAAATGCCGCACTGTTGTGAAAATAAAATAGGGCATTCATTTACAAAAACGAAATATATAATGCTTAGATTAGATTGAAGCAATAGCTCAAGAAGAATGGAAAATACCGATAAGTAAAAATAAATAAAAAATAAATTTTTGTTATGCTGGAGGACCCCATTGTGGCGACTGTAGAAAAAATCTTGTGTGTGTTTCGAGCGCAAATGGACATTGTCAATTTCGAGAAAATGCCTCGCTCCTGCGTCGCGCGGCAACAACCTCTCAATCGACAATGTCCCATTTTGCGCTCTTAATACACAAATAGCTATTGTTCTACATCTATGCAAAGTTTTAAATGACAGTGCAAATAACTGACATTAAATGATTTCTCAATGCAACATTATACTTAAGATTTTAATGCGTATTAATACGAATTGTACAAACAGTAAATCACAGTCTCAAATGACACTTTTTAGAAGAATTTAATTTTTGTCAATATTTATTTGATTTTTTACCTCTCGCTAAGAGAGGTATTGTATTCATGCTAAAAATCGCATATCCAGATTTTAATGAATAAGCACGTTTTAAGGTCCCTAGAATCCGATTATAACATTTTTACGATGATGTCCGTATGTGTGTGTGTGTGTGTGTGCCGATGTGTGTGTGTGTGTGTGTGTGTGTGTGTGTATGTGTGTGTGTGTGTATGTGTGTGTGTGTGTGTGTGCCGATGTGTGTGTGTGTGTGTGTGTGCCGATGTGTGTGTGTGTGTGTGTGTGTGGATGTTGGATTCACTATATCTCAAATACTATAAGACTTAAGACATTTTTAAATACGGATTCCTCAATCTAACAATAATGGGAAGAGTCCAGTCAGCTTTGGTAACAATTGGATAACCGGAAGTAGTAGTTACAAGAAAAAAATCAACTAAATATTATTTATCGAAAATTTATGTAAATACTTATATTAAAGAACGTTAAATTCTTTATTCGATAAATATAAATTCATTATTCTATCTTCTATAGATTTAGAGATAAAGAAAGGCATATAAAATAATTTGATGTAAAAAATCTCAGATCAAACTACTGCAAGGCAAGAAATTCAAATGTTTGTAATTGACACATAAATGTCACTGTCAAAAATATTTGTACATTATTATGAAGATTATGAAAATAAAAAAAAGTCAACAACGCAAATGAATATACGTAAAAAAGAATATAAAAGGAATTTGCGAAAAAATGACGAATATAAAGAAAAAGAGAAGAAAAGTAGAAAAAGAAAATTTCAAGATATTGAATATAAAGAAAATGTATGTATTGTACATAATTTATTTTAAAATAACCCATAGATTTTGCAAATATATGTGAGAATTATTTTGTAGTGAGACATGAATATATGTATTTGTATTTAAAAATATTTTTCGTTTTATGCGTACAACCAGGTAAAATATCTGGCGAGAGGTTATGTGTTGGCCACATCAGATTTTTTTATATGAAATCACTGAAGTTACGAAGAAAACAAATTTTATACTGTATGTATTAAATGGTTCACAAAGTAACATAGGTAGGTACCTTATTAAAAAGAATTGTTAAAATGAAAGATTTTCTTTCTAAAATCAAAATTTATTGGATAAAATTTGCACAAACTCATAAAATCCTACCCCCCATATTGAACATTGACCTAATTTCTTACCGGAACAAACAAATAGATAAAGTAATATGTATATTCATTTTTTCTTAATTTTCCTAGAACACAATCTATATTTAGATATTTCAAGTTAAAAACTATCACATTATGATTATTGTATTTTCGTTACTTATATGTTATGGTATGACTTGCGAATTTAATAGATGTATTCCCTATATTTGATTTGGAAGGAAACTGACCCTTATGAATTCCGTTACAGAAGATTAGAATTGTACTCAATACTAGGAGGCATTTACAATAACCTTAGCAGCAGGATTCAGGGATGTATTTAAAAAATTTAATACCGCAAAATCTAGTTCGTTCGTCGTTCGTCAGTCAGACATAGTAATGTATTTCTGTGCTTTCCTAGTCCTGTATTTAAATGTTTATTTTCTGTCTCATAAACAAATTCACAAACTTATAGCTTACCTGTACTATATTTATGTGTCATTTTGTGTGTGAAGTAATAAATAAAAATTTGTTTTATTAATATCAATATTATCCAATATCTCTTAACTACGGTTGTAGTTCATTATTCCACAGCACCACTGATCTGATTAATACAAATAATTAATAATTATTAATTATACAAGCGGTTCAAATGGATGTTTAACGAGCAGGAAGCTTAAGTGCGCGAGCGCGAAGCGCGAGCGTCTTAATTCCGCAAATGTTTATTCAATTTTGCCTAAATAAACTTCTCCAATTTGAGTGAAAGATTTTTATAAATGAAGGCAGAACTTCAAATGTCTTTGTTACTTGTCGCTGAGTGTGAATTTTTTTGATGCGTTGCCATGGACTGAATTGTTTATTGTTTACTTTCCAAGAATCTGAAGCGATTCTTACTACGGAGTTATTGATCCATGCTAAAAACTTGCCTCATTATTTATTCGAGAACGTGGATATTGAGAGGTAACTAGAAAAAATTGTGTTTTTAGACCAGATTGAAAATATTTACATATTTCATTATTGTTGCAGATACCCTAAATTTCAAGAGGCTTATCATGTTATGGGTATACGGTAGCTATATTAGAACCTAAATTCGTTAATAAGAAAATGAAATTCGTAGTAAAATTTGTTCTTGAATTTTTCAATACCTGTAATGTGTGTATAGTTATTTAATAAATTTGTCACAAATCACTACAAAGACTTTGGTTTTAAATATTAAAACCTTTATTTGAAATAAATAATTCTGATACTGTATTAGAGGTTAATAAAATTATTTATGATAAAAATTGAATAAAATTCTTTTATTTTTCATGTTCCAGATAAAAGAAAATTATGAATTAGAATATCGTAGATGTAGAATTTATTTCTCTACAAAAATTGTTTTACAGTTTTGTTTAAAAAAAAATAAGGAAGACAATATTTGAACACTTCAAAATTAACCCTAAAATTGCTATAGTGCGTTTCTAACATATCCAAAATATTGCTAATAATTCTAAATGTTTATTCTGACATAAAGCTGCAATAACTTTTGATAATGAGAATGTTTAATAACATAATTTTGTAGTTCATTTATTATATGCATTGAATAAACTGTTTGCAGAATAATATGTTTGCAAATTGTCAGTACCAAATAATGTATTACAATGTATGTATGTATAACGTATTTTATGAAAGAGTAACAACACAAAACAAAAACTAAAACTAGGTTAATTATTGTTTTGCCGGCATCTTTCATCACAAACATTTACTTTTCACTCTTTTGTTTGTTTACATTTTGTTTTCTAAATCTCCTAACGTGTCTCATTTGAATATCTTTCTCTAAAACAATATCAAACAAACTTACCCCATTAAATCACTCTCTCGTTCGCTATTCCTTCGATATCCTTCGTCACAACACACTCACCACTATCATGCACACTACCAAACTAAAGTAAAAAGTAAACCCATCACACATACCTTTTCCCTCCGTATTCACGAAACAGTCAAACACTAACCATCCCCCCACCCCTCGGGCGAGCACGTTTCCTTCATCCGGTGGTAGGCTGTGCTAGACAAGGATAGCCGACAGCGCTGCCACGGAAACAGGTTACAATGCAGCTGTTGTCTCTTTCTAACTATCGTGGTCTCTCTTGCTGACCCAACAGGCATCAGGCATCAAGTTGGCGAGGAAATTTGAGGATGAATTTAGGAATAGACCCAACCGGAGTTATTTTGATGAAGGAAAGGAATGTAGATGTTCATTTATTTCAATGAAAATGCAAATATAACATGTGTAATGTTATGACAGATTACTACATGAATTGTTTTGTTTCATTGACCTATCAAATATTTAAATTTGTGTTAGACAAGGAACCACTGTTTATATTTACAAAATATTAGAAGATAAACGTATTTAGACGCGTTTTACATTCAATATTTTTTGTTAGAAACTATGTATTTTGATAAATTTCGGTATTATACAAATTGTATGTCTTAATAATTATAAAAAATCGGATGTGGACACCACACGACTTCCTTGTACACAAGACCAATATGAAGTATTCGCAATCGAAATTAACGATAGAGGCGCTGATTTTCGAAGCAAGATGGCCGCCATACGATGAGTTTGACATGACAGTTCACATTGTTTACTGTGTTTCGTTGATTGTTTATATAAACCGAGTTTAAAAAACTTACTTATATGTAGGCGATAAGTTAAAATATTTAATTATTAATTACTACACTATTCACTCAGCTGCCACTTATTCAATATGGCGCTTGTACGATTGCTTTTCGTAGTACTGATTTGCGCCACTAGCGGGAAATTTTTTACTACGATTGCGAATAGACCCAAGTATAAAATTGCACGTATTTAACGTAATTTCTATCTATTTTTTATTTTTTTGTTATTTTTTGTTCTAATCCATAGCAGGCTTCATTACAAAAACCAAAAAATTATATAAGTTTTAAATATACATATCTCGCCTATACAAAGGGCTCATTTAATAATACTTGATATGCTAGACACAGAATTTAATTCTCTAAAATTTTTATTTGAAGCATTTATTTCTAAAATCAAAATGAAACCATTTTATTGAAGAAAAACTGTTAACAACTTCAGGTAATATGTCACTTCCGGTTAGCCTGTTTTAACCAAAATCCACTATGTTATTCCAATTCACATAAAAGTCTTATATACCAAATTTGAAAAGTGTTAGATTATATTTTAAGATAGTTTTTCATAAAAATCTATTATAGGTTTCAAATAAAGTACCATTTCTAGAAATTATGTAATGACCAAAAAGGGAGGTGCACAACTAGATGTTATAGCAGTCCTAAATACAAAATTTCAACTTTCTACGGCTTACCGTTTTTGAGTTATGCGAGATACATACGCACGTATGCATGTACGTACGTACGTACAGACGTCACGACGAAATTAGTCAAAATGGATTCAGGGATGGTCAAAATGGATATTTCCGTTGAAATCTCAAAACCGAAATTTTTCGCAATTACAATACTTCCTTTACTTCGTACAAGGAAGTAAAAATGCATGTCAGGAGGGGTTTTAATGGTAAAATCTTAATGTGCAGTTATTTGCTCCCCTAATTATTTTAGTGCACAATTGTATTGAGGTTTTCGCTACAGAAAAAAATACTACATCTGAACATGCTATTGTTCATTTTTCAATTTCCAGAAGCGTAAAAATATTCGATAACATTTTTGCAAAAACCATTGATGCCATGGCACAAAAATTTAAACAAAAACGCAAACATCTGTCATAGATTTTTGACGTGTAAACTTATTTTCAAATTTGTAGTACGTTCTAATCGTCCTTAATTACTACTATTTTTTGTACGTACGATCGACGGACAAAATTTAAAAGGAAAATAAGATTTGAAAATTATTTTGACATATTAAAAAATTTTAGGTGTCATTTTTGAAGTAATCTTTGATTTTTGTTTTTATTTATTTTTGCACGATCGGATTATTTTTTATGTTTACCGATAGTGTTTCCAAAACAGTAGGTCTTATTTACATTACTGAACGTTAAGTGATGTGACTCACGTCGGTACGTGATATGCTTCACTTACCGTTCATAATAAAAACAAAAATCAAAGCTTACTTCAAAAATGACACCTAATTTTTTTTAATATGTCAAAATAATTTTCAAATATTTTTTTCTTTTAAATTTTGTGCGTCGATCGTACAAAAAATAGTATAAGCATCACGAACGTTAAGGAATTACCGATCTCAGACAAAATTGTCAAACATTGTCTTCGATCGATAAACTGTCCTTACCGTTCTTAATACTTAATATACTATTACCGTCTCGCCTACTGAACGGTAAGTGAAGCACATCACTTACCGACGTGAGTCCCATCACTTACCGTCCAGTAATTTGTAAATAATACCTACTGTCTTGGAAACACTATCGGTAAACATAAAAAATAATCCGATTGTGCAAAAAAAAATGTTAAAGTTTTAGAGATACCAACAAAATAGGAAAATAATGGCGCCATCGACGATCTTATTGGAACACTTTTATTTTGATATTATTTCTTATATATCTATAGATATTTTTGGTCTAAACTTGTGATTATTACGTAATATCCAATGACTAGAACTTTACATTGATATACCAGATTATACAGAACAACTTTTCTATTAAAAACAAACTTTTAATAAGGTCACGTCTGGTTCAAATTTCTTATTTACATTCCATTGTGTCTGTAAATTTTTTTATATAACAAATTATAAACAAGTTTTTCGACATTTTACATAAATTAGTAACAAATTTCCTCATTCTTTTCATTGCTTATCGTATTACAATCTTCGATGGTTGCTTTGCTTGCCTAAACTTCGATTTTATTCTATCTAAACCTGCATTTCCTTTTTCGATTCCCATCCTCCTTGTATAATTTGACCTGGTTGTGGTGTGTGCGTGTGTGTGCGAGTGCGTGTGCGAGCGAATGCGTGTGTGTGAATTGCGTAACGCTGCGCCCGCGCTTATTAGTGCGTGTGCGTGAGTGTGCATGCGTGCTCGCCGCATCCGCTGACAACACTCATTAACTGTATATTCTTTATTCTTAGCACTAGTGAGACTTTTTCTGAAGTCCAATTGCTGGTTTTTAGACGAAGATGAATGTAGCAAGTGATACTAATGTCAGTATGAAATAAATAATATAAATAATAAACCTGTAAGGCGCTGGCAATCATATAAATGTATATTATTTCTAGTTTTACCAACACTAGCTCTGTTGTAATTATTTTTTCTCATTAATTATAAACAGAAATGATGAAATGAATATGAATTAATTATAATAAATCACCACGGTTTATTACCCATTGCTGGGCGTGCCAATCTGCTTAATAAAGATTTCGATAATGATGACTTTTCAACCTAATTATTTCTAATTTTCATATCGAGAAGTAACCACTGTGGTGATCTCTCTACAACAGCTTTGATAGAAAGTGCACCAAGTCAAATATTCGAAATTGAACAAAAAAATCTGATGTGGCCAGTACATTACCTTCCGTCAGATCACGTCAGATCGTGGTCAGATCTATGTATATGTTTACATGGTTATAACACAGCTTGCTGCTTTATGAAATTTAATTTCATTATAAATTTATTACTCTATATCCATTGAATATGAAGTATAAAATGTAATCAAATCTTATAGAGAATAAAATATTCTTTAATATTTATAATAACACTAAATGTGAAAAAATGATATTTAACACCGCTTTTTCAAGAAAAACTGTTAAATCTTCAAATTAGGGTATTTCCGGTTTTCCAATTATAACCAAAATCTAATCAGCTCTTCATATAGATGTAAAGAAAAGGAATACGCAAAAATTATAATTTTTGGAAAGGTGGTATTGAAGTTATGCGATCCGAAAAAATCGTCACACACATACATACATACATACATCTATACATACAGACATCATCGTAAAAAGAGTCTAATCAATTCTTTATATGACTGCAGAAAGCTTAAATACGGAAAATAGAAATATTTGGAAGTTTCTGGTAAGAGTTATCGTGGACGAAAAAATCGTCACACACACAGACACACACACATACACACACACACACACACACACACACACACACACACACACACACACACACACACACACACACACACACACACACACACACACACACACACACACACACACACAACACACACAAACACACGCAGGCGCACACACAAACGCTCGCACGCACGCTCACACACCCACGCACACATCATCGTAAAAATAGTAAAATCGCATTCTAGGGAACCTAAAACGTGCCTATTCATTAAAAACTCATCATCGATTTTTTTGACCAAAGACAATACCTTCCTTACCTAAAGGTGACGAAAGGCAAAAAATGGATTACATGATGGTTACCTATAGACAATAATTCGTAAAGTTTAACGTCATCTGATATAAAATAAATTTTGACCAAACATAGACATTTTTTATCACTTTACAATCTTTAAACTTATTCGTTTGTTCATTGTTTTCAAGTAAAATATACTATCTAGAAACTTTGTGTATGTTCCTATAAATTGAATCTTGTATCCTCTCAAAGTTTATTTGTTCTTGTCTTATACAATTAAACAATGATGTTCCATAATCTGACGCGTATAATGATTTAGAAATAAATTTTAAATAAAACTCAGATAGAAATTTATGAATTTTCTTATATAGAGTGACTGAAAAGTCTTAACAAATGGCCAATTTTCAATTTTTACTTCCTTATACATAGTAAAGGAAGTATTGTAATCGCGAAAAATTTCGGTTTTCAGATTTCAACGGAAATATCCACTTTGACCATCCCTGATTTCAACGGAAATATCCACTTTGACCATCCCTGAATCCATTTTGATTAATTTCGTCGTGACGTCTGTACGTACGTATCTCGCATAACTCAAAAACGTTAAGCCGTAGAAAGTTGAAATTTTATATTTAGGACTATTATGACATGTAGTTGTGCACCTCCTTTTTTGGTCATTGCATAATTTCCAGAAGTGGTACTTTACTTGAAGCCTATAATAGGTTTTAATGAAAAACTATTTTAAAATATAATCCAATACTTTTCAAATTTGGTATATAAGACTTTTATGACAATGGGAATAACATAGTAGATTTTGATTAAAATAGTCTAACCAAAAGTGACATATTACCTGAAGTTATTAACAGTTTTTTTTTAATAAAATGGTTTAGAAATAAATGCTTCAAATTAAATTCTGCGTCTAGCACATCCAATATTATTAAATTAGCCCTTTGTATAAGCGAGATATATGAATTTAAAAATTGTATACTTTTTGGTTTTTGTAATAAAGCTTGTAATAAATTAGGACAAAAAATCTGATGTGGCCAGCACATTACCTTCCGTCAGTTCTATGTAGGTATTTTGTATAAATGTCATACAGAAAGTTCCTTGTAAAGGATTATATTTCTTGTACATTACCTTTAGGCAGTTGTATGTATTTTATACAAATTCTATACAAAAGATCCTATATTTCCAGTAAAATTATAACAGAAACATACTGTCAACTGCACTTGACACTGACACCTTTCAATCAGAATTTTCCTAATGTAGCAGCTGTTTCCAGAGTTATAGCAAAGCTGACTAATATATATGATATTTAATTTCTTTATAATTTTTTAACTCTATGTCCATTTAATATGAAGTATAAAATGCATTCAAATCGTATAGAGAATAAATAATTCTTTAATATTTATAATAACATTAAATGTGAAAAAATGATATTTAACACCGTTTTTTCAAGAAAAACTGTTTAAATCTTTAAATGAGGGTACTTCCGGTTGACCAATTATAACAAAATCTAATCAGCTCTTCACATGGATGTAACGAAGAGGAATACGAAAGAATTATAATTTTTGGAATTGTAGTATTAGAGTTATCGCATTAGAAAATTTTGTCACACACAGACACAGACACAGACACAGACACAGACACAGACACAGACACAGACACAGACACAGACACAGACACAGACACAGACACAGACACAGACACAGACACAGACACAGACACAGACACAGACACAGACACAGACACAGACACAGACACAGACACAGACACAGACACAGACACAGACACAGACACAGACACAGACACAGACACAGACACAGACACAGACACAGACACAGACACAGACACAGACACAGACACAGACACAGACACAGACACAGACACAGACACAGACACAGACACAGACACAGACACAGACACAGACACAGACACAGACACAGACACAGACACAGACACAGACACAGACACAGACACAGACACAGACACAGACACAGACACAGACACAGACACAGACACAGACACAGACACAGACACAGACACAGACACAGACACAGACACAGACACAGACACAGACACAGACACAGACACAGACACAGACACAGACACAGACACAGACACAGACACAGACACAGACACAGACACAGACACAGACACAGACACAGACACAGACACAGACACAGACACAGACACAGACACAGACACAGACACAGACACAGACACAGACACAGACACAGACACAGACACAGACACAGACACAGACACAGACACAGACACAGACACAGACACAGACACAGACACAGACACAGACACAGACACAGACACAGACACAGACACAGACACAGACACAGACACAGACACAGACACAGACACAGACACAGACACAGACACAGACACAGACACAGACACAGACACAGACACAGACACAGACACAGACACAGACACAGACACACACACACACACACACACACACACACACACACACACACACACACACACACACACACACACACACACACACACACACACACACACACACACACACACACACACACACACACACACACACACACACACACACACACACACACACACACACACACACACACACACACACACACACACACACACACACACACACACATACAGACATCATCGTAAAAATAGTAAAATCGTATTCTAGGGACCCTAAAACGTGCTTATTCATCAAAAACTCACCACCGAATTTTTTGACCAAAGACAATACCTTCCTTACCTAAAGGTGACGGAAGGTAAAAAGTACAAAAAAAATAACTTCATGCTACTTTTAACTCCATGTTTCATAAACGCATGTTAATTTATACTTGGTAAAACCGGGCCTTTATCTCACCTCCGTTAGGATAAAAAGAACGGTCAAAATTAGTGAGACAACTGAGGTGAGCTGAGACGAGATCTCATGTAAAACGTGGTAAAAAGAACGCGACAATGCACTTTTTGGTCGTGTTCCAGGAACCGATAAAATGTTAAAGGATAAATGGGCAAATATAAAGAAGAATATTAACAAAATTAATAATTTCTTCATCAGTCAACATATAAGCGTCGATAATATTGATTAAAATTCATACTAAAACTACTACTTTTAGGCATGTTATTTTTATGAATAATTATTTAACATGTGATTTTTAAAGCTGACTTTAAAGAAATCGATTTTGCGCATGCTCAACATGAATTTCACTTCTAAATCTACTATCAACACAACAAAATCTCGATTAGCAAATCTCGGTTAAGTTAACCTGGATTTAGATACTGAAATGAATGCCGAGTTAAAATGTCGGTTACAAGTTAAACGAAATCATGTAACCAAGATTTTAATCCCGTACTAAAATACCGGGCGTTAAGGTGCATTCAGAAATGAAAATTAGGTTTATGGTTTTTGTTTAGGTTTAAGTATGTCATTCATAAATGTAAGTTTAAATTACCTGAAAATTAGTTTTGATATGTACAGACATCTATGTAAATGCTTCAAAAACAATATTAAAATACCCGTAGAGGAGTACTCAACAAGACACCTGTGCGCCGTGAAACTGTCATTCGCTTGGCATTATTAGTTATATTTCAGCAATTAAGTTATGACAGTATCCATGTTCTTCTCACATTTGTTTAAAAAGCCGGATCAACCAAGTGGATACTAAATAAAGATGGGTGTATATATCTATATCATTTCAGACTAGTTCTCATTGGTGAAGTTTGTGACGTCAAACTATATCATAAACCTAAAGTTTAGACCTTGCACTGTTTAGCTTTTTGATTTGGATTTAGAGACCCTAAATTCTGAAGTGTGAATGGAGTCATTACATAATATGCGGCGAAAATCTAAAGTATAAACCATAAATCTAAACCTAATTTTCATTTGTGAATGCACCTTAACATCTGTCACTTATATTTCTGTAAGTTTTACATTTTGTTCCCAAATTTATATAAGTGAATCATATAAAACTGTTAAAAAAATAATAACTTTAATTGGTTACTCTTGTAAAACTTTTGCATAAAGCTTTAAGCTACGGTATATTCAAGTTATATAATGGCGGTAACAGTAACGTTTCTATTACCTATTTATAAAACGTTACGAGTAAATCACCAAATAAAACGTTACAAACCACTAATATAACTTCGAAACCAGTGGTAATACTACATAACTTTTAAATAACTTTATATATTTAAGTAACATTTATATAACAATTATAAAACTAAAAATTTGAAATTTGGTGACTATAAGCTCCGAAAATGTTAGTTGGGACCGGGCCTTAGTGATGAGTGCGCTCGGGGTTCTGGGTTCTAATCCCACTAAGGCAAGGATCTGTAATTGAGATTTAATCCTGTTGAAGAGTACTTCAAAAAAAAGAAGAAAAGAAAACAGTGCCGACCCTGGCGCAGTGATGATATATTATTTAAATTAATTGAAGTCAAGGGCATTAAAACAAAGAAAGTGGAAATTGAATTTTAGATACACTTAACAGGAAATTACGTCCGTAGAATCCAAAATCAAGTACTTAAATTAACAAAAAACTTGTATTCTTCGGTCTTCCTGTCCAAGTTTCACTGTCAATTGTAAAAGCAAAAGCAATGAACTGTTCCATCGCTTAGAATGCTGAATTCGCATTCTCTCATTGCGAATTCTATCCTCATTACAAACGATTCGATTCAATAACAATAAAAGCGCAACATCGCCTAAAAGGGAAACAGTTAATGGCCGAGAACGTACGTAACAACACAGCGCTAGCGTACGTACGAGTACACTAACGTGGAATATCAGGACAAGTAAAGCTGGGTACGCGCGGTCAAACACTCAACACTCTTATCATCGCCGAAACAGTCGTACACGACAGGCACGTTGTTCCTGATTACCGAAAATGTTTCATACTTTTAAATAGATAATAGTTTGGGAAAGGAAATACATCAAAGCTAAACATGAGTTATTTATGGAAACATTCCAAAAGAAATTCTTCACAAATACACATTCATATAAAAATAAATACAGTGAATATGAATGAAGCTCACGATTTGAAGTGGAAAACAATCGTCCGTCGCTTAATGTTCAGTGTATGTTTTGTGCTCACGAGGGGATATTTTTATATAATCTACTAGCTAATGGAACACAATGGAGTCCTCCTTAGGTTTTGGTACAGAAAAAAATACCGCATCCGAATATGCTATTGTTATTAATTTTTCAATTTCCGGAACCGTAAAAATAGTCGAAAACAATAACAACAATTTTGCTAAAATCATTGATGCTATGGAACAAAAATTTAAACAAAACCGCAAACGTCTGACACTACTTAAAAAAAATCTTAAATTTAGTTCTCGTCAAACTACATTGTTGAAATCAACTATTACATTGTTGTCATCAACACTACAAAAAGTAAAATAAGTTTAAACGTTAAGAATCTGACAGATGTTTGCGCGTTTGTTTAAAACGAGGAAAATAAAAACACCTTTATTGTAGGTAGTTGATGACAATACAATAATTGATTACAACAATGTAGTATGTGTGTGTGCGCGTGTGTGCGTGTGTGTGTGTGTGTGTGTGTGTGTGTGTGTGAGCGCGCGTGTGTGCGTGTGTTTGTGTGTGCATTAGCGTGCGAGCGCGCGTGGTTGTATGTATATGTGGATTCTCCACTCTAACTCAAATACTATCATTTAGAAAATTTTTAAACCTTATATTTCGAACTTTTTTTAATGGAAAGACCCAATTAGATTTTGGTGTAAATCGAATAACCGGAAATGACACTTTACTAGAAGCTCAACATAGTTTTTCTTCGAAAAATTCATTTAAATGTTATTTTTTCAAGATTAATGTTATTATAAAAATTAAAGATTATTAAATTTTCTACAGATATGCATTATTACTTTTTCTATATATTTTATGGATAAATTTATAAAATTATCTATACTTATAATCCCGGAGCCTACGCTTTAAAGAAACAAAACTGCTTCGTTGCGCAGTTATTGAAATGTATGTAACTGACAGATAAATGTCACTGTCAAAGAACTAATCACTTCAAATTAATAATAGTAACGTTTTAAAAAGAAAAAAGTAAATAGAACAATAGGAACGAAAATAAAAACAGTTTCCAGCATGAGTAAATATGTAGGTATGTATTTAGATTAATAAAAATTAATGATTCGCAAAAAAGTTTAAGCCAATTCTGATTTTTTGATTAGTGAATTTTATTTTATTCCAGTATTTAAAATTTAATCTTCATTTTATTATCAAAAAAGGTAGTTACTTGGATTAGATTAGACTATATATTTTAAAAAATAAACTGCCAATATTAGAGTAAAATTCGCTAATCCAAAAATAAGGATTAGCTTAATCTTTTTTGTGACTTGGGCGGTAAATGGCGGGAGGTATTGTGTTGACCACACCAGATTTTTTTTCATACATTTCGCTAATAACAATTTCCTAAAGAAGGCGTCTACCACATGTCAACTACAAATTTGTATAGATAAACAAAAATTTACAAGTTTGACGTACCAAAGGTCAAACATTGCTTCATTGTATTTTATTTATATATTTTATATTCAATAAACATTCACCTAGCAGTATAAATAAATTAGAAGTTTTCACTCAGCGTAATTTGCATACAATGGACATGAAAAATTCAAGAGTGCAATTAATATATGCAAGTTATATGAATGCGGTGGATTTCCCTGAAGGCTCATAGTTTACTTCTTTATTTTCGCCGTTTATCTAAACTTTTCTTGAAAGGGAAAATTTTTCACGAAATATTTATTTCTCAGGTAATTGAAAGTTCACTATTAACATATTAATGAAAGCACTACTAGCATTAACTATAGTTTCACAAAAACTTTATTAAAAATTGCATTTTATTCAATTTTGACGTTTTAAACTGTCATTATTAACTCCATAGCAACAACTATAAATGAATGTTTATTTGTTAGTGATTGAGAAAGAGAGACTGATTTTTTTGGATGATGTTTTTTTTTTTTATTCTTTCGGGTTTGTGCTAACCCACTAAGTGGGAAATGCGTGATTTTATGTAGGTATGTATGTATGTATGTTAGTGACTTAAATTTTTTTTAAGTCACTCTCACAGCATTTTACTCATTCTGCAACAAATAATGCATTTAAAAAATATATCAGACACGTAAATAACACTCACCAACTACAGTCTTTACCAGAGAAAGCAGCTATTTTCATTATTTTTCACGACACAAATGACAGAAAATAAAGCTTGTTTATAATTTATAAATAGACTTGACGTCTATCAACAACGATTGTCATGTTTCAAAAACAAAGTGCGAATATTATTCATACTTTTTTTTATATTTTGCGTTCATAATGAAGTCAATACGATACGCGATTTCGATTCGCAATTTTTTGTTTTAGACAGTTGGTACTAGATGACGTTTCTTTAACCCATTATTACCTAATTTATTTTTAGTCAATTGACAATTCATTTTAATAATATAATGTCGAAATTATTATTATTTTTTATTTAGGGAAGATTATTTACATGAAAATGTACAAATGGTTACAAATATAATCACAAACTGAGTAAAATATTTTAGTTTGTAGAAGGCGCAAAATATAAAAAATAGTATAAAGAACTCATTTTATAAGACTTTCTTTCGCACTTGTCAATTAGAAAACTCGCTAATGCTCGTTTTCTAAATTTTGACGCGTGCGAAAAAAACGTGTCTTATAAAACACGTTCTTTAATATACTATTTTTTTTAAAAAAAGAAGTGTGTTAAAATATTGTACCAAGAAGCCTCATCAGTACGATATATTGGTTCGACATTGTTTTTAATAGAAAACAAAAGATACAGAGTTGAATGCAATTAGTAAACAATAAGTTCAATGCTATTTGTAAAGTTTGATAAAGTTTTATTAATAGCTTTTATCTTCCTATAATAACACAACAATTAACTGTATTTATTTTATTGAAATAATCCTTTTACAAGTTATGATTAATGTCGAAACTTATTGCCAAACTTGTACTTGACCATAAGTCGTGAATTTTAATCTAGTACTTGTATAACATTACGTAATTTAAGATAAAAAAATTAATCACCAGTCATATCTTCTAGTTCATTCATAATTTAAATATACGTGAACAGAATCATTCATTATAATCTAATCTCATATTTTTGCAAACAGACTTTGAATTATGTTATTCAAATTGTATTAATATATATGCTCAAAGATCTATAATCATCAAATAATATTTACGACGTTTACATCATTGAATTTGTACTGTGAATGAATAATGACAGTTCTTTGTTTGTACTGCCGTAACCATAGCAACCATTAGTTGTAAGCAGTGGCGCTAGATGCGCTATGTGCAAATTACACTTAGGGTATGGCCAGTGGCGGATTTGCCCTAAGGCCCAGTAGGCGCGGGCCTAGGGCGGCCAGATATTAAGGGCGGCAAATCGTGCCAAAAAAACTCACTGATGATAACAAGATTAACAAGAAATAAATCAAATGCAAAGTATCTTAATATATTAAAGGCTCGCGTACCTTATGATTATAATCTTCCTAAATCACTATTTTTGCGTATTCAAAGTATAAATAATTTCGTACATATACAATAGTTCGTACGTTTAGTTTAATATAAAGTGATCTAGGAAGAATAGGTAGGTATAGTCTGTTCGCTCCTAGCTGAAACAAGCCGATAATTTATTACCCCAATAGTTATTACCACAAACCATAAACCACTTTCTTGAGCCTTTGTTCATCAAAAGGCGGTCAGTTGTAAATGGAGTGTTGAACAAGGATTGTGTTCAGTTCGTTTTGATATATGCGTTTGTAAATTTTTAAGAGAATTTTTTGAAATTATTTTGGAATGTATTTACAGCTAGGTATTATCATTGAATAGGTATAATTAAGAATTACCTGGAAAGACGTTTTCGGCTAATGACATTCCTTTCGGGTTTGGTCATCATCATAATTTGTAGGACTTATTTTATCTACTATTCATTTAAGTCACCCTTGATTGAATTTCGTTCCTTTATAATCCTGGTTTTCTTTCGTCTTAAGTCAGTTTACATGTAACATTAGTTAGCAGCGGTTGTAAATGAAATTTTAAATATGGAAATGTGGAGGCCCTGGGATGTCGACAATGCTTCTGCTAGTGTTAGTGATGAAGTCAATACCTGTGACACCGATGCCGACGTTGTGCAAAGTGATGAAGACACAAATTGTTTTAAATATTTCATCAACGAACAAACGCAGCAAGTTATATTAAATGTGTATAATCATTTTGTAGAAGTGGGTGAAACGAATGCTCTGAAAAGAATTTCGATTGCGACAAAAACGTCTCTCGC